>CM053594.1:86535292-86607025 GCA_028646575.1 Pseudocheirus occidentalis
TAAATTTAAAAAAAAGGTATTTTGCTCTAATGATTAAAAAATTGTGTGATATTAAAGATGTAACCTACTATGGAAAATTGCTTGGGCAAGTCTGCTTGTTCCTAAATAATATAGTTACCAAGGATACCCTCAGAGTGCATATGTATATTATTCTCATAAAAAAATTATACAAATGGGAAAGTAACAAATAGGGAAGGGGCTACTGATATTCTCTTAATTGTGTTTCAGTGTGATGATAAGGTCTAATGCATTTTTTGTCAATCTTTGGTTATTTCCCATTCCAGATACATTGAGCATTCATCCCTCAGAAGCTTCAGAACTGTCATAGAATGACAGATTTTGAGCTAAAAGGGACCTTCAACATCATCCACTCAAAACTTCTCCTCTTCCATCTTTACAGATGAGGAAACCAAAGCCTAAAGAGCTGGAATCAATTGCCCAAGATCATACAGGCAACATAGCCAGGACTGTAACCATCATCCAAGTCCAGAATTTATTCTAGAATGCTCAACTTCCTTAGAGGAACTGTGAAAAATTATGATGAAACGGCAGATTAGCACCTGATTGTGGAGAGCATTGAATCTCAGGCTAAGGATGGGTTTTATTCAGGAAGAACTAAGGAATCAATGAAAGTTTTCAGAACAATGGAGTGACATAAGAGTTGTGCATTTGAAATGTTATAAGCATTTGATAGACTATTAAGAATGTGAAGGGGGCAGCTAAGTGGTGCAATGAATAGAGCACCAGCCTTAAAGTCAGGAGAACCTGAGTTCAAATCTGTCCTCAGACACTTGACACTTAACTAGCTGTGTGATCTTGGGCAAGTCACTTAACTCCAATTGCCTTGCCTTCCCCCTCCAAAAAAAAATATGAAGGATAGATTATTATTATTATTACTATTAACAATACTAATAACATCAATACAGAACTTTAAAAATTATAAACTGATAAACATAGATACGTCAAGATTGATGTATAGATTTAGATTTATGCATAAAATCTCACTTAGCCTCATAACAACCCTGTGAGGTAGAGGTAGATGCTTTTATCCCCATTTTGCAGATGAGGAATTCTAACTTAAGAGAAGTTCATTTATTTTCCATCATCAAAGATCTAGTAAGTGTCTAAGGCAGGATTTTAATCCAGGTCTTTTTGCCTCCAAAGTCACAGCACTTAGCTGTCTCAGATCAAATTAGGTTTGATGAACAGTTCTCTTTTTAATCAGTCATTCAACCAACAAGCATTTATTAAATGCCTATTATATGACAGGCACCAAGCTAAAGTGCTGGAATGCAAATGCAAAAAAAAAAAAAAAGACCAAAAGATTCCCTGCTCTTGAAGACTTTATCAGGGAAGATGGCAGGTAATATACAGTATTTGTCTCTGGAAAGGAGCACAAATTCTCCAAAAACAAAAGTGAAAACATTTCTCATCTTATGGCTTGTTAACCTTCTACTGTTACTCCATCAAACAACACTACAAAGCAGCAGAAACTAGTACCCTAGTGCCAAAGATGTCCCACTCAAGAAACATGAGAACCTGTTTTAGGGTTTTCCACATATGCCTTGTCAGTCCTGAGGTTGTTAACCAAGCATGAGTATCCAGGATTCTCTGGAGGACTTAAATGGACCGATTCCATTTTTCCTCTGGCTTCCTCACCCCATGACTCATAGGCAATTGTTTGCTATTCTCTTATGGTTTGTTGGGTTTTTTTTTAAATTCTACACACCCAAAAGACCATGAAGAGGACATGACTGTAGATCTGGAGCATCCAATTGTGCTGCTCATGTTCTGTATTTCATGGGACAATTTACAGAACATGTAGAAAACCTGGCCCCTGCTGTCTGGAAGTTTCCTTCTGAACAGTAGAAACCAGATGAACAAACAAGGTAATACTTGCCAGTCTAACTATGGCTTAAGTACAAAGGTATGCAAGTCTGCTGACTCCAAATCAAGCACTATTTCTACTGCCCCCAAGACACCTCTAAGAAGTTACTGTTCAGGGAACTGGGCTATCAGTCATGTTATATGGACAAACTGGGCAACTGGGGCCATTAGCCAGAGGATTTCATTTAAAAGAAAAATGCACAACTCTCAATTCAATTAATCAGATGTTCTAAACAAAAGTGTTTGCTTTGTTTTTTGCCTGTATTATCCAGATAAATGTTTCAATTCTCCTCTGTATTATCCTCACAAAGCCATTCTAGCCAGCTGCCTTAGAGCAGGAATAACATGTGTCCTCGGTATTTTATGCTATTTCATTGTCTCATTAAACCTTTAACAATGCACTTTATACAATCTCCATTTCCAATATAGATCCCATACCAGTCATTGTTACAATTAACATATTTATGGGGCTGGCAAAAATGACACCTTGGTGGGAAAGTTAGTTTCTTATGGTTCTAAATGGAGGACAGAACAGTGGGTGAAATGTTGCATATTTTCCCCCTACCCCAACTCCTCCAGCCTACTGCAACTCTTCATTCAAGTAGTATCTTCATTAAATTTTCCTGGTGTATCTATTATTCTGTTACTTAGATACTTCAGGAACTATAGTTTTATCCATATGGTCATTCTTTACCAACACATATTCCAGTTTCTTCAAACCCTGGCACATGGTTTCTGTGAGTTATTTTGGTCAAAATAATCCATCTTCTGGTGGTCAACAGATAAGGTTGTCTGAAGTTAAGTGAGAGGCAACATGGTAGAGTGGATAGAGGATTGGATTGGGAAGTCACTAGGAACAGGTTCAGATCCATCCTCAGATACTCTCTGCCTATGACAGAATAGACAAGTCACAACTTCTCAGAGACTTAATTGTGATCCCATTTCATTCTGTCTTCTCCAACAGATTGTCCCCTCTGTAATCTCCACCCTGTACTGGCTGCTTCCCTTCTGCTCACAAACACACCTGTATCTCCCCATCCTCAAAAATCCCTTTATTTGTTCATCCTTGAAAGTTATCATTCCATGGCCAAAGGATTTGAACAGGCAGATTTCAGAGGAAAAAATTAAAGATATCTATAAGCATATGAAAAAAATGCTCTAAATCACTATTGATTAGATAAATGCAAATCAAAACAACTCAGGTACCGCCTCTCATAGGTCAGACTGGCAAACATGACAAAACAGGAAAATGACAAATGCTAGAGAAGATGTGGGAAAATTGGAACACTAATGCATTGTTGGTGGAGTTGTGATCTGATCCAACCATTCTGGAGAGGAATTTGGAACTATACCCAAAGGGCTATAACAATGTGCATACCCTTTGATCCAGCAATACCACTTCCAGGGCTGTATCCCAAAGAGATCATACAAATGGGAAAAGGACCTATATGTACAAAAAAATTTATAGCAATTCTTTTTGTGGTGGCAAAGAATCAGAAACTGAGGGGACGTCCATCAATTGGCAAACGGTTAAACAATTTGTGGTATATGAATGTAATGGAATACTATTGTGATATAAGAAATGAGGAGTAGATAGACTTCATAATAACTTGGGTAGACTTATATAAACTGATGCTGAATAAGGGGAGCAGAACCAGAAAAACATTGTACACAATTATAGACACACCATATCTGTGATGACTAACTTTGATAGACTGGGTTCTTCTCAGCAATACAAGGTTATAAGACAACTCCAAAAGACTCATGATGAGGCTATCCACATCTGGAAAAAGAATTACAGAGTCTGAATGCAGATTGAAGCAAACTACTTCCTCCCTCCTTCTCCTTCTCCTCCTTCTCCTCTCTCTCTCTCTCTCTCTCTCTCTCCCTCTCTCTCTCTCTCTCTCTCTCTATTACACACACACACACACACATACACACACATTTTGTTTCTCCTTCCTTGTTCATTCCATTGGTTATAATTCTTTACAACTTGATTAATGTTTAATGTGAAGCTATATGTAGAACCTATATCAAATTGCATGCTGCCATGGGAGGGGAGGGGGCAAATGGGGAGAAAATTTAGAACTCAAAAAGTTGTGGAACTGAATGTTGTAAACTAAAAGTAATTTTTTTAAAACTATCATTCCATGTATAGTTAAACCCAGGTCTCCTACCTTAGACTATATGAACATGGTTAAGTCATTTAATCTCCATAATCCTCAGCTTTCTTATCTACAAAATGGGAATGATAATATTTGCAGCACTTACCCCCATGTGGTTGTTGGGAGCAGAAGAGTTTGCATGTAATATGCTTTGAAAACTATAAAGTACCATGTAAAATTGAGTTGTTATTATTAAGAGAGAGGCAGACATTAAATTACTCCCTAATAAAAATCTGACAGAAAGGCCTATTGCCCCATCCCTTCATTTTAGAAAGGGGGTAAACTGAGGCCCAGAGGGGTAAAGTGAATCGTCAGAGGTCATCCAGTTAATTATTGGCAGAGGTTGAACCTAAATTTCCTGACTCATAGTCCTGGGTTCTTCCTCCTCTACAACACTGGGTCCAGCGATAGATAAAGGAGAATTATCTCAAGTTTGGAAAAAGCCAAGCCAAGGTGGAGAATCAATGATTGTGTTATACCCATTGATAAATACAGGAATTTCTTATTGATAAATAATAATGTGGTAATAGGTAGACTGTCACAGAAATAGAATGTCATTGGTTCTGCCTTTGAGGTCCCCTTGAGTTTAATCTTCACCAAAGGTCATGCTCTTGGTTTCATTTTCCCAAGTTCCCTGGCCCTCCAGTAACTCTCATTCAGAACCTGATGGGAATGTGTTATTGTCTCAGGACAAGGGAACTAGACAAATTCCTCTTTAAAGGAATAAGGACTGTTTGTTTCATGACTATTTCCCACCAATGTCTGACCTTCCCCAGACTTATCCACTCACACATTTGAATTAACAGTTGAAAATATAAGGAAACTAGCCATGGTTTTGTGAGCAGAGGTGACTTTATATAGAAGGCTGAAGCAGTCTGAGCCAGGATGGTGTTTTAATCATTGAAGTCATCCATCTTTCTTGTGTAAATAAACAGTAGGGGAGAGGGTAGGAGTCCATACAATTTTAATGAATGAAATCCCTATCCTTTGTCAAGAGAAAACAAGATGTAGCTTTGAGGAGCCAGGAAGCTAATTTTCTCATGATATCTCTACTCCATTCCTCTGGGAGAAGTGGCTTCCAAATTAGAAAATAAAAATGATGCTTGAGTATATTTTTACTATCATCTTATGGGCTATTGTCTTTGATCTTGTTTTTTCTTGGGCCAGAGCACTTAGACCCGTATTATATCACTGCTGGAATCTCATGCTTTCAGATGGTCTTCCAAAGATGCAGGCTCATATGCAGTCCAAAAGAGCAAAACTTGTCAAAGGCTGTCTTGGTAAAAGAATAAACTATAGGAACAGTAACATCAAATTAAAGACAAGAACAATATTAAGACATCTCTAAGAAAAGAAGGCCTATTGTCTACATTTTAACTGATTTTGTTCTATTTTGTTAGAAGGCCATGGATTGAGTGATAGATGAAGAAGTTGTGGCACATGAATGTAATGGAATATGATGTAAGAAATGATGAATATTGGTGCAGAGAAGCATGGAAATGATGAATATGCTGAGTAAAAGAAGCATGGCAAGACATCCATTCAGAAATGAGGGAAAGTGAAATAAGCACAATCAGGAAAGCAATAAGCAGGAGTGGCTAGGTGTGGGGGTGAATGGAGCACCGGACCTGGAGTCAGGAGGACCTGAGTTCAAATAAGGCCTCAGACACTTAACACTTATTAGCCTTGTGAACTCAGGAAAGTCACTTAGCCCCAATTGCCCTGCCCTCCCCCCTCCAAAAAGAAAAAAAAAACCCAAAGCAATAAGCACAACTAGACAGTCAGTCAATAAACATTGAAGACGTGCCTACTGTGTGCTGGGCACTATACTGAGCAACAGAAATACAAAGAAAGGCAAAAAACAGTCCCTGCTCTCAAAGAGTTCACAAATGAATGGGGAAGACAACATACAGACCATGTACAGACAAGCTAAATACTGGATAAACTGGAAACAATCAAGAGAGGGAAGGTACTAGAATTAAGAGGAATGAGGAAAGGTTTCCTGTAGAAGGGAATTTGGCCAGGACCTGAAGGAAGCCAGAAGGCAGAGGTGAGAAGTGAGAGAAGTCTAGGCATCAGGAGAATGCCAGTGAAAATGCCTAGAGTGTCTTGTGTGAGGTACATCCAGAAGGCCACTGTCACTAGACTGCAGATTTTGTGGTAGGGAGTAAGGTGAAAGAATACTGGTTGGGGGTAGGAGGAAGGGGAAGAGGTTATGAAGGGCTTTAAATGTCAAAGGATTATATTGACGTCAATGAGAAGAACAAGAGAACTGTAACTGAATGCTACAAAGTTTTAATGACCAATTTCAACCCCAAAGAAGAAATATGAGAAGAAAGTAGTACCACTTCAATTCTTTGTAGAGTAGGGAGCTCTGACATATCGCATATAATGTCAAACTTTTCTGATGCATTGGTTAGTTTTGCTGAACCTTTTAAAAATCTTTTTTTATGCTTTATTATAAGGGATTGCTCTCTTGTGGGGGTAAGGAGTGGTCTATGTTGGGAAATATAGGTGGTAAAAAAACAAAAGAGATACATAAAAATTAATTTTTAAAAAATTTATATCACCATTTGGCACAAAAGGTACCATTACCTAGTGAGGTCAGTTAGTTGTTACTTTTTCCTTTTTTTTCTTTTCAGTCTTTCTTTTTTGTTCTAGTTCGGAAATTTCTTTCTCTTATAGGCTGAAAGTACACCAGCCAGTTATAGGTCCAATCCCATTACTAATCAGCACAGAAGATTTGACCTCTGTTTCCAACTTGGGCCAAATTGACTTTCATTATGTAGCATAGCCACCTAACTCTCTTGGTAATTTACCATATTGGTACCAGATTTAGTGTGGTCATGTTTTAGTCACTCTGCAGCTCAAAACTCCTGAACTCAGGTCATCCCTGTAGCATCCTCAGTCACCCCCATTAGCAGGGATTATAGGTGTACACTTCCATACCCACCTCAGTTGTTTCAAAGCAAACAGATGAATTCAGTCAAATAACTGGTTGGGAACCTAGGACTTAGGAGATGTGGTTCTGCAAGTCACTGCAAGTGGCGGTGTGACATTGAAGAGTTTCTTCCTCTGTCAAATGAGTGCTTTCTATTAGATCATTTTCAAATTCACCTCCCACCATAACATTTAATGTAATATATTATGGTCTAAGGTCCCTTTCAGCTCTAATATTCCACGTTCTAACATTCCTTCTTGTCCTAACATTCTATGTTCTAAGGACCCTTGGAGATCTAACATCCTTTGTTTTATGGGCCCTTCCAACTCTAACATTTTATGTTCTAAAATTCAGTGTTCTAAGAACCCTTCCAGCTCAAAAAAATCAATTATTGTATTCAGTGCAACTTACTGATTGTTTTCAAAATAATGGGTTACTTGACACACCAGTCTCTATGTGCAGATCCCATTCCCGTGGATCTCATTGGCAGTCTAAGAACAGAATAGCCAACTTGGCCCCAGGACTCCCTGGATTTTTCCAGAAGAGGGTGGAAATTTCCCTGTGCTCACAGTAGGAGTCTATCTCTGGTGAATCAGTTTGGATTAGTTTTTCAAGTGAATGAAGTGTATTATACTGCCAGAAGGATACTTCATCATCGGTAATAAATATTCATCTACATGTATCGTGCACTTGAGTTGCATGAATGATGAACTCCAGCTCCAGAAATGAATGGGGAGCTTACTAAGACAAATGTCACCTCTCACTGTTGTTCCTACAGATAAATTGCAGTTAGATTTCAACCGAGTTGGTAATTTCATGCTTTACAACTGTCACCAGCCTCTGTTCAAGCTGCCCAGAGGAGCTGGACTAGGGAAGCCAACGCCCCACCCATCAATGGGCTTTCCACGGACCTCTCTAGGATACATTTGGCAAACAAGCTCTTTCTCAGCTCAGCTCAGCACAGCTCTGGACAAGAATCACAATTATGCTAAATACACTGCCACTGCTATAGAAAATCTGGCCTAGTAAAAATATTTCAGTCATAACACTCACCAGATTGTCTTCGATATTATGACCTTGGATGCTAGCAAGCAGCATTTACGCCTTTGGTGGAGACGAGGGGCTGGGCGTGGCAGTGAGCTCAGGCCTCAGATGTACTGATGCTTTGCTTTGTGGCATCAGGCCAGTCCCTCCTCTGGTTTTGGCCTCCTTTCTCCAAGCTATAACAAAGATTTCATGGGGCCTAATTGTCTGCCTTCTTCAACTGACACTGTAGTGAAGAAAGTAAAAATACATAGCTCATTTTGCATAAATCTACGTACAAACAGAAGGGCCCTCAGAAGACATTACAGGATTTACCAGTGAGAACAAAAAACACCAATAAGACTAGCCAAACACATAATGTTCTAAGGTGAACAAAACCTCTTGCACACATTATACTATCTGTACCTCACAACCACCTTGTGAGGTAAAGATTACAATTCTCAGAATCCCTGTCATAAAAATGAAGATGCTAAGGCTCATAGGGGGTTAAAATGACTTGCACATCGCTCCACAGTAAGCAAGTGATGTAGGTGGGATTTGAACCCAGGTTTTCCTGACTTCAGTTCCAGCACTTTGTAGATCAATTAGCCCAATATATTCATTTTGCAGATGTGGGAACTGAAGTCCAGAGAAAGGGATTAGGTTGCCCAAGGTCAGGCTGGAGGTGAGGGCAGAGAGCTACGTTGACCCCCAAATATAGCTTTCTACTGTCTCTTGCTGCCTCCTATCCAAACCAACCCCCACCTGAGACAATATGTCTTCCTAACATCCCATAACAACCTGTCTCTACTTGAAGACACCCTTCCCCCTCTCCAATTATAGAGAACTCTTTCTCACTTGAAGTGGCTTATTCCATTTTTCAGCTGCTCTAATTGTGAAGCTCTTTATATCAAGGTGAAATCCAAAATCTTACCCCCACCCCCATATCTTTTACCCATCAATGCTGGGTACCTTCTGGAGCCAAATAGAATAATGGTCAGCCTTCTTCAATGACCACCCTCAAAACATTCAAAGGCAGCTACCGCAACCCCACCACCAAATGTCCACAGCTTCAGGTCAAACATGCCTAGGATATGATTAGTGTCAGGTGTCTGACTAGCTGCCCCTATTTTTTACCTAAGTGAAGACTTACAATTTATTTTCATTGAAGTTCATCTGCTTGATGATTGCTACTATCCCAATGTGTCAAGATCTTTCTAAATCTCAATCCTGCCATTCAGTGTATTTAGATAACTTTGTGGATTAGCTACGCCTTGAGGATTGTTGGGTTTTTTCAGTGGGAACCTATTATTTCAACGAGGATGGGGAATTCTTGGTGTGGAAACTCTCTCCATTGACATAGATCAGCAGTTTGTAACAATCTTGGAGAGTTGTGAGGGGCACTAAAAGATTAAATGACTTACCCATAGTCACATAGCTAGCATTTTTCAGAGACAAGAATCAAGCCCTGGTCTTATATGCCACACAACCTGGTAAAACTGGAAAATCTGATAAGTAGGCTAGCTGTCCATCACTGGCCATCATTCTATTTGCCTCCAGAAGGTAAAACTAAGATTGATGGGTGAAAGATAGATACATAAAGGCAGATTTGGAATTTCACTTTTGTTGTGGATAAAATGATTAAGTGGAACAGGTTTAATGCAAAGGTATCTTTGAATTCCACAGTAGTCCTCCCTTCTGGGTGACATTGGTTTAGTATTAAACACCATCAGCTGAGTATAGTGCTTTGCACACCACAGGCACTTAATAAATGTGCTCTATTTTGCTATATGGTATAATCAGCATTCTTTGAATTTGGTTGCTTGTTCAATTTTGAATCGACCCAACTGTCCTATTTCAGATGCCAGTGACAACTGAGAACCATTAGCCCCATACAGGTACAGCAATCTGGAAAATAGAACCTTTCATCCAGCATTCCTTGAGCTGCCCTGTCTAATACTTAGTTTTGTCCAATTCTGTTCCCTCCTCAGTGCTGCATAACCTTGTTCACTGTTCCTATTACTCTGTAGGCAACTCCCTGGTCACACCAAGACCAGTACTAGACACAAGCCTCCCATCCTCCAAGCAGCAGCAACAACAGGCCTGAGCTGGAGTCTGGCTCACATAGGGATAATAAGATCTAGTTAGAAGGGCCTTTCAAATCATTTAGTCCAAGTTCGTCGTTGTGCAACTGAGTATGACTCAGAGTATCAAGAAAGAGTGAGTGTGGTAGAGTAGAGAGAG
The DNA here is from genome assembly GCA_028646575.1 of Pseudocheirus occidentalis. Lineage (NCBI taxonomy): Eukaryota > Metazoa > Chordata > Mammalia > Diprotodontia > Pseudocheiridae > Pseudocheirus > Pseudocheirus occidentalis. The sequence continues at coordinate 86,545,553 of CM053594.1, forward strand.
AGCATTGAACTTGGAACCAGAGGGATTAGGGTTCAAATCCCTACATCTAAGTCACTTAAGCTCTGGCCCTGTGTTTCCTCACCTGTAAAATGGCAGGAATTGGACTCAATGGTTTCTAAGGTCTCTTCCAGCTTTAAATTTATGCTCTAACCCAGGAGTTCTAAAAGTGTTATCCTAGATGCCCATTGAGGTGGTCCATAAAGTCAAAATTATTTTCATAATAATACTAAGATATATTCATTTCTAATATGGTAAATGCTGATAGCTATAACCCACATAAACAAAAGCTCTTTGGTGTCTTCTAGTCTAGACTTTAGAGGTCATCTAGCACAACTCCTTCATTTTTGGGGGGTTTGTGGAAGGGGAAACTGAGATCTAAAAGGACCAAGTGACTCACCCAAAGTCATATATGCAGTAAATGTCAAAGGTGAAATTCAAACCCAGGTTCTCTGATTCTAAATTCAGCACTCTCCATTATGCCCATGACTGGAGTTCTATATCATTAATCCTTCCCTTGTGTACCTATGGATGCCTATTGACTAAATATTGACATATGGTGGTGAGGGGTCACATAATAGACATGACATTATCTTCACACCTCTGCCTAAGTAGAAACTGATAAACACCAGTGGGTCCTAAAACATCAGCCAGTGCTCAGAGCATTTCTAGGAGCCAGCAGGAAAATGTCAGGAACAAAATGTAAATATTGTCAGCATTTGTAATAAATGATAGTTAATAAAATCTGAAAAGATTACACCTCGGGAACTTAACTTCCTGTGTTTCCCATTATTTAATAATTTATTGTATGAAATCCATTGACCTTTCAGTGCTTTTTTTTGGTAGTGGAAGCTAGACTGTTAATTATGGCTTAGCTTTTTTTTATTGAGCAGCATTAGCATACAAATAGGCCATCAATAACCAATTACAATCTTCATCTAGAAAAAGCAATGCTCTCCCAAGCCCTTATAGAGAGTCTACTTGCTCTGAGACACTGAGCAGTCACAAACACTTATGGATGGCTGACATGTGACCAGACTTTGCCATGCCTGAGGGATGCTGTGGGAAACATTTTGCTGGGTAAGGGAGATTATAGGATCATTGATTTATAGCCAAGAGGGATCTTAGAGGCCCTCTAACCCAACTCCTTCATTTTGCAGAAGGGAAACTAAGACCCAAAAAGAGCATTAGACTCATAAAACTTAAAGCTGGAAGCATCTGGGAGAGCCATCTAAACCAATACCAGGACCACCATCACATAACCCTTCGTTTTACACAAGGGGAAGCTGAGGTCCAGACAAAGGACCTTGTCTAAGTTACCAGAATAGTCAAACCGGCATCTGAACCCAGGAGTTTTTACTTCAATACCAATGATCTTTCCATTACAATGCAGGAACTAGAAAAGGGAAAAGGACTTGTCTATAAAGAGGCTAGAAAGTCAAGGAGAATAAATATGGTTAGGGCAAAGGATTTTAGGAGGGAAAATAAAGAAATAATATGCTATAGAGGAGGAAAATTCTGGATTTGAAAGAAGAGGGCCTCCGTTTGGACCTCAGCTCCACTACTTAAAAATAAAAACTGCCTTTTATGGAGTAACAGTTACAGTTTGCAAAATGTTTTCCATATATTACCTCACTTTAAGCTCCTAACAATCTCATGAAGAATAATTTTAATAATAACAATCCAAGTATTATTATTAGTATTTTGCAGATATGAAAATAGGATCAGAATGGTGAAGGGATTTGGCCTTGGTCACCCAATTAACAAGTACCAGAATGCAATTAGTCAAGAAAAAGCAATAACTTTTACCCCCAAGGCTTTAGTTTTGTCCTCGTGACTTTTTACCCATTCTACTCACTTGCATAAGAGACCCAAAAAAGTTTAGGAATTAGGAAGCTTGGGGGCCCAAAATGCCAAGAGTCCTTAGTAGCTTGCTTGAAAGATAGTATCTAGATAAATGCATGCTGGAATCGGTTCATCTATGGCAGTGGTTCTCAACCTTCCTAATGCCGTAACTCTTTAATACTCATATGTGGGCGTATCTGCACGTGGGTAGACAGATAGAGGAGCCGTGTCTCGGTTCCTAAGACCATCAGAAATATGTTTTCCAATGTTCTTAGGCCACCCCTGTGACCCATGTGAAAGGGTCATTCCACCCCAAAAGGGTCATTCAACCCCCAAAGGGGTCACAACCCACAAATCGAGAACCACTGATCTATTGGAAATTAAGCAACAAATTACATGGACTTTTTGACCCCCAGTCAGACCAAAACTCCTGACAGAGACACAGCCCTTGGTTACCAGGAAATGTAGGTACTACACAACATGACTTAACTTTGAATGAAACAACCTTCACTTCAATGTATAATGTATAAGTTCTAGGGAGGCACCTTGGTGAGCTGAAAAGAACACTGGGCTCTTAGTCAGGACATTTGGATTTAAACATTACCTCTGATACTTAATAGCTGTGTGACCAGTGGCAAGCTACTTTACCTCTCTATCCTCAATTTATCCTACATGCATCTTATTTGGACATAGTTGTTTTCACGTCTCCCCCATTAGAATGTGAGCTCTTTCAGAGCAAGGACTAACTTTTTGTTTGCTTAGTTTTTGGCTTTTGTTGTTGTTCCTTTCTTTGTATCCCCAGTGCTTAGAACAGTACCTGACACTCAGTGTGTACTTACTAAGGACCTGTTGGCTTGACTTGACTCCCCTAACTTCTGAGTTTGCTCATCTGTAAAACAGGGATAATAAGATGTACTTATACTACCTATTTCACAGAGATTATTGAGAGAAAAGTATATTGTAAACCTTAAACCACTATATATTAATGGTTATTAATTAATTCTGAACACTGGTGATCATTCTTTTCATATGTGGGTTGGCCGTGAGGTCATAGGTTCCCCACCCCTGGACTAGATAACCACTGGGGTCCCTCCTGACTCTCAAAATCTGTATGATTCTGTATGTGATATACTTGCATAAAAATCTGTTTTCTTGCATCTCATTTATACCTCTGTCACATAACTACTTAAAAAGAATACTGAGTAAAGGATAGATCTGCACAGAGTGAAATCAAGAAAACTTCTTAAAAGAGATAAGTCCAAATTTTAGAGCTATATAGAGCATCACCATGCATATCTATGATTCCATGGAATTATATAGACTCTCAGACTTGGAAGGGACCTCAGAAGCTATTGAATTCAATCAAGTCAAGTCAAGTCAACAATTATTTGTTAAGTACTTAATATGTCCAGGTACTATGCTAAGAGGTTGGAAATTCAGAGAAAGACCCAGTCCCAAAAAGGTAGTCCCAGTCCTCAAGGAGCTCAAAGTCTACTGGGGGGAAATAACATCCAAACACTCTCATATAAGCAAGCTATAGACAGGATAAATTGGACGTAATTAACAAAGAAAGCCCTGGAATTAAGGGGAATCAGGAATGGCTTCTTATAGAAGGTGAGACTTGAAGACTTTTCTGACTTGAAAGAAGTCAGAAAAGCCAAGAGGCAGAGATAACAAGAGAAAGGGCCTGAGGGTCAGCCAGTGAAAATGCCTGGAGTTGAAAATGGAGCGTTTTGAGTGAGAAACAAGGAGGCCATATGTGGGTCCCCCTACCTTAATCATAATTATCTCTTACCTGCCTTCAAAAGTGTTCATTCATAACCCATGCCCAATGGGGAGTGACTAAAGGCTTCAGATCAAACCCTACCCATAATCATTCACAGTTCACACCATGAATCTTTATGCCTTTTCTTACTATGTTTCTTGTACATGGAACGTTCTCCTCCTTCCTGTTGAATTTCTGTCCCTATTTTCAGTCCCAAATCAAATGTCATCTCCTCCAGGAAGTCTTCCTTGCACCTTCCAGTCAGTAAATAACCCCTGAAGCCAATATAACATAGAATTTTGCATGTATCTCTCATGTACTTATTTTATTGATGCCTCAGTTTACCACAAAATGTATGAATTTAGAGTCAGAAGAATCAGGTTCAAATTTTGGCTATGATCCTAAGTCATTTGACCTCTCAGAATTGTTTTCTTCTTCTAGAAAATAAAGAGGCAGAACCAGATGACCTCTAGAGTCTCTTTACCTTCTAAATCCTATAAACTGTGAGCTGAGATTTCACAATGGATAAAGTCCTAGCCCTAATTTCAGGAAAATCTGAATTCAAATCCATCCTCAAACACTTATTATAGCTGGGTAATCTTAGATAAATCAAAGGCACTCCACCTCCTTCAGTTTCCTCAGCTGTAAAAAAAAAAAAAATGGAGGTGATAGTGGCACCTACCTCCAAGGCCCCTTATGAGGATCAAATGATATAATAGTTGAAAAACAAATAATATACTTTAAAGTGCCGTGTAAATGCTAGCTATTATTATTTATATTATTGTAAAATATGCAAAGTATTTTATGTACTTTAGCTCATCTAAGCTTCACAGCAATCCCATGAGGTAAGTGTTATGTATATTAATATTATTCACATTTTACAGATGAAAAAACTGAGGCCCTAAAATTTGAGAGGATTGTAGATGATAACACATTGCCAGAGAGGAATCGGCATCTAGGTTTTCCACACTCCAAATTCAATGAGTTTTCCACTGCTCCATGCTGCCTGGATGCCCGTGGTATCATCATTGCATAGTAATTATTGGCTTTTCATCATTATCAATGGGGAAACACCCAGTAAAATGGAGGAATTGAGGGTTGTCTAGACTCTAGGATAAAGGGTTTCTGGCTTTTGGGAGTTCACTATTTACTACTACTTTGGTGCAAGATATGCAATTCAGCCAATACGTCAAAGATCTTGACAGGCTGGAGAGTTGGGCTGAATGTAAGAAGACTTTATGCTAATTACATTTGTTAATTATCACATACATACTAATCTGCTTTACATATTGCATCCCCCAGTGGAATATAAGCTCCTTGAGAGCAGAGACTATTTTCCATTTTGTCTTTGTACCCCTGGTGCCTAGGACAGTGCCTGCCACATAATCGGCACTTAACAGGCATTTGTCACATCCTTACATCTTGGATGCACCTGTCTCACAGAGACATTGCCTTAAAGCAAATATTTCAGTTCACACAGTTAACGCCATTCCATCTGCACATCTTTCTGACAGGAGAGAGATTCCCAGTTAAGCCAGCCCCAGGAATGATTAATTATTGTAACTGCAGAGAGGTAATCTAAGAGAGGACAGATGGCTTACACAAAATATATAGAATCACCTGCTATGAAATTAATTCCATATCTTGGAGGGCTTTGGGCTTCGAATACCATTCAAAAGATGAATGTTGATGAATAGGCTGTGTGAGTATGAGTGTGGGTGTGGGTGAGGGTGTGTGTGTGTGTATGTGTGTGTGTGTGTGTACAAGTGTATGTGTGTGTGCAGATACCATGAAGAACCCCTAAATAATGTATGTTATGTCATTATTTCTCTTCTTTATCTCTTCTATTTAATACCTTATCAGCGATAGAAAATGACAAAAAAAAACTTAAAACATCAATCAAGCCATTAATTCTTAAGATTATGCTAATGAGTTGACTGGGATGTTTGTTTCCCGTAACAGTTTTTCCGCTGGGAACAAAGCTCAGTCTGCACCCTGGGAAGGTTTCAGCTTCCCCTACTTGCCATCCAGAGGCATCAGCATAATAGTTCGGCTCTTAAAAGGGCATCCTGCACTTCATCTCGGGTAAAATGAGTGTGTTTACCCATCCAGATCGATCGCAGTCTGCCCTACAAGCTGAAAATAAGACAGGAAATATGGGGAACGGAGAGAGGGGGCAGGAGATGTGTGAAATCCCAGTTAACACTCCCTCTTAGCTTTGTGCTGGGAAGAAAGACTGTGCAAAGCTACAAATCAGATCGAAAAGATTCAAGTCGGAATGAAAACAGGAGTCCTAAATTAGCATCTGCAGCAGGGGCAGCAGCAGCATTAAGAAGGGTCTGGCTCACACTGTTGGGGGGAGGGATCTGGGGAGGAAGGTAGAAATAATGGGGATAGAATACTTCGATGGTAGCCCTATAGACAAGAAATACTTTCTAAAGCCAATCAGAAACTAAGATGAATTTACCACAAATCATAAAGATAAGAGATGATAGAAGTGGAGACAGAGAAACAGAGGAAAGGTAGAAACAGAGATAGAGACAGAGAGATAGAGAGACAGAGATAGAAATAGACAGATGGTGATAGATAAAGAAAGAGATAAAGACAGATGAAGCTAGAGATAGTGATAGAAATAGAGGGAAAAATTAAAATGATAGAGTTATAGAGGTTGGGATGGAGATATAAGAGAGATAGAAACACACTAGAGATAAAGATAATAGAGAAGATGGAGATGAGAGATACAGGTAGAGAAAGAGACAAGAAAGAGAGATAAAGAGACAGATAAGAGATAAAGAGAGAAATAAGAAATAAAGATAGAGAGGTGGATTTGGAGATGGAGAGAGAAAGAGACAGAAAGAGAGAGAGAGAGAGAGAGATGGATATGAAGGTGAAATGAAAGAGACAGAAGGAAAAAATGGATGCTATAGATGGAGATAGAGGGATAGTAGCAAAAGATCCAAGATCTGTGCCAGGAAGGTCTGGGCTCAGGTCATATTTCTGACATATACTGAGTATCTGACTTTGTGGGAGGGGGTGCACAATCACTTACTTTTCAGTGCCTCCAAGAAACTCTCTAACACTGTAAGTTGCACAGCCTGTGCTAATAGAATCGGTAGAGGGAGTTTCCTCTTCCAGACTTCCCTCTACCAATGAAATCACAAGTCAAAATTGATATCTCTGTGCGTCTGTATTGGATTATACGTGAAAAAACAAAGAAGGAATTTTCTCAGTTAGGAGGAAAGCCCCCATCACACAAACTTAGTTATAGCTCTGACAGCTCGAACTCTGTAAACTCAAATTGTAAGGCTTCTTGCTCCAAAACCATGTAGCTGAACCTGCTCTGCCCTGGATCGACTAGAAATGCCTCCACCCTAATATAGGTGGAGCATCCAGGGTGTGGCTATAGAAGCCTGGTCCAACTCTGACTACTTTACTTAGCCCCACCAGAATTCTCACTATCCCAACCCAGATAATCAAATATCAACACCTGAGCCAGAATCCATATTTGGAGAATCTTCTTCTGGATTTGCAGTCAGAGAACCTAGTTTCAAATCCAACTCTTCCACTTACTACCTGTGTGACACTGATCAAGTTTCTTAATTTCTCTAAACCTCAATGTCCTCATGTAGAATGAAGGGGTTAGACTACATTGCCTCTTAAGATCCCTTCCAGCTCAAGATCTATAATCACTGGGCTAATGACTATGCATCATCCCCCACTATTGTAGAGTGAAATAAAGAAAGTAGAGCTGAATTTGCACCTAGGAACCTGATCACCAAGTATTTACAGACCCAGTTACCCAACTTCATTTCCATTATTCACTGGTTCTTGAGAAAGAACCAATAGCTGCCGCACTTTGTCATTAGGATCAGTCATAAGCAGCATGGCATAGTGGACAGGGCACTAGACTTGGAGTAAAGTTCACATCCTGCCTCAGACATGTATTTCTCAGACACTGTCTAACCCAAGCCAAGTCACTTAACCTATTCTTCCTCTCCATGTCTCAGTTTCCTCATCTATAAAAGAAGAGAGTTAAACTTAATGGCCTCTAAAGTCCCTTCCAACTCAAAAATCTATGATCCCATGGTTTTGAAAGGCAGAAGCTAAATGTAACTGTTGCTTGTCTTATAGCTAACAAACTCCTACATCTTTCCTCTAATTTCTGTCAGAGTTTCAGGTGCCTGGGTGAAAACCTCTACTCCTTGCTGTGTATTCCCATTCACCTCAGACCTACCCTTCCTGAGCCCTTATTCTGCTGCACCCTTTCCTTCTATTGTACTCCCTAGAACCCCATTCTATGGCAAAAAAAAAACTGCCTTTGCATCATTCTGTTAGTGGCACCTTTCCTTTCTTTTGTTGTTCAGTCATTTTTCAGATTTGTCCGACTCTTCGTGACCCCATTTGGGGATTTTCTTGACAAAGGTGCTGGAATGGTTTTTGATTTCCTTCTCTAGCTTTTACAGATGAGAAAACTGAGGCAAACAAGTGAGTTGCCCAGGGTCACACAGCTAGTATCTGAGACCAGATCTGAATTCAAAATGAGTCTTCCTGATTCCAGACGCAGAAATTTATGCATTGTGCCACTAATCACCCATAATTATAAGCTCAGTTTTCATCTCTGAGAATCAATTCCTTCTCTTTCCTCACCCACTATATCTAATCAGTATTCTACCAAAAAATAGCTCTTGCATCTGTACCTTCCTTTCCATTCCCACTGCCACCAGCCCAAGTCCCTCATCTCACATCTGAACTGTGACAATAACCTCCTAAATCAGTGATTCTCAACCTGTGGGTTATGTTTAATTTAAATACATCCTGCATATCAGATATTTACATTATGATTCATAACAGTAGCAAAATTACAGTTATGAAGTAGCAAAAAAAATAATTTTATGGTTGGGGGGTCACCACAACATGAGGAACTGTATTAAAGGGTTGTGGCATTAGGAAGGTTGAGAACCACTGTCCTAAAATGTCTCTGCCTCTAGTCTCTCCAAGCTCCAATCTGTCCTATATCTCACTGCCAGATAAATCTGTCTAATGTACAGCTCAGACCATGGGATCACAGATTTAGACCCAAAAGGGGCCTTTGTCATCATCTCTAGACCAACTTCTGTATATTACAAATTAGGAAAAAGGGGTCCAGGGAAGTTAAGTGATTTGACCAAACTCATATAGGTAGTAAATGAAAAACCTTGGAGTCAAACCTAGGTCCTCTGACTCCAAATCTAGTTTCAGGCTTGCTTCTAGTTTCAGGAATCTTTTCCAGGTTCAATCATCCATTTTTGACTCAAAAGTCTTCATTGTTTCCCTATTGCCTTTCAAATAAAGTTTAAACTGTCAATGCTGGTATTAATAGTCCTCTATGACATGATTCCTGCATACCTTTACAGCTTACCTCATACTTCACATGCCCTGTTAAAACTGTCTCAGGAGAGAGGACAAACCAGATTGAAGATAACTGACAGACCTCAAAGTTCAGTGAGTTAGCCTGGATGGGATGTCTACCCCAAGCATGTGAAGACTTTCCCCCAGTGGAATGGACAGATGAGAACAGTTTGTTCCAACATCCATGAAGGCAGCTGAAGCAGGAGCTGTGTGATGCTTAGGGCTTGGTCAGATATCAAAGACACCAATGACAATCATTGTACTCCAGGCCATTGTCAGTTGTCTTGACTTTTACCTTGCCACCAGACTTTGAGGACTCTGGAAGAAAGAATAAGGCTCCTAACTTTATGAAACTCTACTTCACTTAAATCCAACTCATGCACAAGTCAAGACATCATTCAGTGATGTCTTTGGTCTTCTTCAAAAGCAAAGGACTAACAACAACCACCACCATCTCCCAAATATGTCCAATATTTACCTCTATTTGCCTCTAAAGAAAGCTGGACCAGTTCTATCTTACATAAATGGTACATAGACCCTGTTTGTTCTCAAAGGAAGAGTTAGGGGAGGACACAGGGGAGCAAATGTCTAAGAGACAAAACAGGAACAACCATGTACCAGTTCTAGTAAGCTGCTATTCTGTGCTGGGCACTGAAGATGCATGAAATCATGTCTGCCCTCAAAGCTCTAACATGCTAGTTACAGATATACAGATAAGTAAATAAGAAATAAACCCAAAGTAATTTGGGGGAAAAGTACAAACAACTGGAATTGGGGATAAATTTTATTGCATTTGTATGAATCCATGCTGCCTCTATTATGAGATCTCTTTAAAAAATTACTACACATTAAAATGGTTGACGGTGACCCAGAGAAGAAATGAAGAAATGTGAGTTCCTCTTTTCTTTAGAGGGTGGGGACTATGAGTGCAGAATGGTGAGAACACTACCAAATGTGGTTGGTGTATTTGCTGGTTCTGCTTACCTTTCTTTCCTTGTTTCAAGGGAAGGTTTATGGACTGGGTAATACACTAGGAATGACTGTGATATAAAAATATATTTGCTATACAATGGGCTGGAAGTGAGGGGAATGGGATGGAGGTTCCAAGGAACTGCTCAGTAGAGTCCTCAGACCAGCTGTGGTCCCAGTCAAAAGCAGTCAGCATTGGTATAAAAAAGGAGGAAATATGATAGAGGCTAGTGAAGGCTAACACTAAAATTTCACATTCAAACTCCAACTCTGACCAAGGGATGCTAGAGACAATATGGGGGGGAAAAGAAGTTAATTAGAAGGTGATTATTGATTATTAGCTTCAAGTAGGGTGACCATGCTGTACAAGTCAGGTTTGAGGAGGTGGGGGTAGATGTTGATGGTTTAGAGAGAGATATAAAGTACAGCCTACATATGGACCACTTCTGCAAGTGCAAAGTCAGATGGCAATAGGTAGAAGTTCAACCGTTTAAAGAACTGAAAAATCAATGTAACAGGAGTTACACTGGAATTACAAGGCTTCTAGGAAGAAGTAGTATTTGATGTAAGTCTTGAGGGACTGGTAGGATTCAGATAGACAAAGAGGAAGTGGGCTTTGTTCTAAGTCCCTACTATTTTCCCTTTCTAGAATTTCCCTTTTGACAAGCATATCTACTCCTGCAGCCCTAAGCATTACCTCTCTACAAATATATCTAGCCCCAATCTGACACCTGAGTTCCAGTTTCACATCCCAACTGGATGGATATCTTCAGTTAGATGTCCTGCTGACATCCCAAACTTGCTGAAAACTGAACTCATCATCTTCTTTCCAAAACCTCCCCCACCCTTTATCCCCCACTTCTAGGTTCTTATTTCTTTTTAGGACACCATTATCTTCCCAATCACCCAGACTCAAAACCACTTCGACATTTCCTTCTCTCACTTTCCCCCTAATATGAAGTCAGTTGCAAAGTCTTGTTGATTCTACCTACACAATCTTTCTCACATGTAACCCCTCATATCTATTCCTCTGCTACCAGACGTCTAAGATAGATAGTTCAAGTATTATTATATCCATTTTATAGATGAGGAAACTGAATTGCAAGGAAAGAAAGGGACTTGGCTGCCCTCACAAAGCCAGTGTCAAAGTTAGGATTCAAACTAGTCAGGGAAACACTGAATTCCAGAGTCAAAAGAGAACTCAGGGTTTATTCAGTCCAATCCACACCTGAAAAGGAATCCCTACTACAACACACGCTGCCTGTCCAACATTTGTTTGAAGACATCCAATGAATCAGAAACTACCAGTTTTGAAGGCAGTCCATCCCCCTTTTTGGATGCTTCTAGAAGTTGGGAAATCTTTCCTTGTTGTTCAGTTGTTCAGTCATATCCAACTCTTCATGACCCCATTTGGGGTTTTCTTGGCAGAGATATGTATGGAGTGGTTTGCAATTTCCTCCTCCAGCTCATTGTACAGATGAGGAATCTGAGGCAAACAGGATTAAGTGACTTGCTCAAGGTCACACAGTCTGGCACTTATATCCTTAGGTCAAGCCTAAATTTGTTTATTTGTCGCTTCCACCCACAGCTGCCCATTCTGCCTTCTGGTACTAAGCAGAACAACCTAACCCCTTCTTCATATGATAACTCTTCAAATTCTCTTTTCCAAGCTCTTTTCCAATACCTAGTTCCTTCTAACAGTCATCACATGGCATGATCTCAAGGTTTCTCTCCTCCTGGTTGCCCTCCTCTAGATGCTTATATCAAGTCACCTGATTCCACATCCCTCACCCCTTCTTGGAAAGAACCTGGGCACAGACATTGCCAGAAAATACAGAAGAGGACTGGAAGAGCCTCATGACCCACCTGAGGACATCGGACACTTAGGAAGGGATTCATCAAGATGAGAAAGAGGGTCAGCAAAAGAGAGTGTGAGCGGACGCTGAAGACGAATTTCACCTATCTCACAGAATTGATGAAGGCTAGGTCTGAGAAAGAACTAAACTTGACTTGCTTTCTTGAGCCAGGAACAAGGCCCAAGGTGATGGGCCACATTCATGAGTCCCAGTTCTGTCACACAGGAGCTGTCTGTCCCAGGACAAGTGAGTTCACCTCCCCAAGTCTTGGTCTGCTCACCTGCAAAACAGGAATATAGATAACTGCCTTCTGTATTTCCCCAGATGATTATGAAGATCAAGTGAGCCAACATCATGTCAAGTGTAAACCAGAAATTAAGAAAATATAAGATTTCATTATTTAATTGGAGTGGCTTAGAATATAGGATGGCCTTAGGAATCATCAGTACTTTGGAAATATTTATTGGAAAAGGGTGGAGCTAGTGACAATGTTGTTATATATAATACTTCTCCTGCCTGTTTTGTGTTCTTGGCTCATTGTTTAAACTTCTAATTATTATTATTTAAACTTTTAATTAGTTAATGAATGTTAATTTTTGTCTGTCCATCAGCTATTACACCTTTCAGCATTTTTAGACTATATTGGCATTGGTGATTCTGACTTTTATATAATAAATAGTATTCTTATAAAATTTTAAGATTCATAAAGCACTTGACATGTGATCATATTTGATCTCCATAAACTTTGTAGAAAAGACAATGTTGTTGCTGTTGTTCCAATTGTTAAATGACTTGCCCAAGGTCACAGAGTTAGTAAGTGTCTGGGACAGGATTTGAACTCAGGTCTTCCTAACACCAGCTCTGGCACTGTCTCCTACATAACTTAGCTGCCACAAGGTCCTATAGAGGATCCACACACAAACTGGGAATGGAGAACCCTGGATTCCAATCCTGGCACTCTCATTTATTAGTTATTTTACTTTTAACAATAATAGCTCATACTTATTATGTTCTCAAAGGCTGACAATATGCTTCCATTATGACCCATTGAGGTAGATAATACAAGTAATATTATCCCCACTTGACAGACAAGGAAGCCAAGGCTCTGAGAAGATGTGACTTATCCAGATGTGACTCATACAGTTTGTAAAGGTTAGAATCAATTTGAACTCAAGCCTCTTGACTCCAAGTCTAGTGTTCTTCCCACCACACCCTGCACGTCATGTGACAGCTTGCTTCATACTACCTGTGTCACTTTGGGCAAGCCCCTTCACCTGTCTGGGACTCAGTTTCCTCATCAATAAAATAAGGCGGTTGGACTAGATGACCTCTAAGGTCCCTTTAGCTCTAAAACTGCAATGCTACATCCTCTCTGTGACTCAGTTCCCTGAACTATAATATAGGAATAAAACTGTATGTAATAGTGGAGTATAAAGCATGCTGGATGTAGACACAAGGGACCTCCTATGTTCAAAGCCCAGCTCTTATAAATGTAAGATGCTCTGTTATCATTTGTTGTAAAGTCCCTCCCTTCCAGCCCTGACCCAACGACCTCTGATCTTAACATGATCCTTCCCAGGGACTTCTGCATGACCGCACTTGGCATTTTTAAGAACAGAAATCTGAACCTGGCTTGTCTTCTGATTCCAAACTGAACACTCTTCAAAACACCTCGGAGCCTTTTATTTTTACTGCCTCCATTTCCCCTTCTGAAGGGTTAAACTAAATGACTTCTCGGTTCCCTTCTCTATCTAAACTTATGAGTGTATGACCACCAGCCTTACCCACCTGCTGAGGCTCTTCTGAGGCCAAGTAGGAGAAAATAGACCTGAAAGCACGTCAAAAACTTTAAAAGTGCCATGCAAATGGGAGGTATTATCATGACCCGGGCCATAAAAGAATTCATCCAGGGTGCTGATAAATGGTGCTTCTGTTTTTTTTGTCGCCATAGTTTCCAAGTAGACGAGTAATTGCTGTTGGCAGATAAGTCCCCGGCAGTTGCCCAAACCCAGGGTATTTGGAAAAGAGCACAGCTTTGCCAAATCCTAATGATTAAAAAGGCCCCATAAAAATAAACAAGTGTTCGATACAATTCTGCCCAATCCCACCAGCCCTCCCTCCCACCCTGTGACTGTCATTTGCAGCTCTGTGGCTTGTTATAAAGCAATTACCCTTTAAATCCCCTTTAATCCCAGGTGATCATTTTCAGATTTAATTGTCTCTGCCCCTTTGAACATTGCCTTCCTTCAAATACAGCCAATTAACAAGGGGCTGGCAAACTGCTGATGCCTGGGGAACAAGGAGCCCCTGGGAGGGTGGACTTTGTTCTGAGATTTCTCCGGCCAGTGCAGCCTTTCTAAAGCCTAGGGTGAGGTGAGACAGATCCCAAACACTGAGAAGGATGGATGTCCAATGTAACTGGCACACAAGAATTGAATTGAGCCTTTGGCAGAAACAAAGAGGTCCCAAGTCATGTACTTAAGTACAAGTCTGGGAACCTGGTTAGAGATTTCAATTCCAAAGGGAAGGCCTAGGAAATCTCAGACGTGAGAGAGTCCCCCCAGGGAAGGACCTTGAGGGAGCCCCTCAAGACTATAGAATCAATGTTCAGTTGAGAAGGAAAGCAGGAGGTTTTTTTCAAAACCCAAGTGTTGGAATGTAACTGAGCCAAGTCAAGGCCTTGGTGCCTTATAAACAAGAGGAACATAAAGTCCTAGAAGTAGAAAGAACCCTAGGGCTTATGAAGTTCAAACTCTACCCAAAGTGTGAATGTCCTCTACAACATCCTCAATCAATGAGACTTTATTAAGTACCTACTAGACATCAGGCAGTGTGCTAGAAATTGGAGATAGTAAACAAAGATGAAAGAAAATTGCCTACCCTCAAGGAGCTTACATTGGGGGGAGGGGAGATTTGCATACATGTAGCACCCCCATCAGATGTCTTTCCCTTGCATACAAAATACATACAGAAGGTATGCAGAATATATGATAATCTGGGGGAAGTGTGGGAAAGAGTAATCAGGAAAAGTCTTATATAAATCATTTCACGTTCACTTTGAAGAAAACTAGGAATTCTGAGAGGTGGAGAGGGTGTTCATTCTAGACAAGGAGCATAGTCACCAAAAAGACATAGAAATATGTATGAAGCACAGTAGGGAAGCCAATTTGGCTGGACTATAGAGATTATGGAGAAGAAGAATAAAGATGGAAAGGTAGATTGGAGCCAGGATGTGAAGTTTTGAATGCCAGACCGATGAGTTTGTATTTGACCCTCAAAACCATAGAAAGTGACTCAAGTTTATTTGTAGTGGAGTGACATGGTCAGACCTGGGCTTTAGGAAAATCGCTTTGTCAGGTGAGGGAAGATGGATTGGAGACAAGTGGCCCAGTGACTGGGAATCCTCACTTCAGGAAGCAAGTCTCTCTATTTCGTTGTTCCTGATGATTATCATCTCTCCTTGCCCTTTTTTTTTTACACCTATCTACGTCTTACCTAGCTTTCTCTAATAATCAAAAAGGCCCCTAGTTTTTGTTTGGTAGAAGTTCTTGGTTTTTGTTTGGTTTTGGGGGGGAGGTGGAGGGCAGGGAACACATGTATCTTTAAACTCCATGTATCCTGGTTGCAACAGGTTAAACCTGTTCTAGATACATACCCCCTCTTTCTGAATGGCATCCCTTCCTTTTCTGGGAACTTTGAGGCCTGGTACTCTCCATGCTAGAACTTTCTAGATCGAAGGGAACCTCATCAGTGGGCAATACCCTGCCTCTGAAATCAGAGGTGAGAAAAGAGCCATGGGCACCTGTGGCAGGGGTATCCTGGAAACAGGCTTCCAAGGGATGATTGTTAAATTTTCAGTGTGAGCTTTTACACCTCAGAAATCAGTAAACACTACAAATCAAGACTTGATTTATTGTTTTGTTGACTGTCTAGACTTAAGCAAATGATGGGGAAAAATGTTAATAATGCAGAGTAAACTAAAAAGTGTGTCATAGATACATCCCCCCAGCCAGTTATTAAATCTTTACCAGCACACCCCTTACTGAGATCCTATCTCTTGCTTATAAAAGTCCTTTCCTATCCCCACTCCCCCATTGCTGCTTGAGTTATTGAGTTTCCTTAGGCTAACCTATCAATCAATAAATTAATCAATAAACATTCATTAAGTACCTACTAGGTGCCAAGTGCTGTGCTAAATGCTGAAGATATAAGACAGCCCCATTCTTACAAGAGTTTACAATCCAAGTAAGTACTGTTGGCATCCAGCCTCGATGTGGGGGAGGGGTCAGAAGCTGCCAAGTTGTGTGAGGGACAGGACTCTGCAGTTCACTAGGAAGTGATGAGAACCTGGCAGCACCTAAATGCCAAACCTAGGGGCAGGCCTTTTGAAGACTCATCAGGCCCTTTCTTCTCATGCTGTGGCTCCAAGAACATCACTTGAGGTCTGGCACGCCTTCTACTGATTGACAGACAGTTGTATCTTTGTCTCTCTGGAGACTGAGATCTTGGCATATTATGCTCTGGTCTGAATCCCTCTTCCTTCCTTCTCCCTGCCTTTCTTCAGGCCCCTCCCTGGGGGATGGATCTTAGTCCCTTGCTAAGAGGACACAGGGTTCTCCTCTAATTGGGCCCCAGTGATTGGAATTCATAGAACATATGTGACTTATCCAGAACAAGAGAAGCATAGATTTAGTGCTAGAAAAAAATGAATTTTAGAAGTGTTAAAGTCCCTTCATTTTATAAATGAAGAAACTAAGACCGAGTAAGGTTAAATGACTTGCCCAGGATAACAAAATGACTAAGTTTTAGAAGCAGAATTTGAACCCAAGTCCTCCTAACTCAAAGCCCAGAAGTAGAGCCATTGAGCATTCACCCTCAAGTCTAAGGACTTGAGTCCTCCTAATTGGGGTTGTGCTGGAGCCTGTTCATATAAGCCAGGTGCATTTCAGTGTGAGCCTTAACATCTCAGAAATTGGCAAACACTGTCAGTCAGGGCTTGATTTACTGTTTTACTAATTGTCTAGACTTAAAGTGATGGAGAAAATGTTAATAATGCAATTTAAATTTGAAAGTACATCTTGTGCACATTTTTCTTCAGCATAGCCCTGCTCTCAAACCAGTATTCTTTCTACTTCACTATGCTTCTCCCTGAAGGATAGGGCCGTGTCTTCTGTGTCCCTTATTGCCTAGTCCAGAGCTGGACACGTAGTAGGGGTAAAAATGCCTGGAACAAATCAGGTGCTTAATAAATAAAGACTGAGTGAATCGTACCTTATATAGTAATAACCACTGACATAATTTAACTGCTTTTGTTCATCCAAACAGACACCATAGCAGGTTTCTCCAACCCCTTTGTAAAGAAAGACAATTGGGAAAGTCCCTTTTGTTCTCTCACTGTTGAGTCTACAAACAACAATGATATTTTATAAAGTACTTTATATACAACATTTCATTTGATGCTCATAACCACCTTATTTCTATAGGTATTTGCATCCCCATTTTACAGAAAAAATAAACCGCGGTTCAGTAAGTTCAAATGACTTTTCCCTGATCACCAGCTAGTAACCACTGGAAATAGGGTTAGGAGGAGATAGAGACCTACCCCAAACCATCATTTATTAGTTACTTATTTTCATTATTTATTCTTTCTAACTGGTGTTAAACTCTGTTGTTTCTACAGTGCTAAAGGCCTTCATGTACTGTCAACAACTTCTAAATTCAGCATCCTGGGGCAAAGTCTCAGTCTCCCCACCCTAGTTATACCTCTGTTAACTGGCCTTCTTAGGCATGTGACCTTCAGTTTTTAATCTCTCCCTAGGCTTCATTTACTTCATCTGTGAAATGAAAGGCGTTGCAATGGGCTAGAGGATGTCCAAACTCTCTTGTTGCTCTAACATTTCAGAGTTCTAGAAGTGGATAACATGACCTGTGGGGTTCAATGAAAGGAACGGGGCGGGGGGTGGGGGGGGTTGCCTGGTGAATCACAGAATATCAAATCTGGAAAGGAGCTAAGAAGCCATCTAATTCAACTATACCTGAACAAGTATCCTCTCCCCAAATCCCAAACCCCAAACCATAGTTTTTGCTTGAAGGCTTGTTTGTAGCAATAAAGAATCTAATACCTCCTGATTTCGTCCCTTCTGCTTTTGGACAGCTCTGATCATTAGGAAATCTTTCCTTCCATCAAAACTAAATCTAAATCCATCAAATTTGCAACTCTCTATAACTCCAAAAGAAAAGAAGACTTCATAAGAATAAGGCAGAGGTGGGGGATGGAGTTACACAATAACATTTTTCATGTGTGTCCCATAGAAAAGGAATTCAACATGATCAGCTTGGTCCTAGATTTTAGCTCAATATAAGAAAGATCTCCCTAACAAGTGAAACTTTCAGAATTTCTCCACGTTCCAATCCGGCTGCCTCTACAATTGACCTGATGCCTGAATCTACACACTCATTTGCTCATCACTGCCCAGTGGAATGAATTGCCTTAGAAGGTAATAGGCTCCCCTTTTTTGAGAAGTCCTCCGAGAAGAGACTAGATGATCAGACATTAGAGATATAATAGAAGAGATTCCTGTTCAAATCAGGGTGCAGCTAGATGTCCCGTGGGGTCACTTCTAACTCTGAAATTCTGAGAACTGCCTCTTATTAGTTAACTACTATCAGGACACACCTTAAGCAAGACATTTTCTTCAGACATATGGGACGTCCCAGCCATTATTCACATCACAAAACATGAGTATCTGCCTATTCTTTTTAAAAAAACAAGTTTGTTTTGCCCTAAGCCAAAAAAGGACCCTCTTTCTTCCATGCCTGAACATGTTGCATAATACTGTCACATGGCAGCAGGTGCAGAGTGAGCATGGCACTGACCAATTATATATCATGCCAAGTCATGTTTTATGTCCCCATTCTCACCAGTAATTAATTCACTCAACAAGAATTGTTTAAAGGTCTGATGTCTACACCAGGCTGTGAAGGTTTCCACAAGAATTACATAAACTCCTCCATCTGGCACTTAAAGTTCTTCCCAACTTGGCCCCAGTCTACCTTTCCAACCTTATAGCACATCGCTTCCCTCCATTCACACGGCAATCCAGCTTACACGGTGGTCTTGCATCCCTCAAACACATGCCATCTCACACCTCATACCTTTCTTTTGGTTCTTTCTTTGGAATGAATGAGAGGATGAATGAATGAATGAATGAATGAATGAATGAATGAATGAATGAATGAATGAATGAATGAAGCACTTACTATATATAAGCACTGGGGAAAGTAAGACAACCCTGCTAACAGGGAGCTCACATTCTAATGAGGTGGACAACACATAGGGAAGGTTTCAGCTACAAGTCAGATGGAAAAGTCCCAGGGACCTTAAGGTATAGTCACAAAGCAGACAATAAAGAAAATTGTTGTTCTGCCATGTCAGTTGTGTCCAACTCTTTGCTACCCCATTTGAGGTTTTCTTGGCAAAGATACTGGAGCGACCATACTGAAATTGCCATTTCCTTCTCTAGCTCATTTTATAAGTGAGGAAACTAAGGCCAACAGGGTTAAGTGACTTGCCCAGGATCACTCAGATAGTAAGTGCCTGAGGCTGGATTTCAGATCAAGGCTTCCTGACTCCAGGTCCAGGGTCCCACCTCTCTATACCATGGTGCCCTCAAGAAGCAGAAGACAAATGTCCTCTTAGAAGATTTAAACTGGGGGTGGCTAGGTGGCACAGTGAATAGAGCACCGGTCCTGAAGTCAGGAGTACCTGAGTTCAAATCCAGCCTCAGACACTTGACACACTTACTAGCTGTGTGACTTTGGGCAAGTCACTTAACCCCAGTTGCCCTCCAAAAAAAAAAAAAAGAAGAAGATTTAAACTGGAAAGGACCTCCGAGATCATCCAATCAGTCCAGTGGTCTCAAACTCAAGTCACATATTCACTTCAATAGCTACTTTAGATATCTATTATCTAAATTTCACAAAGTTTCCCATTTATATAATACTTTAAGCTTGGCCACATATTTCCTTCACAACAAGCCTGCAAGGTAAAAAGTTTTATTATCTCTATTTTACAACTGAGGAAACTAAAATTGAAATGATTTGCCCTGGGTCACACAGCTATTAATGGTCAAAACTGTAATGGTCTGGGGCAACTAGGTAGTGCAGTGAGTAAAGCACCGGCCCTGGAATCAGGAGGACCTGAGTTTAAATCCGGCCTCAGACACTTAACACTTACTAGCCATGTGACCTTGGGGAAGTCACCTATCCCCAATTGCCCTCCAAAAAGCAAAAAAAAAAAAAAAATGTAATGGTCAAAACTGGGATTAGAAGCCAGGCCTTCTGACTTCAAAGACTTTTCCTGCCATACCACAATCCTTTTAAGCTCTCAGTTCTCTATGGAAAGATCTTATAAAAATTGGGTACGCTTGCTCAGGGCATGGAGCGGAAGATGATTAGGGTTAGGCCCAGAGCCCCTGAGTAGAAAGCGGATCTACTTTCCCAATCAGGGTGTAACCCAAGGTGGCCCCAGGGCTACTCCAGGCATGAAGCTGTCCATTCTTGGTACTGAGCAGAAGCCACTGAAAATAGGCTTCTCACAAAACTACCTCACCAGCTCAGGAGCATATTATGTACTATGACCAAGGCGAAGGGGTGGATTTACAAATTATTTTCCAATTTGGACACTCACCAAACTTAGACTGTGTGAAGTGGCTCAAGTGGAAAAAGGGGCTGAGCAAAAGTTTGTCTCACTCACCAAAGTGAGCCTTTCCTCAATAAAAATAAACAGGAATCAAAAGCAGAACCCTGAGAATAATTGCAATCTAAGGCATTTTCATGTAAGCGTGTATATATGTGTATACATATACATATACATAAATAAACACATGCAAATGTAAGGGATCAACAAATACTATAGGTAGAAACATATGTATATTATGTGTATATACATATATGTACTTGCACATTCTAGTAGAAAAAGGACTAGTCTTGAAGCAAGAGGTTAAGTCCTACATCTGACACACACTAGCTATTCAGTGGTCCTAGGCAATAAACTAAAACTAAAACTCACTAATAAGTGGTCAATCTGAATCAATGAAGGGAATTTTCACACTGGGAGTTCTCCAACGTGATGGAATTCCAGGTCTGGAGTAACAAGAGTGTCTTGAAGTAGTTACCCATCAGTCTTTTCCAGTCCCATGAAGCTTAGCACCACAATATAAAACATTTGGTTAGACATCAAGGTAGTGTACCTCCTTCTAGTGAGACCTCGGCTATACCATGAAGAAAGCAACCTCTCTAATATTGGACATTCATACCCCTGGGGTGACCTGGCCTGTTGCAATTAGATGGCTAGACAATAACTTGAGTAGACATCTGGCCATGTTGAAAGGAGCCAGCTCTGGTCAGCTGTGAAAAGGTTTCAGTTAGATATTTGGATATGTGATCTCGCTGGGGTGGGAACGTTATTGTCATAACTATCATATGCAAAATTTAAAAATTAAAAATTACTCTTTGAATCTGGTCATTCCACAAGTTCCAAATCCATATAGTTGTACTATTTTCTGGCCCATGTTGCTTCATCTTTTCCACAAGAATTAACATTCCTATCACTGTTTTGGGGTTGGGATAGGGGAAAGACGGGGAGAAAATTTGTAATTCAAAAATCTCATGAAAATGAATGATGTAAACAAGAAACAAATAAAATTTATTCTTAAAAAAAAAAAGAATAACATTCCTTGTTTAAGGTCTCTGTTTGCATGTTGTTTCCCTCATTAGACAGTGAGCTCCCTGAGGGCAGGGACTGTCTTTCTTTTTGCTTTTACTCAAGTTCCTCGAGGGATGGGCCATCATTTTGCCTCTTTTTGTAATACTAATATTTAGCACAGTGCCTGGTACACAGAAGGTACTTCATAAATGTTGATTGGTTGATTTTTGAAGCAATGACTGGTTTAGGTTTATAGAAAACACATTATTTCCCAAACACAATTCAGACAGATTTCTTCCTTCTACTTGACTCTGAGCCCATCTCTCTCTGCTTAAGATCTTTTTAAAAATTATTTCATTAAATATTTTCCAATTACATGTAAAAAAATTTAACAATCATTGAAATTTTTTTTCTAATTTTGAGTTCCAAATTTTATTTTCCCTTCCCACACCACCCCACCCCCCTTTGAGAAAGCAAGCAGTTTGAAATGATTATTCATGTGATGTCATCCTGCTCAGGCTCTAGAAAAAGATTGACTCAGTTGACTGCCCTTCTCAATGCATGTCATAATGCATGTTAATGGGTAATTTTCAATTTTTTCATCCACTTTGTTTTTCCCACTGTTTATGGTCAAACTGATTTTTTAAAATGCTAATAATTGTCCCCAGACAGCAAAAGTAGGAACAAGAGATGGGAGCCATAGAGAGGCAGATCGATATTTCTTTTTTAAATTCAGAGCAATTACTGTTATCCAAAAAACAAAATCGGCTGCCTCAGTTCCCACTATAGTTCCCACTAGAAACCTTCGAGCAGAAGTTGAATGATTGTTCACCAAAGATGATAAATAGGAAAATACTGTTCATTTATGTTCAGGACTAGATTATTTCAAAGGTCCTTTTCAACTATGAGCCTCTTTGTCTCTCTAGTTATGGACTTCACTGAGGAAACAGTGCCAGTCTAATGTTGGCAGCTGGTGGTGCAATGGATAGAGCCCTGGACGTGCAATCAGGAACAGCAGAGTTCAAACCCAGCCTCAGACATTTACTAATTGTGTGACCCTGGGCCAGTCACTTAACCTTTGCCTCAGTATCCTTATCCATAAAAGGAGAGATTTAGACTAGACATCCTGCCTTCAAATGTCCTCCCAGTACTAGATCTACAATCCTCCTCAGTAATCTCTTAAGATCTCATCCATCTCTGAAATTCTGTTACTTTCTCTGATTGTCTAAATTTACTTCCTCTGGCTGGGCCTCAGTTGCCTCACCTGCGAAATTAGAAGTTGAAGTTAAATGATCTCAAAGGCCCCTTCCAGCTCAAACTGTCCAAGTTCTGAGATTCTACCTCCTTGTTACCCAGGAGGCCTAGGATGAGGGTGTTGTTATTCTTGTCCCCAGTGTCTGAATTATAATTAGGGACTACCCTCATTTGACAAGGAAAGCCAGGCTCTAAGGTAATTACCCTAGGCAGGGTTTCTGTCAGTCTCCCACATGAATGTCTATCTTGGCTGCCTACTTTTTTTTTTTTAATTTGCCACAGCCGTATTTATTTTAGCTCCTCACAAAGGAAATGCTAATTGTTCTCAGATGTACCCTCTAGGCCCCTTCACAAAGTGGAATTGATGGAACTGGACTCACCCTAAGGGTTTCATCCAAAAAAAAAAAAATGGGCCTGAAAAGTTGGAAGGAAATGAATAAACTAGTCTGCATGCTCGTTAAACGACGATTCATTTGAAGACTCCAAATTTACGTGAAAAATTGTCAGCTGAGGAAAGAAACAAGAGCCAATGGGATTAAGAAGAGGAAGACAAAAAAAGAAATAAAAACCTTGCACTCCAAGTGTGCCTGGCTAGAGATCAGCCAGGCTCTCAGGATGCCCTGATCACCCACAGGGCCTTCCTGAACAGTAGTATTCCAGAATTCCATTAGCACAAAAAGAAAGTTGAGGGAATGCTGAAGAGAAAAGGATTCACTGGTGCATGGAAACACAGAATGTCAGAGTCAAAGAGAGCTCAGAGGCTGACCATCCACCAGATGTGATCAACCCATTCTACTACCTCCAAATGCAGCTTCTTCCACATCCGTACAGTTATGATTATGAAGAAGCTTTTCCTTACATCAAGCCTACAGCTTCCCTTCATCAATTATCTCCAATTTATCTTGGATATATCTTGTTTGTACATATAGTTATTCCTTCCACATGGAGGAGGTTAGGGATATGGCACCTCCCGTAATCTGGAAAATCTGTGGAAAAATTTTTTGGCCCTCTGTACCAGAGAAGTCTAAATTATTATGGTATTAAAAGATAAAATATGTTGATACTATATAATACTACACATATATTTTACACATTTCAGAGTTTCTAAACTTTTTCTGTGCCGTCTGCCAGCCTTCTCATGTCATCTGTGGCTTCTGCAAAACTCCCCCCAAATTCCCATTTAATTTCTTATGCCACCCAGCAATATATCAAAACCATGATGGGGAAAGTCACAATGTGGAAGGGATAACTGTAGTTTTTTGCATGTTGTCTCCCTGATTATAGGAACTGTCTTTTGCCTTTCTTTGTACCCCTACTGCTTAGCACAGTGCCTGATACAGAGTAGGTGCTTAATAAATGTTTATTGATTATTGGTTGATTATTAACTGACTGATTTATTTCTACCCATTGGTCCTAGTCCTACCCTCTGGGACCAAATAGAAAGAGTCAAATCCCTCTTTCACATTATAGCCCTTTGGACACTTGAAAATAGCCATCCTGTCACCGTAAGACCTCTCCAGACTAACTATGCCCAGTCCATTCAATCAATCCTAAAACTACATGTAATCGGAGTTCCTCATCAACCTCTTTGTTACCTTCTTTATCAATGCTTTTTTCTAATGTTATAGCCCTATGATCTAATCCAAAGAATTAGAACAGAAGAGACAAGCCATTTTGCCTACTTGGACCTCAGTTGTCTCACCTGTAGAATTAGGGTGGTAGACTGTGGACAACAAAAATGCTGGTATGATAAAAAGACCATCAACTTTGGATCAAAGAAACTGGATTCAAATCCTATTGCATTGTGTGATCTTGGGCTAGTCATGTAACTTAAGTCCCTGGAGTCTGTTTTTTCCTGTATAGAGTAAAGGAGTTGGTGTAAATTACTTGTGAGGTCATTTCTAGCTCTCTATTTATGATGCTATGATCAAAACCCTGTGCTTAGGTGCTAGTGATACAATGAAATCAAATAATTTCTTCCTCTAAGAATTTATATTCTATTAGGGGGAGAGGAGGACAGGTTGTGACTTATACATGGATTGTTCCTAAATAGAAGGTACTCCTGTATTTATTTACAGGTCAACTAGGTGGTAAGTGGCTAGAGAACCAGGGCCTGGAGTCAGAAGGACCTGAATTCAAATCTGACCTCAGACACTTACTAGCTGTATGACCCTGGGCAAGTCACTTCATCCTGTTTGTCTCTGTTACCTCATCTGTTAAATGAGCTGGATAAGGAAATGGCAAATCACTCCAGTATCTTTGCCAAGACCCCCAAATGAGGTCACAAAGAGTAGGACGCAACTAAACAATTGAATAATTCTTGTAGGGAGAAAGCACCAACATCTAAGGTGATGCCAAATGACCATTAAAATTGCTATCAGCCTAGAGTCTCTTATGACCTACCCAGACAATGAAGAGAAGCCCAATGAGTCACTCGCTGAGCAAGCGACATCTCTGTGTCCTGAAGCCATCCTTTTTAAAACACACACGCTCTTATGCAAACCCTAAGAGGGGAAATAGCATGGATTTAGCCGTCACGGTAACTGGTATGACAAGACGTGAATCTGTTTTAAACTAACCAAATGTTTCTCTGGAAGAAGTGGCAGGGAAGCTACTGATACTGTTAATGTGACAGACAGAAGCAGCAGGAGGATTCCGAGTGAGCAAAGCACAGAGAATGTGATTGGAAAAATCAAAGAGGCTGGAGTGAGACAAAGGCTGCAATGGAGGAGAAGTACTGACCTTGTCTGAGACTCTCACAACCTCAGAGACCTTCTAGGCCAACCCCACCCATTTTACAGATGAGTAAACTGAGGACTGAAGAAGGAGACAACTTTCAAGGAATTATTTCAAAAGAAAATTCTTTTTTTTAATCTCAATTCCAAAAGGCAGTCATCATCATAGATTTAGAAATGAGAGGTACCTTAAGGACCATCTAGTCTAACCCTTTCATTTTACAGTGGAAGAAACTGAGGCCTGGAGATTGGATTACATTCCCAAGTCACATAGGTTGTAAGTGAAAGAGCTAGAATTTGTAATCGAGTTGTATGTCTCTGAATCCCATGTTCCATCCACTTTATGGCACTGCTTCAGTCTGTTTGCCAATAAGCATTTCTTAAGTGCCTGCTATAGACTAGGCAACTGTGCTAAGCTCTGGAGAAGCAAAGAAGGGCAAAAGATTGTCCCTGCTCTCAAGTAGTCCACAGTCTAATGGGGGAGACAACATGCAAACAACTGTGTGCAAACAAGACAGAAACAGGATAAATTGGAAATAATCAACAGAAGGAAGGCATAAAAATCATAGGGATTGAGAAAAGCTGCCTGAAAAAGGTGGGATTTTAGCTGGGACTTGAAGGAAGCCGGGGAATCCAGGAGGTAAAGATGAAGAGTGAGAGTATTTTAGGCAGAGGGAAAGCAAATGAAAATGCCCAGAAAGGGAGATGAGCCTGTCGCTGGAAGAACTAGGAAGTCAGAGTCACTGAATCCAGGTGGCGGGGGAAGGGGGGAGTTAGGAATGCTGTAATGAGGTATGAGAAGGGGTGGGCTGTGAAGGGCTCCGAGGTGATAGGGAACCACTGAGGCTTATTGAGTTGGGCCAGGGGTCACGGTCATCCCTGAGCCTTAGGAAGATACCTTTAACAGCTCAGTGGATGAGGGACTGAAGTGAAGAGAGACCAACCAGCGGGTTACTGCAATAGTCTAGGCATGAGGTGATGAGGGTGTGTGCCAGGGTGGCAGCAGCAGCAGCAGCAGCAGAGGAGAGAAGGGGGTATATTCAAGAGACTGTTATGAAGGGAAAAGGAGGCAGCTAGGTGGCTTAACATATAAAGTGCTGGCCTCAGGCCTAATTGTGGGACCCTAGGCAAATCATTTAACCTCTGTTTGCCTTAATTCGCTGGAAAAGAAAATGGCACACCACCCCAGTATCTTTGCCCATGGACAGTACGGTTAAATCAGTCAGCCACAACTGAACAATTGACAAGCCTTGGCAACAGATCAGATAGTGGGGAGGAGAGAGAGAAAGGATTTGAAAACGGCACCTAAGTTCTAAGCTTGATAGACCGGGAGAATGGTGGTGCTCTCAACGATGACAAATAAGTTAAGAAGAAAGGAAGGCATTTTAAAAACAAAAACTCATCTATTTTTCCAGTTAAAAGTAATTGATTTTAATAGACACCCAAGTTCCTCATCTGTAAAATTAGCTGGAAAAGGAAATCACAAACCACTCTAGTATCTTTGCCAAGAAAATCCCAAATGAGGTCACGAAGATGGGACACAACTGAAAACAAATAAAAATGACATGAAGCACCCTGGCGTAGCAGTCACAAGCTTCATATGTGACCTCGGACAAGTAGTTCTCATCTCTCTGGACCTCAGGTGAGGGGCTTAGTCAATCAATAAACATTTGCTACATGCCAAGCCCTGTGCTAAGTCTGGGGATGCAAAAAAAAAAAAAAAAAAGCAATACAGCTCCTGCCCTCAAGGACCTTAAATTCTAAAGGGAAAAGACAACATCCAAAGGGATGCTAAAATGGCAGGGGTGGGTAGAGAAGAAAGAAGGTGCCTGCTATAGGAGAATTTCAGATGAATATAGCTGGATGGGAAATTAATGGAGGCTGGATAAAATAATGACTAAAGCCCATCCCGAGTCGTAATCTAGGATTATATGGTATGTACTGAAAACTGGTGTAGGAGGATTGTTATCATTGTTGTTTGTCCTTCATTTTTGAAGAGGACCTCTACATCAGAGAGGTGATGTCATTACATGTAAGTGACTTGGATTTAAGTGAGGGAGGGCTATGCAAAGTCACCAGGTTCACTTTCTCCTGCATAGCCATCAGGGTCCAAAGGGAAGTTATAGATCAAGATCTTCTAAGCTGGGGCAACTAGGTGGCATGGTGAATAGAGCACTGGCCCTGGAGTCAGGAGGACCTGAGTTCAAATCCTACCTCAGACACTTAACACAAAAACCGAGCCATGTGACCTTGGGCAAGTCACTTAAGCCCAATTGCCCTGCAAAAAAAAAAAAAAAAAAAAAAAAGACCTTCTAAGCTGAAGCTAGAAGCATAACCCAACATAGAATAGGTAACTCCTAAGAAGCTCCCTGCCAAGGAGATTTCCAATTTAGTTCAATTCAACAAGTACTTAAGTGTCACCTGTATGCCATCATTCAGTGGTACATGGAGAGGCCGCCTTGGAGACTGCAAAACCTGAGCTCACATACTGCCTCTGATATCAACTGATAATGACCCCGAGCCAATCACTGAACTCCTCAGGGCCCCCAAGCAAGTCTGGGGCTCAGCCGCTGTTGGTAGAGGAAATTTCTTCACTAGGAACACCTTACTCTGATGAAATCAGTCTAGGGTATAATCAATGAGAGGGAGAGAGAGAGAGAGAGAGAAAGAGAGAGAGAGAGAGAGAGAGAGAGAAAGAAACAGAGAGAGAGAGAGAGAGAGAAAGAGCTGTGTAACCCTGGAGAAGGAAATGGCAAACCACTCCTGTATCTTTGCCAAGAAAACCTCAAATGAGGTCACAAAGAGTTGGACAGAACTGAAAAAAAAACTGAATGACAAAAATATACTAGATAGTGTATATGTGTGTTCACACATATGTATATGTATGTATATATATATATTCTTTTATGTGTGTATATGTGTATATATGGGTATGCCTGTATATACATTCTATACATATGTAAATGTATACATATGTGTGTATGTATGTGTACACCTGAATATACCTGCATGTATATACATACATGTGCCATGCTGTAATGGGAATCTGAAGCTCTTTCCTGCCCCTAGCCCCTTTGCTTAAGTGGCTCCGAGAATGTTCCCTGATTTGGTGGTCACGTGGAGCCCGTGGCGAGAGGCTTGTTTTTGAGCAATGGCCACACCTTGTTACTTTGTAATTGGACAGTGGGTCAAGAGGGCTGACCCAGGAGAAGCCTATATATATGCCCTGGTGTGAGGCTTTGCTTTGGGGCTCACTTTGAGAAGAGTTGTGTGATTTGACCAGATGAGACTCTGGGAAGCCGTTGAGCCCCCTGGCTTTGAAAAACACAGATGTTGGTGCTTCCCTCTCTGGTAACTTGAATAGGTAACGGACGTGATGGTCAGATGGTTGGAAGCCCAGCTGCTGATCTGTTTCTTGGTCTGTTTGTAACTTGTACTTGTAACTTGGGTTTGTATTCTCTGGAGTTCAGGGTGCTGACTTTTCCCCCTGAACTAGTAAATGATATGTTTGTTTGACTAAAGAAAGATTGTTAACCCATTTTGAGTTGCTTTCCTTTAGAAAAGCAGATCTAAGAACTTGTGCTAGCAGCTGCCCTGGGTATGCTAGGGTGCTTGCTGATACACATGCATGCCTCTCAAGAAGCCATGTGATGCAGTGGATAAAGAGGTGACTTCAAAGAGTCAGAATGACTTGGGTTCACATCCTACCTCTGAGCAAAATGAAAGCATACCCTCTGGCAAATCACTTAGCTTCTCTTCCCCAAGCAATTCTCTAGGAGTATTAATCATAGAATATTTCACAGACCCAATTGAGTTAGTGGTCTTCCTACCTGCCTTATGCCAAAAAATGGAAGGTTCCTTTACTGTATTATTAAAGGTAAAAATCTACACAAGCATTGCCTTCACACGAGTTAATCTTGAAGATAAGAGAACCTTGGTTAAGCTTATAGAAGCCGTCAAAACCAATTATAACTTAAAATGACAGATACAGTAAGATCTGTCATCACTGGGGTGACAATGTTCTGGGTCCAAAATCAGTGGCTCATATTGCCAAACTAGAAAAGGCAAAAGCTAAGGAACTTGCAACCAAATTGGGTTAAATGTATGTTTGATTTTTCCTTATGTAAAAATAAAAATTTAAACAAACAGTCTGTAATGACAGGAGCTAGAATGACGGTTGAATGAGTGGGAAAAAATGAGATGGACACAAGAAAAGTGATAAGTAAAATCAACAAGGCCTAGCCAGACCTAACTAAATGGGGAAGAAAGAGGACTAAATATCTATTAAGTGCCTACTATGAAACAGATACTATACAAAACATTATACAAATTTTTTTCATTTTAAAAAAACCTACAACTAACTCTATGGGTTCTATAATTGTCTGAACTTCAGAGGCAGCTAGGTGGCACAGTGAATAGAGTAGAAGCCTAGAGTCAGGAAGACTTGAATTCAAATCTAGCCTCAGACAATTCTTTGTTGTTGTTGTTGTTGTTGTTGTTGTTGTTTGGAAGAGGGAAGGCAGGGCAAATGGGGTTAAGTGACTTGCCCAAGGTCACATGGCTATTAAGTGTTAAGTGTCTGAGTCTGGATTTGAATTCAGGTCCCCCTGACTCCAGGGTCTGTTCTCTTTTCACTGTGCCACCTAGCCACCCCACCTCAGACAATTCTTAATTGTGTGGCCCCTGAACAAGTCACTTAACCTCTGTCTGCCTCAGTTTCCTCAGCTGTAAAATTGGAACAATATTAGCACCTACCTTATAGGATTAATGTGATGTTAAAATGATATATTTGTACAGGACTTTGTGAACCTTAAAGTTCTATACAAATGCTAGCTACTCTTATTTCACAGTTGGAGAAACTGAGACTGAGAAAGATTAAACAACTTGCTTAGGGTAATTTGACCAGGATGTGGCAGGGGCAGGACTTGAATCCAGGTCTTCCCAGTTTCAAGGCCAATTCTCTATTCCCTCTACCATGTTGCCTTTCACTGTACCACAAGAAATAAAGAATGGAAAGCAACAAAACACAAGATTTGTATGATAGAGTGAAATAAACAGAACCAAAAGAATGATGGAGATACACAATGACAAATGTACAAGTTTAGAAAACTAATCTCAGAATACTTAAAAGACCAAACCAGGTCCCAGATAACAGACAAGGAAACGCCCTTCCTTCAGAGCAGAGAATGGAGAGACTAATAGGGCAGGATGCTGCCATGTCAGACATGGCTGCTCACCCAATGATTTTACTGCAAAAATGTCAGTTAGGCTAGATTACAGAGTGTACCAAAAGGGAGTGATATTTGGAAAGGTAGGTTGGAAGCAGGTTGTGAAGGTTTTAAATGTCAAACAGAAGCATTTGCATATTATCCTGGAAGTAACAGAGAGCCACAGGAGTTTATTGACCAGAGAAGTGACCCAATCAAAGCTTCACTTTAGGAACATTGGCCCAGCCAATAGGTAGTTCCTTCCTGAATCCCTGCCTAAGGTCAGTCATTGCCCCCCATGAGGTTCAGGAGCCAAATGGTATGGACAGCTACCACTAGCATAACCTTGCTTTACCCAGACTCCCCCTAAATTAGAGAATTCAGTCCTACCACACTATTGGCTGGATTGGTTCCACCGTCTATTAGCTCATTAAAAAAAAAAAAACTCACTAAGCCTCATCTAGTCGGGAAGCCTCCCATTTTCTGGTTGTCTCTATATACTCCTCAAACAAATCTCACACGACCAGACAGCAGCAGTGAGCTGGCAAATGTTTAATAACCAGATCTCTCCAAAAAAGTGTACCCATGACATACTTTGAAGCTTAATCTGCATTGTTAACATTTTCTCCATTACTTTCTTAAATCTAGAAAATCAACAAAACAAGAAACTGAGCCCAGTTTATAAGTATTAGCCAATTTCCTGGGTGTAGATTTTCACACTGAAATTTTAACAATCTGTTCTTGGGAGCCAGTTGGAATTGGATCCCAAGATATTCCTGCGATAACAGCCTCCTTGATATCACATCCCCCCTTTCCTTTCCTCCAGGAGAAATAAGATCAATACATACAATTTCCTACTCAATTCAATTCCATAAACATCTATGAAGGATATACAATGTGTCAGCATTTCCTATCATCCCAAATCCAGAGACATCCTGATTCCCTACAAGCGCATGCATAGCAATGACATGGTCAGGTATGGATGAAGGGAGGAAATGATTTTCTCTCAACTCATTCTCACTCCAGTGTAGCAGGATTTAGGAAACCTAACTTTTCATAATGCAGCTTTGCACTAGCCCAAAAATATTCCTTAAATCTCACCTCCTGCAACTTCAACTCATTGTTTCTAGTTTTTCCCTCCAAAGTCAAAGCAGACAAGTCTAACCCTTCTTGCATGTGACAACCTTTCAAATGCTTCAAGACAGGCAGACATATTCTCCCTCCTCCTAAATCTTCTCTTTTCCTAGCTAACCTTCCCTGCTCTTCCAACTGATGCCCACAAAACAGTCTGGGGTCCTCTCACCATTCCTGATCTCAGCACAGTCCCTAGCACATGGTAAGTACTTAATAAAAGCTTGTTTCCTCCCTCCCTTCCTTCTTTCCCTTCTTTCCTTCCTTCTTTTCTTCCTTTATTTCTTCCTCTTTCTTTCCCTCCTTTCTTTCTTCTCTTTCCTTCCTTCCTTTCTCTTCTTAAAATGGGCTTGAACTACAACTTACTAGAATCCTTCCCAAAATGTGATGCCCAGAACCAGACACAGAACTCTAGATGTGGTATGACCAGGGCAGATGACCGCAGGACCACTGCCTCTCTCATTCTGGGGAACAGACTTTTGTGCTCCCCTGTATCTTAGCTGAAATAGTTTCTTTTCTCCCTCTGTTCCACTACCCCACATTACTTTTTTTAAAGCAAGACCGATTTAAAAAAAGAAGAAGAAAGGTCATGGACCCCAGAGGGTAATCAGCCATTTGAGGAAACTCATGGTTTTGCCCAATTTCTTTGCTGCCCCTGGAAACTCTTCTGAGTGACTTGGAATTCTGCAAATTTTTCTGACCTGTTTTAGGTCATGCATTGTAGGAGGAAGAAAGACAAAGAAGGAGAGGAAAATCTAATCAAAGTTATCTTTCTCCTTAAAAATTACAATTAAAATTGATGTAGCATTTTCAAAGTTTACAAAATGTTTTACGTACATTATCTCTTTTAGGCTTCACAGCTACCTATGGAGCAGGCACTACAGTTATTATTACTCTCATTTTACAGGTAAGGAAACTAAGACTCAGAATAGTGAAATGATTTACTTAAGATCACAGGTGTCGGGGTTGGGAATTTGAATCCGGGCCTGACTCTAAATGCTACACTGTTGTCCCATTTCTGAAGCCTATGAGATCCCACCAGGATTAAACCTTGCTTTTCTAGAAAAGAATTGTAGGATCGTTTAGATTTGGACCTGGGTAGAGATCTTAGAAGCCAAAGGGTTATCTATACATGAAGGAATCTTCTGAAAGTAGCAGGTCCTCTTGCCCACAGCATCTCTCCAAAGACCTGCCATAAAACCTAAAATTCCCAACATTAGTCACTCTGATTATGGCATTTTCTCCAGGATGGGGTTTAGGTCCCTCCAGGGACTGTGTGGGAGAATACTGAGGGCCCTATATCATTATCTAAGATCTTAATAACCCTTTACCCTTATGTAACTGCTTTCATCTGCTCCCCTATAAACCTTAATTAATTGAGCCTCACAGCACCTTTGTGAAGAAAGGTAATATTACCCTGATAGTAGGGCCCATGAAGACGGAGGCACAGAGATCCTCCATGCCTGACCTGTGGGTTTCCTGCTAAATTGCTATGTCAGCAATGCTTATGGGGCATGGGGTGCCAGACAATAATAGTACTTCTGGCTGAACTGTAAAACAGCAGGGGTACTGCCGTCACCCATTCAGCTGTCAGTCGATCAGCTGTCAAGCTTTGCAGTGAGGGTGTAGAATCATTTAATGGGAACACCACTCTGCTGCTGAACATTCTTTCTCTTCCCCCCCTCCCCCAGTCATTTTGACAGCTACAAGTGTTGACACAACATTAGTGCCATGGTAACCTGTAGGGGAGCCTGCCCAACTTCACATGGTAAAAAAACAGAAAATCTGGAAACCAGATTGCGGGATATCTGACTCAGTCCCTTCCTCACACCCACCAGCCCACTATAGTCTAGCTCATTTGGTCACCCTCACACTTAGAGGCGGTGGTAAGAAGAGCACCAATCTGGAAGACAATGTGCTTAAGTTTGGGGATCACAGAACATTTTAGAGTTGAAATGGACCTTGATAATCATCTCATCTGACCCATACCCCCAAAAGAATCCCTATTACAATATACCCAATAAATGGTTACCCAGCCTTGGTTTGAAGACCTCCAGTGAGAGAGAACCCACTACCTCCTGAGGCAGTCCATTTACATTTGTGGATAGCTATAATTGTTTTTCTGACATCAAACTTAAATTTGCCTCTTTGTAATTTCCATTCATTGTTCCTGGGTCTGCCCTCTGGGGCCAAAAAGAAAAAAAAAAATCTAATTCCCCTCCCCCATGACAGCCTTTTAAATATTTTTCACAACCATTATGTCTCCAACAAGTCTTCTCTTCCCCCGGCAAACATCCCTACATTCTTCAACAATATGGCTCAGATTCAAGGCCTGCCACCATCTTGGTTGCCCTCCTCTGCATTTTCTCCAGCTTAACAAAGTCTTTCCTAAACTGTGACATTCAGAAATGAACACAATAATCCAGATATAGCCTGACCAGGGAAGAGTCCGGAGCATGAGTGTCCTGGTAAACGTTTAACAACCAGATCTCCCTCAAAAATAATCTATATGAAACACTTTTAAATTTAATCTCCATTATTAACATTTTCTCCATCACTTTATTAAATCTATACAATAAACAAAACAATAAATCAAGCCCTGATTTGTAGTATTTGCCAATTTCTGAGGTGCAAATGTTCACACAGAAAATTTAACAATAGCCTTTCTCAAGTCAGTACAAATTTGCTCCAGCAAATCCAGCTCTTCTGGTCCAGAGATGCCTAAGAATTTTGTCTTTTTTAATGCATTCTAATCAAATGAGGGTTTTTTTTTGTTTATTTCAAACAATTGGTTCAAATTATTTTTAAAACTAAAACCCCCAAATCTTGTTCAGATGAAATGCTATCTTAACGTACTTCTACAGTCCTCTCCCGGTGAAACAGATTTTTTTGTACCCACTTTTGGCTTTACATTCAACCCTATTAAATTTCATCTCATTAGATTTAACCCAACATTCTAGCTTGTCAATATTATCTTGAATCCTGACTTCATCAGCCAGTATATCAGCTATCCTTCCCAGCTGTTTGTCAACCAAATTTGATTAAGTATATACTTTTACCCAAGTTACTGATAAAACTACAAACCCTCCCACAGATACCAGGGGCACTTCACTAGGAACCTCCTGCCAAGCTCTCACTGAAGAGTCAAAAATTACTCTTTGAATCTGGTCATTCCACAAGTTCCAAATCCACATAGTTTTACTACTTTTTGGTCCACGTTGCTTCATCTTTTCCACAAGAATAGCATGAGATACGTTATGAGCTACTTTGCTAAAAATCTCAGTAAGCTGTAGCAACAGAATTCCCTAGCCTACAAGTTTAGGAACTCTATCAAAAAAGGAGAAGAAAAGTTAGTTTGCTATGACCTGTTCTTGATTAAGCCATATTGGCTTTTTGCATCCTGGCTTGAATATAGTTCCTCAGCTATGGACATATCATACCACCTCCATTCCAGCTATCATGACTGTGCCCCTGGCACACTAATAGATGAGATTTTACCTTTTCTAGCCCAAAACCTGGCCTCTGTGCTACTTCCTGAGCACCTCCACATCATGCTACCCCCTTCCCTTTCTAGCTCTTCTTTATGTCTTGTCTTCTCCCGTTAGAATGTAAGCCAGCAGTTCTCAACCTGTGGATCATGACCCCTTTGGGGGTCAAACAGGATGGCCTAAGAATTTCGGACGGTCTTAGGAACCTCTACACTGCTCCTCTATCTATCTCCAGTGGGTCTGCCCACATGCAGATACGCCCACATACGAGTGTTAAAGGGTTAAAGAGCATTAGGAAGGTTGAGAACCACTGATGTAAGCTCCCTGAGGGAAGGAATTGTCTTGCTTGCTTGTACATGTATCACCAGCACTTAATATCGTGCCTGTCACAAAGTAAGCACTTAATAAATTTTTTTTTAATATGTGGTTGATTTTACCTAAGGAAGAAATGTGTTAACTCCCTTAAAGAGAAGCAAGTATTGAATCATGGAGTCTTAGACTTGAAGCAGACCTTCATGGGCCCTATTCCAGATTCTTGCCTACTGCAACACAATAATAATTCAGAATTCTACAATGTTTTAAGGTTTACGAAAAACTTTCTTCAGAACACTTCCATGAAACAGGTAGTACAGATACTATTATTCCATTCTGCAAATGAGAAAATGGTCAGGAAAGCTAATGGGGACATGAATTGGCCAAGTTCACATGGCTCATAAGTGTCAGCAACCAAGAGTAGAACCTAGGTCTCCCCAGACTCCAGGCCAAGTGCTCCTTCTCTTAAACTTAGAGCCCTCTGCTTCTCTAACAGATAGTCATCCATCTTGAACTTGAATATTTCCAGCAACAGGGAGCTCGCTGTCTTCCATAACAAGCCATCCCATTGTAGAGTAGCTCTTGTTATATAAAACATTCATTCATTAAACAATTCAAAACAGCTTAGTTGTTCTAATTCCCATATGGCTTAAATTTTGATTAAAATTGTGTGGTATATTCTTTCTTTTTGCAGGATTCTTTGTGTTTCTTGAACCAAAACCAGTTTGGTTCAACCACTGGTTGAACCAAATTCATTAACTCACTCAGCTTCCTACTTCTGCCTTCAGAAGAGCCATACCTACTTGACCCTTTGTCTGGAGTAATGAGTAGTGCTAGCTCCCATAGCCTGAATATGGGAACAAAGGAGGACTATGCACCCCAGTAAGAAGATCCAAGGTATCTTTGAATAGTAATGGACTAAGAGTAATAGACTTAAAGGGGGAGGCTGAGCCAGGGAAAGATAAGGGCCCAGTACAGAAAATGACCAGATACTAGAATATTGGGCAAAGAGTCATTCAAAGTCGAAAAAAAAAAAAACCCACAGAAAGTACACTGGGCTGAAAGATAGGAAACCCAGGATCTAGTCTCAACTCTGCCACCAGTCAGCTAAATGACCTAGGGCAAGTCGCTTCATCTCTGTGGGTCTGTTTCTTCATGAAGGACTTGGCAATCTTGCTCCTTTCAGTACAGAAATGAATGATTAAGGGGACAGATTCCCTAGACTGTCAGACAAGGTCATGGTATTTTTGCTTAACTTATTGTTATTGTCATCATTATAAATGCAGTGTATAAAGACTCTGGGGTCACCACCCTACTCCCTACTTGTACTAGGAGGCTGGGTCTCCAGGGTTCAATACTGCTTCACCCACCCAGGGCCTTAGGATTAAGGCTAAGGGCTTGTTTGATAGTCTTCTAATCCTATTTCTCATGAGTCCCCATCTGGTATATTCCTCTGGTATCAGTTGAATTCCTCTGGTATCAATGACCAATTGACTTTCTCTCCAGTATCATGTTACCAACTGACCAAATGATTTCTCCTCTAAACCAATTAACCAATTAACCCCAATTAGCTTTTTAAAAGGATTATTTACTTAAAAGATATATATGTATATTATATATATATGTATGTACGCATGCCCACTCAATCCTTAGGAAAATGAGTTGTTACAAAGATTTTTACCCACTATTTCTGGTAGTTATGTAACTGATAAGTGATACACTTTCAGATGCATTGTCTTTTCTGTTGAGTCAACTAATGGCTGAGTTGGGTCAAGCAGGTTGTTTCCCAGGGCTGGTTACTCACTTGGCCTTCAGTATGAACTCTGGCTGCTTGACCTCAGGTGACTCTTGTGACCTTCCAAAACTCTCAGGGCTGTAATTTGAGCCATTCTATCTCCTATACTCATGCATCTAAGATGAGGAAAGAACAGGCCCAATCAGGACAAGAGGAACATAAGCTCCATGTATTCATGGCCACATGGTGGTTGAGCAGTAACAGCTGAATTCTGCTATGGTTCACAGCACTTTTTCTTCATCACTTGGAAGCTACCAGGGCAAGAGAGAGCTTTATTCTGTTTGTATCTTTTGTATGCACACTCAGTTCTATCCCAGCAGCTAATTAAAAGACTTTCTGTCAACAGACAAGAAATAGTCAAAGAATACTAGGATACATATGATACTGAAATGGAGATAGTCTCTCCATTATGTATTATTTCCAGAAGCAATCTCACCAAGCCTCCAAATGGCTTGAAACCAGGCAGAGCATACTGTGCATACTCAAATATAGCACTTAATTCAGCTGGTGGGTAGAGTGTATATCCAGAAATCACCAAAATGTAAAAACTTTTTTTAATAAAGACGTGGGATTAGAATGATCTATAAAACCCAATCTACCTCTAACCTGCTATGATCCTATATTCAGACCACTTTATAACAAATGTGTCCATTAGAATGTGTCACGCAGATTTACATAAACACAAAATCAATGTGAATTAAACTATTTAATTTTCTTAATCTAGTCATTAACTTTTGTGATCTCAGGCAAATATATTATTTGACTTCAATGAGTCTCCATTTCCTCAGTGAAAAAGGAGATAAGAATTTCCACTTCCTTTAACCAATTTTGAAATCATAAAGTCATAAAATGTTAGCACTTGTAAAAATTTTATAGATCATCTACTCCAACAAAAAAGGAAAGAGTTTTTTCATCCTTGTTTAAAGGTTGTGACTCATAGAACAACATAATCTCTGAAGAATCAAAATTTCAGATGACCCAAAGGACCAATGGAGAGGTGCAGAGTGGGTGGAAATGAGCTACAGTATATTTCCATTCCAATGATTACTTGTAAAAGAAGAAGAAGAAGAAGAAGAAGAAGAAGAAGAAGAAGAAGAAGAAGAAGAAGAAGAGGAAGAAGAAGAAGAAGAAGAAGAAGAAGAAGAAGAAGAAGAAGAAGAAGAAGAAGAAGAAGAAATTATCTAGGAGATGTAAGATTGGAAAAGTGCGTCACACAGCAAGAGATAATTCTTCTTCTTCTTCTTCTTCTTCTTCTTCTTCTTCTAGATGTAAGATTGGAAAAGTGAGTCATACAGCAAGAGCAAGGGATGACAGATGGACAGCGCTAGGGCTATAATATTCATAGAGCCTTTGAATTATACAAAATGCTTTCCTCACTATACTATGAGCTTGATAGTATCCTCCTTGTTTTACAGATGAGGAAAGTGAGGTTCTAAGAGATTGGGTAACTTACTCATCATTAACACAGACAGTAAATAGTATCCAAGGTGGCATCCAAACCTAGGTCTCTCAACTCCAAGTCTTTAATCTTTCCACTCTGCCAATTTTGACTGATATTTAAAAAAAATGTTTCAGAAAAAAAATATCCAAATGCTTGTTGAATGAATCAATCAATGAATGAGTGAATGAATGAGTAGATGTTCTGTGGAGATTTGTGGGAGGATATGGAAAAGAATAGCAAAAGATGGGAAGGTGTGAATTAACTGACTGGGGCTGTTGGAAAGACTACCAACATCAATAAGATTACATTGAAATGTTCAATATGGTTTACATTTTGCAAAGCACTTTACATAGACTACCTGATATGAGCCCCACAACAATCCTATAAGGTAGTTACTGGGTTTTGCTTCAGACTTTTTATTTCATTTGGAAGGATCACCTTCTACCAATGTAGATTACTAACTGTTTTACAATTTATACCTATTAAACAGTTGCCCAGGAGCACTGGAGGTTAAATAACTTTACCCAACTCACACAGTATATGTCAGAGAGGGGACTCAAACCCAGTTCTCTGCCTCCAGGGTCAAATTCTATATCCACTACACTGCAAGCCACCTCTCAAAAAGTCACTACAGTTTTTATTATGATCATTTCACAGCTAAGAAAATTTACCTAAGGTCACACAGCCAGTGTCAGAGGCAAAATTTGAACCCACGTTTTCCTAATTCCAAAGTGGGCACAATATCCAGTAATTCAGGTTACCTCCCCACCTAATCTCCCTATAAATCACTGGTCTTTGTAAAGGACAATTCCCTCCTACTGCAGGCTTGGGGACAAACAGATAGCAATAACATGGGCTGACTTGGAAGAGGGAGGAGACACGCCAACCTCTTTTTTTCTTCTGTTACTGCTTAGCTTGGCATAGCCACTCCTTAGGCTCCCTTTGAAATTATATCTCTGTCAGTCTTCTTGTTCTAGCTCTTTAAAGTCAATGTCTTTTAAGAAGAAATTTCAAGGGAAAAATACACCCTGAACAGCACCATCAGGCATCAATGATGATTCCTGATTACACTGACTTTTATCAGCGTGAACTACATTTCTCTTTTACCATTCAATCACAGAAACTACAACCTCCAGTAGATAACACCAACAAACCAGCCTGATAGCTACATAATAAGCCATGCTGCTCAGGAGATTAGATTCAACATCCCTAATTGTCCTGCATTTCATTAAGAGGAGCAGAATGGTGGAGCCAATCTGTGCCACTAAGAGCTGCCCAAAGCTCCCCTGAACACTAGGATGGGCAAGTCAGAAGGAGGAAGCAGTGGTCATTCCAGGTGCCTCAGGCTCTTTGGTCATCATTTTTACACATAGGTTTGTGAATGACCTTCCTCGATCCCCACCAGACCCCCACAGATCCCTAGAGAGATGACAGAGAAATAGAAGATAGATAGATGATAGATAGATGATAGATTAGATAGATAGATAGATAGATAGATAGACAGACAGACAGACAGATAGACAGATAGAAGAGCAGAAAGACAGAGACAGGCAGGCAGACAGACAGGCAAGCAAGCAGGCAAGCAGACACAGACAGACAGGTAAATATACAGACATGCATGCACACCGGCATTCAGGCAGGCAGGCAAACTCTTACAGGTAATTAGACAGAGAGGCAGGTAGACAGACATATAGCTAGATGATAGATAGATAGATAGATAGATAGATAGATAGATAGATAGATAGATAGATAGATAGAGAGAGAGAGAGAGAGAGAGAGAGAGAGAGATAGACAGAGAAATAGAGATAAATAGACAGTGAGTGAGTGAGCACTTAATAAGTGTTATACTATATACTAGGCATTATGTTAAGTCCTAGGGATACAAAAATAAGACAGTCCCTCGTCTCAGGAAACTTAGATTCTAACAGAGGAAGACAAACATAAAAGGGAGCTGTAAAAGGGGGAGGAATAAAGGAACAGAATATTCTAGGCAAGGCCTAGGATGTGGGGAGATGGAGCAAATGGAAGAGTAAGCTGGGAATGAAGAGAGCAGCATGGATAGGGTTCCTCCAGGTATGGCGATCCCAGGTAGGGATTCACCAATCAGTCAGCAGGTCTCTTTAGGGAGGAGCTGTCTTTAGGTGCACAAGGCAGCTGGTGGGGAGGTGGAACAGATGGGAGAGTAAGCTGAGAGTGAGAAGAGAACCAAAGATTTGTAAAGATTTTGAACAATGGTGTGCAGGTTTCCCATCCAATTGAGAAGACATCATTACACAGGAAGACAGACTGAAAAAATTGGAACTACAAAGAAGAAAGTTGATGGAGATGGTATTGGAAGTCATGTGGGAGTAGATTTTGGCTCAACATAAGGAAGAACTTTTTAAAAATTAGAAGTATGAGAAAATGGAATTGGGAGTGGATGGCAGTACTAGACAAGGAGTCAGAGTACCTGGCTGAATCTCTACTCTGGTGCTTACTACATGTGTGATGTTGGTACAAGTCACTTAACTGTCTCTGGACCTTATTTTCCACATGATGACCAGAACATCTCTGAGATCACTTATGACAGTAAATC
The DNA here is from genome assembly GCA_028646575.1 of Pseudocheirus occidentalis. Lineage (NCBI taxonomy): Eukaryota > Metazoa > Chordata > Mammalia > Diprotodontia > Pseudocheiridae > Pseudocheirus > Pseudocheirus occidentalis. The sequence goes on from CM053594.1 coordinate 86,587,017, forward strand.
TCTGATCTCATCATGTTGTGATCTCTTGTGATCTAGTGTGATCCCTATCACTGCAGATTATCTAATGGAAGCTAGATAACCACTTTGGAAGGATATTCTCTAAGGGAAGGATACATTCAGGAGTATACTGAAGCTCCCAGTGTAAATATTTATACCTCAGACCAAATGAGGGATTCATTTATCGTTTCTTCGATTGTCTGCACTTAAGAAAGTAATGGGGAAAATGTAGAGAAATGCAAATTTAACTTAAAAATATGTCATGCCTCTTTGGAGAACCAGTTGTTAAACATTTCCTAGCACACTCAGGGGTACATTGGGACATACAGGGATATAAAAACAAAAGAGGAAAGGATTGAACCAGAGATTTCATCACTATGAGGAACTCCAGGATGATGGAACTCCCTCTACCAGAGCAGGTCAGGACCTTTTCTGCAACTTAGAGTGTAAAGAAAGTTGCCAAGGGGTGGCCAGGTGGTGCAGTGAATAGAGCACCAGCCCTGGAGTCAGGAGGACCTGAGTTCAAATACAACCTCAGACACTACACACTTACTAGCCATGTGCCAACTTTGGGCAAGTAACTTAGCCCCAGTTGCCCTCCAAAAAGAAAAAAAAAAGAGTTGACAATAATACTAAAGCACCTTGCTCAGGGTCACAAAGACAGTATTATATCAGAAGCAAGACTTAAACCATAGTCTTTCTAGCTCTGAGGCTGGCACTATACACTACGAGATGCTTCCTTTCATAAAAGATAACACCAGTCCAGCTAGGTGGCACAGTGAATAAAGCACTGGTCTTGGAGTCAGGAGGACCTGAGCTCAAATCTGGCCCCAGACTCTTAACACTTATTAACCATGTGAACTTGGGCAAGTCACTTAACCCCAATTGCCCTACCTTCCCCCCTCCAAAAAGATAAAAAAAAAAATAACACTAAAAAAATTATTTAAAAAGGAGGGAGGAGAGGCAAGGATACTCATGGCCCACCCATCCCAATGGAGTAAACAAATAATTAATCAGAGGATTAATGCCACTTTTGTTGGTTAGAATACACACCTTTTGAAGCAGTATATTGAAAATGGAGGGATATCGATCCAAGAATCAGGAGGCTGGGGTTATAGTCACTACTTTGTTATTACCTTTCTCTGTGACCTTGTCCAATTAACTTCTCCTCAGTGGGACTCAATTTCCACATCTGTAAAATGAGTAGATTGGGCAGCGGATAGAGTGTCAGGCCTGGAGGCAGGAAGCCTAGTTCAAATCTGACCTCAGACATTTACTAGCTGTGTGATCCTGGGCAAGTCACTTAACCCTGGTGGCCTTAGTTCCCTCTTCTATAAAATGAGCTGGAGAAGAAAATGGCAAGTCATTCCAGTGTCTTTGCCAAGAAAACCCCAAATGGAGTCACAAAAAGGGGCACACAACTGAAATGATTGAATAGCAACAACAAAATGAGCAGATTGGACTAGATGAACTCAAAGATTTCTTCTGGCTCTAGAAGTCTGTTAATGACATCAGGTATTTTATGATTAAATGCACTCCTTTTCTAAAGTTCTCTTCTGACAACTCTTTATGGCACTGGAGGCAACCTTGGGTTGTGGAACACAGGCTCTGACAACTCCTGCCAAGCTGGGAAGTATTCTAGGACAGACCTCCCAATGGACCATCCAGCAAGAACAAGTCACACACGGTGCAGAGGAGCACGTTACTGTGAGAGGCTAGCTACCGGATGATCAATTACTTAGCCACAGCAACTCATGACGCCATTTACTGAATTGTAGAAGAACTGTGATCCACGCTGGTGGATGGGTAAAATCACAGTTCTTACAAATCATCCAAGGGTCATACGTCAAGGGTACACCATTGTGACTGTATGGGTTTAACGTCCATTGCTGTGGACATCAATCATTGCAGACTGTCATTATAGCTACCTAGCTAATGATAGCTAACGTTTATCTGGCACTTAAAGCTTTGCAAAGCAATTTAGAAATATTACCTAATGTGATCCTCACAATAACCTGGGAGGGAGGTACTTTTATTATTCCCATTTTACAGATGAGGAAACTGAGGCAAACAGAGGTTTGGTGACTTTTCCAAGGTCACACAGCTAGAAAGTATCTGAAGCTGGATTTCAATTCGGAGCTTTCTGGGCTAACTCCCTCTCTCTACTTCAACTCCCCAGTTCCATTTGGGGCACCCTCTAATACACATATTCTATACTCACATACATATATGTGTTTTTACAAACATGTATGTATTTATGTATGTATATTTTTGTGTACGTGGGAGAAGGGGGCAGCTAGGTGATGGAATAGATAGAGAGTACCAGAGTCATGAAGACCTGAGTTCAAATCCAGTCTCAGACCTTTACTAGCTGTGTGACCCTGGACAAATTACTTAACCTCTGATTCTTTCCTCTATCAGTTTCCTGATCTGCAAAACAGGATAATAGTAGCACTTATCTCCCAGGGTTGTTGGGATGATCACAAAAGACAATATTTGTAAAGAACATGCCTGGCACATAGTAAGTACTATATAAATGTTAGCTATTATTGTCACATACATACACAGGGTGTCACAACAGTCCTAGTACATATGTGTGTGTGTGTGTGTGTGTGTGTTTGGCACTACCGTTAGTTTGCCATACTATTACTTTGCTTTGCCTAGACCGCTAAAATGTTGATGACTAGCAACTAGCAAAAGAATATATAGAGAGAAACGTATATATGTATATATGTGTATATGTGTGTGTGTGTGTGTATAGTGGCACAGTGGACACAGGGCTGCACCTAGAGTCAGGCAGACTAGAGTTCAAATTTGGCCTTAGACAATTATCAGCTACGTGACTCTGGGAAAGTCATTTCACCCTGTTTGGCTCAGTTTCCTCATCTATAAAATCAACTGAAGAAGGAAACCCCTATCTTTGCCAAGAAAATCCCAAACGGGGCCACAAAAAGTCAAATGTGACTGAAGTGACTAAACAACAACAAAAACCAACCCCCTCATTTTATAAGGGAGGTGATTGAGGTTCAGAAAATGAAGGGACTAATCCATAGTAAAATAGAGACATTTAGGTGGCACAGCAGATAGAAGGCTGGGCTTGAAGTCAGGAACACCTGAACTCAAATCTGACCTTAGATGCTTACTAGCTGTGTGATCCTGGGCAAGTCACTTAACCCCTGCCTGACTCAGTTTCCTCAATTGTATAATGAAGATAATAATAGCACCTATCTCCCAGGGTTTTTGTGAGGCTCACATGAGATATTGGCACCATGCCTGGTACTTAGTAGGTGTTTACTATGCTTATTTCTCTCCTTACTTCAAAGGTTGCACAGATAGTAAATTAAAAGTCCAGAATTTAAATCCAGGTCCTCTGATTCTAAATCTAGTTCTTCCATCACCTTCATCCCCTAAGCCTCCACTGCATCAGAGACAAGCCCACGGGCCAGCAGAAAGTCCCTGGCTCAGGGAACTCTGCGTTGATTCGCTCACTGTCTGAAAAGGTCTTTGGGATCACCAATCTGAAAGGTCCTTTACGGGGTCATTATGCATCCTTTGAAGAGTCCAATAACACTTGAAATCATATGCCAGTAAAAGAAACATGCCGACTTCATAAACTGGCAGTCAGACTAATGACCATTTGCAGCTGCTATGGAGGCACACACATGTGAGAAATAAATTTCCCCATGTAAACACACAGTAATAAAGTGAGTCATTCCTGACCATAAGGCACTACATAATTACCTGAACTTACTCCATGCAGAGATGACACATTATTCAGATTCACAATTCCATGGGGGAGTTTAATAGATTCTCTCTTGACCAGATAAATCATTCAATTATCCTTCCAGCTCCCTCCCCGCCCAGATTCTCTCCTTGTTCTTCAGGGCCCTGATTCATGCCACTTGACGGGATCATTTCTCTAGAGCCCGTGACCTGGTTCCCATAGCATGACACAGGCCTCTAAGAAAGTGTGGAGAGAGAGAGATAGGGCGGAGACATGGCCGGGAGGTGAATTGGGAGATTTACCTAGACAACATACGTAAGCATGGAGATGGGTACACATCTGGGGAGCCTCTCAGGGCATGTTGCAAGACTTCCTCCATGAACAGATTACAGCCTGCAAATTACTCAGCAGCTAAGGTGAGCCCAAGGGAAATAAAAAAACTCCCAAAGAAATCCAGCCCACACCCATTTGGGTCTTTTATCCATCGAACTAACTCTCAGCCAACTCTTGAGGTACCTGCCAAGAGAAGCCTGAACCTTGTCACATAGGCCAACCCTGGCTAAGGTAGGCTAGGGCTTTCCCATGTTCTCTTACCAGTAAACTTCAATTCTGGGGCAGTTCTGGGATTAACTCACTTTCACTGATTTACTGATTTGTTTTTTTAGAGAGAGAATATTCCTTGATGATGTAGCCTTTTACAATTTACAAAGCATCTTATATTCACATGCATCATCTTATTTTAGCCCCACAATAGACATGGAAACAAAATATCACTATGCCCGTTTTACAGATTAGGAAACTGAGTCTCAGTGAGGTCAAGAGGCATACCCAGGTTTGCAGAATTAGGAGGTAAAAGCAGCAGACACAAATACAAACTACATATGTGTTCTGTTAAGAAACAGCAACTATGAAGAATTCAGAGAAGTATAAGAGTACTCATCTGAACTGATACAGTAAAATAACAAGAACCAGGAAGACAATGTGTACAATTAGAATAATGTAAACAGAAAGAACAACAACAACAAAAACCTGAATGCTGTATAATTACAATGACCACGTTTAACCTGGGGAAGAGATGAGATATATTTCCCTCCCTTCTCTATAGAGGTTGGAGAAACTATAACTGCGGAACATTGATGACTATCAGGTTCAGTTGGTATGTTGGTTAATTTTGCTGACTTGCTTTGTACATGTTTTTTCTTATCAGGGATGGAGGCAGCTAAATGGCTCAGTAGATAGAGTGCTGAGCCTGAAGTCAGGAAAACCCGAGTTCAAATTCAGCGTCAGACTAGTTGTGTTGACCCTGGGCAAGTCATTTAACCTATGTTTGCCTTCATCCGTTGGAGAAGGAAATGGAAAACCACTCCAATATCTTTTTCTAGAAAACCCCATAGACAGTAGAGTCCAGTGGTTCTCAACTTTCCTAATGCCATGACCCTGTGGGCATATCTGTGGGTGGGTGGACCCACCTGGAGACAGATAGAGGAGCCATGTCTTGGTTCCTAAGACCATGGGAAATATGTGTTTTCCTATGATCTTAGGCTACCCCTGTGAAAAGGTCATTCAACACCCATAGGGGTCACGAACTGCAGGTTGAGAACCACTGGTATAGTCCATGGGGTCAAGAAAAGTCAAATACAACTGAATGAACATTACCAGGGATAATTCCCTGTAAAAGGAAAGGATATATCGAGTAACAAAAGTACAATAGATGATAGATAGATAGATAGATAGATAGATAGATAGATAGATAGATAGATAGATAGATAGATAAATAGATAGATAGATAGATAGATAGATAGATAGAAAAATAGATAGATAGATGACAGACAGCAGACAGACAGACAGAACTATATACACACCATTTAAGACTGAAAACAAAAACAAAAGAAAAGCAATAGCATAGGCAAGAGTGAAGCCTTGGTCCTAGGAATGTAATTCCAATTTTCTTTCTCCATCTATGTCACAAGCCACCCAAAACAACCTTCAGAATAAAGATTCCCCAGGCCTATGTCAAATAGGGAATGTCTGACTTGTATTTCTATTTCATTCATTTGTCTATTCAATAAAAATTTACTGAATACTGTATAAGACATCTAGCTAGCTACTGGAAAAGACAGAAAAAATGAGCAAGGCATAGTTCCAGTCCTTCAAGAAGTTGCAAGCTGATGAGAGAGGTTAAGACATGTACATGCATACAATACAAAACAAAAGAATCCACTAAAGTGGCAATACTGATGGATTTGGAGTAAGGATGTGGGTTTGAATCCGGGATCTGATATTATTACTGACTATTACTTATTACTGATCACCAGTAAATTACTTAAATAGGGTCTTCAATTTTCTCATCTGTTTAATGGGATATAGGAGTCGATGATCTCTAAGTCCCTTCCAGCTATTAAGTCTAGAATTCTATAAAATGCATGGGAGAGGTTTGATGAGATAGTGGGAGTGATGAAGGAATATGATGTTAAGAGGGCCCAATGCAGAGTAAGAGGAACTGAGTTCAAATTCTGGTCCTGTTGCTTACTAGTTAAGTGACTTTGAGGAAAACTCTTTACCTCCATCTGAACTTCAGTGTCTTCATTTGTGGGGAGCAGGTAGATAAATTAATTTCTAAGCTCACTTCTAGGTCTAAATCTATGATCCCACTTTACAGTGGGATGACCAGAGAAGACTTCATGGAAGAGGTGATATTTGAGCTGGGCCTTATAGGATGGGTAGGATTTCAACAGGAGGTGATGGAGGGAGGAGTACATTCTAGGCATATAAAATTGCCTTACCACTAAAAGACATGACCCCAGGTTGACCCTTGGGGAAAAAAAAGAGGGGCATGGGGTATTTCATTGCAAGTGATTTTGCCTCAGTCCCATGGCTGCCAACCCCTCTCTGGCTAGCACTGGCAAGCAGTCCAGTGTGCCTAAGCCTTCTCTTCATGTTCTCTCTACCTAAATGCCCCATGCACTCAGATCATTTCACTTGCTTCAGTAACAACTATACCAGGAGAAAGTAGAGCCCAAGAGTCTCTCACTATCTGCCCTGTTCCTGAGCTTTGTGCCCCAATTAAACTACCAGTCATGATGAGTGTACATGCAAACAAGGCTTGCACAATGCTTTGGCACAAAGCATTCTTAAAACTGGTTCCCAGAAAATCAAGATCTGAGAAGGCACAGGGAAATAGAATGGAGAGAGCGCTTGGATTTGAAGCCAGGAAGCTTGAATTCAAATTCTGACCATGCTACTTCATAGCAGAGTCTCCTTGGGCAAGTTCCTTCAATTTTCTGAGCCTCAAAGTCCTCATTTGTAAAGTGGAGGGTCACACTTGCCCTACCTACTTTGCTTGGTGACTGTGGGGATCCGATCATGTATGTCAGGTATTATCTAAGTATAACTCAGCAGTGTGCTGTAGCAGCCAAGAAAGCTAACGTGATCTTAGGATGCATGAAGAGAGGTACTTAAAAAGGGGGAAAATGTCCCAGGGCATTCTGCCCTGCTAAAGCCAGATCTGAAGTACTAGGCTCAACCTGGGGCACTACATTTTTGGAATGACATTGATAAGGTAGAGAGTATCCAGGTATGGCCAAGATGCTGAGGGTTCTTGAGTTCAGGTCTTTCTAAGATCAGCTGGAGGAAAAGAAGATGTTTTAGTCCAAAGAAGAAAGATTTCAGGAGGCCCTGTCATCAAATATTTGAAAAGTCATAAAAGAGTGGCAGCTAGATGGTACAGTAGAGAGAGCGGCAGGGCTGGAGTCAAGAAGACTTGAGTTCAAATCAGCCCTCCGACTTAATAGCTATGTGACCTTGGGCAAGTCACTTAATGCTAGTGGCCTCAGTTTCCTCATCTGTAAAATGAGCTGCTGAAGAAAATGGCAAACCACTCCAGTATCTTTGCCAAGAAAATCCCAAATGGGCTCACAAAGTGTCAGATATAGCTAAAAATGATTGAGTGATAACAACATATGAAAGAAGGATTCAACTTGTTATGCTTGACAGAGAGTAGAACTAGCAAATAATGGGTCAAAGATGCATCTTGTCTTGATGTACACATAACCTCCCTGACAATTAGAGCAGTCCAAAAGAGGAGCAGGCTGCCTTGGGAGATGAGGGGCTCCCCCTCAACTAGAGGTCTTCAAGCAAAGGCCAAGTAATTAGCCAGCCAGTCAACAAACATTTGTTAAGCACCTACTACATTCCAGGCATTGTGCTAAGTGCCAGAGAAACAAAACAAAGAAAAAAGTCTCTGCTCTCAAGGAGTTCACAATTTAATGAGAGAGACAATATGCAAACAATTATGTATAAAAAAACAAAGAAACTATAGACAAGGTAAATTGAAGATGATCAACAGAGGAAAGGCACTAGAACTAAGAGGGATTGGGAAAGGCTTCCCATTAAGTATGTTGTAGAGGGGATTCTTGTTCAGGTATGGATTGGATTCCATTCCCTCTGAGGTCCCTTCTATCCCTGACATTCTTTGAATACCTGATATAGATGATGATGATGATGATGATGATGATGATGATGATGATGATGATGAGCATCTAAGCAATGTTCTCTCCCTACCCCCAAAATAATCATTATATTGAACAGAAAATCATTTTGGCAGGAGACTGGAGGATTCTTGGAAGCTAAATTAGGCATATCTGAGGTCTATGCTGCCAAAATCCTCAATTAAACTTTGGTAGTATTGGTCTGTTCAGAGAATACAGCATGAATATTTCACAGCTGACTTTAAAGTAGCATGAAGAAGTAGAAAGAGCACTAGACTGGAGGTTAACTTCAGTTCAAGGCTCAACACTGAGACTAAGTATGTATCCTTGGGTAAGGCATCTCAACTCCCTGGGCTACTGTTTCCTTACCATAAAATGGGGAAAGGGGGTCATAATAACAACCGACACAGATAGGCAGATAGATAGGTAGGTAGGTAGGTAGGTCGATCGATCAATTGATCTATCGATCGATAGATATGTGTATATGTAGACATCTATAGATAGATAGGTAGATAGATAGATATGTGTGTATATAGATACATCTATAGATAGATGTGTATATAGATATCTATAGATAGATGATAGACAGACAGATAGATAGATAGATAGATAGATGATAGAAAGATAGATAAGAAAATTCACAAACCACTTACTATGTGCTATACACTGTGCTAATTTATATGACATTTGTATAATGCTTTAAGGATTCCAAAGCATTCTAGATACATATTCTTACTGGATCTTCACAATAATCCTGTGAGATAACGGCTATATTTATTTTAATCCCTATTTCACAGGTGAGGAAACTGAGGCTCAGAGAGGCAAAGGGATTAGTTCAAGTTCACTCAGTCTCTCAGGCCAAAAAGTGAAGTTGGGCCTTCTTGACTCAAAGATCTATATGTTCACCACTGATTGATTCCCTAGATCTAGAAAACTGAGGTCCCTTCTAGTTCTATGAGACTATAAGTCAATAATTTGCACTATAGTAATACATTTTTTTAATTATTTGTGGAAAAATTTCATCCCAAATTTCCTCCCACCTGTATCCTTCTATCTCAGCACATATGGCTGCCAGCTGGCATGTCCTAAAGAAACACAGACTATTTATTAGGTACATAAACAAAAAAAACTTAGAAAAGTAAGACTTCTAGAGCCAATAGTCACATAACAAAGTCTTCAACTAACAAGTAACTTGTATTATGCCATTCATCCATAGCAGATCATTGGGAAGAACCAATAATTGATTTTAACGGCACATTTGTAAATGTTTGGGGATTTTCTCATAGTTTGAAATATCTTTGCTCCTGTTCTCCATCAAAAGGTTGGTGGCAGACTAAAACACTAGGTGAAGTCTAACAAGAAAATTTAGTTGAAAACTCAAGGGACTGTGGAACTGAATCTTGTAAACTAAAAGTACATATATAAATCAATTTTTAAAAAAAGAAAAAGAAAATTTAATTGGGATAAATGAAAAGTCTTACCTGTGGGTTCACAAAATCAAGTTCATCAGTCTAAGATGGGGATGTATGGATAGACAGTACTTCATTTGGAAAAAAGATACAAGCATTTTAGTTTACTTCTTGTTCATTGTGACTGAAAAATGCAATAGAGAAACCTAGAAAGCCAAAACTTTAGAAGTGCAATTTTATGCTACATTAAGAGAAGCAGAGAATTCAGGATGAGAGAGGCAACTGTCTCACTATTATCTGCTCCAGTCAGACCATATCACAAGTACTGGGCATCACATTTCAGGAAATATATTAATAAATGGGAATATCTCCAGAAAAGGGCAATCAGAAGAACAAGGTATGTTTAACCTAACAAAGAGAAGATTTAGGAAGGGACAGGACAACTACCCTACCTTCAAGTACCAGAATATGGATGACAAGTGTAAGAAGAGTTAGACTTGTTCTTCTTGGCCCCAATGGGAAGAATTAGGAACAATCAGTAGAAGATACAGAGAGAAGTTATATTTGATATAAGGAAAAATTTTATTATTTTGTTGTTGTTGAGTTATTTTTCAGTCATGTCCAACTCTTTGTGACCTTATTTGTGGGTTTTCTTGACATCGATATTGGAATGGTTTGCCATTTTCTTCTCTAGCTTATTTTATAGGTGAAGAAACCAAGGCCGGCAGTGTTAAGTGACTTGCCCAGAGTAACACAGCTAGTAAGCATCTGAGGTCCCATTTACTGTATCACCTACTGTATCAGCCCACAGAGCTGTCCAGAAGGCTGAAAGGCTAGACAATAACTACCTCTTGAGTATTTAACAAATTTCTGAGGAGGTCCTTATCCCAACACCTACTTGCATTGGCAAGCTGAGTTCCCAGAGCAGGACATTATTCCTTTGAGGCTCTAGGGTTAGCCCTGAGAGGTTGAACATGTCTTTTCTAGTACTACAAATCACAAGTCCCTACCAAAGTGCTTCATCCTTAAGATTTTCAGTTGAGCAGCTTTTTGACAGCCAAACTAAAATTACTTTTCAGAAAAGAGTATTTACTAAGAGCCTACTTTCAGTACCAAATATCCCCCAAAAGTCTATAACATACTTTCTGATCATTTCTCACACATATGGAATGTACAAACAAAAGTGGGTTCTAGCTAGTACTGTGGCACACGATAGAACAATAGTTCTAAGCTACATTATGGCTAAAGCCTTTTGGGCGTCCACACAAGGTCTAGCACCAATATGGTGACCCCACAGACAGACTGGCCAACTAGGCTATCTAAAAAAGAGCAAACTGACTCAGGTCAAAAATAGAGAAAGTCAAAGTTTCTATCACCAATCAACAGAACAATCAACCCATGAGTAGCCATTATACTTTCCAGCCTGGACAAAATAGGGGAACCCAGTCTTTCCCGTCCCCACCCGACCAAAAGAACACATGTGACAAATGGGTAACTTAGAGTTTGTGGGTTTGGGAAGTACTTGCCCCCTTCTTTCATGGGGTACTCAAGAAGTTCTGCTATAACATAGGATAGCTTCTTTGCTGGACTTTCTGTAGATCTGGGAATCCACACTGAATTTGTGCTTAACAGACACTGCCAATAGATGCTGCTGTCCCAGGGATGAGGAAGCTAAGATGCTGATGAGAAGATGGGAAGTCCAAAAAGCTCCAGACCCCTTAAAATGCATGAATTCCTCTTCTAATAAAGGATGCATGGGAGGGCAAGGGGAATGGGACAGACCTAGAACAAGGTTTAGTCACTCTCCCCTCCAAATAGTTCCTTCCCTTGTTAAAACATTCTCTCCTGCCTTGACTTTCACTGGAACTCTGATTCTAACTAACCTGATGCTTCTATATTGTACATTCTTCCCACCCTACTTCCCACCCAGATCATTATGAAATCTCTCAATCAATGGGAACAGACTTTCTGTCTGGCATTATATCACTTCATCTAGTGACTTTCAGAGACTTTTCCAAAACCAAAGTTCTGTTTCTGTGATTATGCATTAGGTAGGACACTTTAACTTTTTTCAATTAACTTAAACTTCAATGAGTTTTACTTATTGGCACATATATGAGTGCTGACTGTCAGGATCTTGGCAATAATTAGCTTAGCATTTGATACTTCTTTCTAAAAAGATTTTTTAAGTCATTATACAGACTGCCTCATTTGCATATACTTGTCATGCATTTTCATGTTGAATTCAAAAGACCCTCACTCCAAGAATGCAAAATGATAAAATAAATTTAAGCAAGTAAACACCTATCACTACACTGGTTACACAGTAGGTGCTCAACAGATTTTGGTTAAGTGATACCTGTGACAAGTCAAAACCACTATTCTAGCTTGGCCCAGCTGACATCGGGTATGGGTCTGCCCAAGTTGGTGTTAATCCCTCAAATAATCATAAAATATAGAACTCATTACAGGACAGAAAGAACAGGGACAGGGCTGTGGCAGGAAAATCACTTTGACAACTATGCGGGTGGGTAGAGTGAGGAGAGACTTAGTTTAAATAAGAAACGCTAAGGACCTGTATTAGGTTGGGAGAATTATGAATAGAGAATAGGGGATATATACAGATGGTGTGAAGCTAGAAACAGCATAATGAGGCAATAGACTATGTATGTGGAGAGAATGGGAGTGAGGAAGCAAGGACCAACTTTACAAATCTGGGTGACTAGAGGATGGTGGTACTCTCACCTGTAATAGGAAAGTTGGGGATTGGGAACCGTTTGGGCAGGGGGAGCAAAGGGGATGAGTTCAGCTGTGGACAGATTGAGTTTGAGAAGTCTATGGGACATTCATTTTGAAATATCCAGAAGGCAGGTGATGATGTGAGAAAAGAACTCAGGAAAGAGACTAGGCTAGGTATATAGATCTGGGAATCATCTGATTAGAGACAAGAATGGAACCCACTGGAGCTGATGAGATCAGCAAGTGAAACAGTATAGAGGAGAAGGGAAAAGAGCCCAAGACAGAACCATGAGAGCATACTATTAGTGGATGTGACCTGGATGAAGTTCTAGTAAAAGAGACTGAGAAGGAGCAGTGAGATAGGAGGAAAAGTAGGAGAGAGCATCATCCTGAAAACCTAGAAGAGAGAGTATTCATGAGATTTCTTTAGCCCAGCCCTGTGCCTCTTGTTCAGGGTTTCACCCAAGGTAAATATAGTCTCCATCTCATTTGTTACATTCTTGGAAAAGGGAGTGAACAAAATTATGTCTAGATGAGTGTTGTCAGAATTCAAGGAACATCAACGATACCAAAGTGACAGTTATAGTGTCTCATATGCCTCCTTCTCAGAGAATCTGCAATTCTTTCAGACCTCTAATGTCTGATCTAGAATATTTACAGAATCATAAGATGCCAGAGGTGGAAGAAACTTAGATATGATATAGCTCAATCCCTTCATTTTACAGAGAGAGCAAATAAAGACCCAAGACACATAAAGACCTTAGAGTTGAAAGGGGCCTCAGAGGCCATCTATTTGACTCACACCTGAATAAGGATCCTCTCTGTGACATACTTGATCGTATGGTCATTCAGAATTTGTTTGATGACCTCTAATAAAAGAACATCTACTGCCTCTCAGAGAATCACCCCCCCCAACTCTGCTTTGGGGCAGCTTTAAGTATGGAGAGATATTCCTTTGATTAGACCTAAATTTATCCCTTTGCAATTTCTAAGCATTGCTCCTAGTTTAACCACCAGAGGCCAAACATGGCAAGCATCATTCCTTTTCAAAGTGACAGCCTTTCTCACACTTGAAGACCACTGTCATATTTTTCCTCTTTCCTCCCAACCAGGCTTCTGTTCTTCAGTTAAAATATTCCCAAATCCCTCACTTTATCCTTACATAAGATGGACTTGAAGCTCTTCCCCATCCTAATTGTGCTAGACATAGGAGGCCCTCCTAGAAATGTAGTAGTCATGACTTTGGGTTAATGATGAATTGCAAATGTGGCTTCAGAGTCACACCATGATAAGAAGTTATGTGGTCCCTGCCCCTCCTCCCTGGAGCAAAGTATAACAGAATTCCACTCAACTCAGTAAGCCTGTCTTCTGGACCAAGTACAGTGCTGGGGGTTGAGACAGATAATGAGGATAAATTAAAATTGATCCCTGCCCTCATGGAAGCTATAATCCTCTCCAGTTAAAGGAGAGAAAATGAATGGGTGGCTTAATGGATAAAGCAATAGACTTTGGAGTCAAGAAGACCTGACACCAGTTGTATGACCTTGGGCAAGTAATTTGCCCTTAAGTCTCAGTGTCTTCATCTGTAAAATAAGAATAATAGTAGCACTCCCCAATTCACAAGGTTGTTGTGTGGATCAAATGAGGAAACATATGTAAAGTACTTTGCAAACTTTAAAGCATTATACACATGCTAGCTATCAATGTTATATTTTAAAAAATAGAACCTAAATATATCAAGAGAAACAAACAGGAGGCTTGTTTCCAAACCAATGAAGGTCATGGGACTTGAAGATTGCAGGACATGAAGATCACTTCCAGCCAACAAAATCAAGAAAGGCATTTGAACTAGAAGGCAACATTGAGCTCAGCATCAGAAAATCTGTGTTCCAAACACAGCTCTGCCACTGACAAGTTGTGTGATTCTTGAGTGAGCCACCTCATCTCTATGGACCCCAGTTTCCTCATCTATACAATGAAGAGACTGAACTAGAATGTATCTAAGGTCCCCTCTAGCTTTGACAGCATTGTTTTGTCAATGGGAAGAGACCCAGTTTCTCATTTGTAATATGGGGAGAATACCTAATCCCTTACCTATCTCATGGGTTGAGTCAAATAAGACAGTGTGTTTAAATGTCTTTGTTTACCTCAAAGTATTGCATAACTGCTTGCTATTACTATTATCCCCTGTCTTACTCTACCCTCCCTCTAGGTTTGGCCAATGGAATTCAAGGCATGGAATTTCCCAGGCTGCACCCTTCAAACTAGACCATTCCAAGATCACTACCACAGCCAAAATGAAAGGAATGAAATCAGGGACTATGTCCCAAAACTAGGGGATGCCTTGTAAACTTTGCTGGATTTTAATAACATCCAGCCCAACAAAGTCCAACATGGGTGGTGAGGGGTGTGCCTCATTTTGACAGAAAAAAAGAAGACAGAAAAGAAGCAAAAACAGGGGCCTGTAACTAGAGTTTCAAACCTCCACAGATGTCACTACAACTCAGCTGGGAAGAATTATTTCAGCTTCGAATTTTTGAACAAGGGAAGGAACAGGAAGAGGGGCCCCCAGGGCTCAAATCTGGCAGGGTCTCAAAAGAGATTTTTGGTGGGTGTGGGGAAGAGGAGTAAGGAGTAGGGATAAGGGGCTTTGTTTCAGCATCCTTTTATGCAACAGACAAAATCACTAGTCTTCTCAGAGACAAGAGTACCAGCAGAGTGATGGGAAGGAAGTGAGCTTCACACTCATCCTGTAAACTCTCATCTCCTATTGCTTAACTGCCAGAAAACAATCTTTCTACATCTGAATTCATCTGCTTCATCTGCTCAAAATTAAGAAAATAAGAAAAATCTTTGAATATGGCACTTCATGACATCAAGAAAATAAAAATAAATAAAAATAAAAGTATCCATTAATGTTTTGGGGAATGGGTTGAATTGCAATGAACTGCAATCTAAAAAGGACCAGAATAATGAATCAGAAAGAGCAGTGGATGATGAGAGAACTGGATTCTAGTCACAACTGTGTTATTAGTTTGTGTGACCTTTGGTATCTCTCTTCCCTATTTTGGGCCTCAGTTTCCCTATCTGTAAGATGAAGCTGGTCTAAATGATCTTTAAGGCACTCAATTAAAACTTTCTACTAGTTAAGAGGTCAAGGAGTCTATTTCCCTGCTTTCAGGCCAGGCTACACCAAAAATAGCTATCTCTGAAAATAGAAATCTATCTTCTTCTTTAAAAATCCCTAGAGAAAGAGATTCTATCATCTCCCTTGGCACTATGCTCCAGGGTCTCACATTTCTGCTGTAGAACCAAAATCCTACTTACTTGCTGTGATTTCAACCCAACTCCTTTCTCTTAAGAGGAAATTTCATACCCAGTCTCAGACATACACACACACACACACACACACACACACACACACACACTTGCTTCATTTTAAATCAATGATTTCCCTCTCCTACTAAAAGCAGCCCATCCATTCTGTCTTCCTCCCCTTCCTCCCTCCCTCCCTCCCTTCCCCAAATTGAGTTTAAAAATACATCACTCCTCTTCTTGGCATTTAAATGTCAGCCATCCCCAGCCCAGAGAACAAGGGCCTTTGCTGGAAATGTGGAGCCCACACCTTAGTCCTGGTAGTGTAAAAGGCCCAAACTGGAGGCCCAGCAAGCTGCATTTGTATCCTAGTCACAGTAATGCCTCAGGAGCTTTTCTGAACACACGCCTGCTTTATTTTTGTCTCCCCTTTGGAAAAAGACCTGGCTGAGAAGAAAGAACATCAAAATAGAGCTGACTAAAAGGAGAGGCGGGGAGAGCTTGATGGAGGGAGGCAAAGAGAGCACCCTAACTCGGGCCAGAAACCCCAGCCGGGCTCAGCAGCCTAGATTGTCTCATTTGGTCCTTGCTTCCCCACTTCAGGCATATAAAAGAGCGATAAAGAAAGACAAGGGCAGAATAACCTCTAAATAAAAGATGAGGTAATTTTGAAGGAACATTAGGGTTTTATGTGTATTATGGCTTTGTGTGTGGTTTTTTTTTTTTTTATACAAGCCCGCCGAGGGTTGCAGCGTCTCGGGCACCGAGCCGGGGCTCCGTACCCCCACTCCCTTTATAGGGGCGCCCATAAAAAGCAAACGTTTGAGATGCAAATGATTCCTGGGCCAAAGAGAACTTTCCAGCTTGGGTGGGATTTGTTGGGGAGGGGAAAACTACAAGGTTGAGGGGGAAGGGAAGCTTGAGGGTCTTTTTCCCCTAGTCTGTGTTTTATCGCAGCAGCCAATAATGCAGCATGAATAAAAATGAACTCTCCTTCCCCTTCCTTCTTTCTCTCTCTCCCTACCACCCCTCCCATCCGCGGGGTCTGCTCCCAAGAGAAAAAAGGTGGAAGTTGGGACATTGGGGTGGGTTTGAGGGGCGCGGCAATGTGGAAGCACCCTAGCCGGGCCCAGGGATACCTGCGCCCCCGCGAATGCGACCCCGTGGAGTTGCAGCCCAAACTGCGCTTCTCCCTAAGGCCGCCTTGCCTTTACTATTCAAATCGCGTGCTTTTCTGGAACAACCTTCCAGAAGTGATATTTTAAAAAGCCGCATGAGCTTGGAAAGAGAATGGAAAACCTTGTTTGAAATGGGACCAAAAGGATTCAGGTTGCGGGAGAGAGGGTATAAAAAGAAACCTGGCATAGTTCGCATTTCACAATTTCTTTGGGTCAGCAGCCCAAGATGGGAAGGCTCTTGCAAGTAGAGGATGCCCATAGTAGGAGATGCTTAATGCAATTTCAGGTCTCCTCCCATCCTACCAGTGAAGTACTATGTCATCCTTCTGAGGCCTTGGTTTCTTTGTAAAATGAGGGTGAGTTAGAGAGAATGTTAGAACTGGAGATAAGAATAACAAAATTTGAAAGTCGGGAGAGACCTCAGTTGTCACATAGTCTACATAAAGAATCGTCCTCATAATATTACCAGTCAAATGGCTGTCTGGCCTCTAGCTCTTCTCCACTATCTCTTTAGGCTGCTCATTCCACTTTGGTATAGCTGTCAGTTCTAAAGCTTTTTTGTTTTTCGTGGACTTTGTTTTTGTTTTTTTTAGGGGGAAGAGAGACCTACAGAGAGGCAGACACCCTGCAATTTCCACCCATTACTTCTAGTTCTGCCCTCTGGTACAAAGCAGAAAAGGTTGAATCTCCCTTCCTGGAGAGTCTTTCACATACTTGATGATCCCTGGATTCCCTGGTCTTCTCTCCATTACATGTGTCCAATTTCTTCAACGAATCTTCATATGGTAGGGCCTCAAGGTCCTTCACCAACCTGGTTGCCCTCCTCTGGACACTCTCTGGCTTATAAAGGTCCTTCTTAGAATATATTGCTCAGAAATGAACATCATACCATATCTAAAAATACTCTAGATGAAGTCTGACAATGGCAGAATACAGTAAGACTATCACCTGCATTCCCTAAAGCTATGCTCCTCCTAACATAACCCATGTTTCTCCCACATCACACTGCCAACTCAATCAACCTGTAGTCCTCTAAAACCATCAGATTTTTGTCAGAACTGCTACCTATCTATGCATCTTCCATCTTATAATTATGAAACTGATTTTCAATACTCAAGTATAAATGTTTTTAAATTTGTACTGATTGAAAGAGTGACAGAGAGAGAGAGAGAGAGATGATAGCCTTCTCTAGTGCAGGGTGGGGAGGAAGGAAGACATTCAGAGCTTAAAATGTAACAAAAAAAAAAGAATTTTAAAAAAAGAAAGAAAATTAGGACATATCACCTGTAACATCAAGGAACATTTGTCCTCCAATCTTGTGTTACCTTTCCCATGATGTTTTAAATATCCTTAACAGTGACCCAGCAATTCCATCTTTCAATCCTTTAAGGTCCTGAGGATGAAGTTTATCTGGGCCAAGATGATTTAAACTAATCTAGAGTACTCTTACTATCTGCTCATCTATCTTGGGTATCAGCTCCCTGTTAATCATTTTTGTTCTATTATTTCCTGTGTAGCAGTTATTCTCCTTGCAAAAAAAAAAACAAAAATAAAACAATAATGAAGGTCTAATGTCTTTCTCTTTTCAGTTATCATTGTCCTATCTACCCTAAACAAAGGTGCTTTAGACCTTTCTAACCCTAATATAGTTTAAATTTAAAAAAAAAAAAACTGTTCTGACCTTTCCTCATCAGTCTCAATTTATTCTAAGTTTCACTCTTCCAGAAACTATTTTAACAGGAATGTGTGATCCTCCTATATTTATCCTCTATTGCCAGGCCCAGCTTCAGTCTTCTATACATTTCTTTTTAAAATGTAAATTGGCTTGATAAGTTATCTATACATAAACATCCATCTCAGACAAATCCCATTTTTCCTCCTCACTCCACTTGTTTCCCCTTTTTTGTCTTCAGTTTCATTTTTGAGCATCTCCTACCCCCTGAATTAAATTTACCTGAATTATTTTACTACTACTTCTCTGAACTTTCTGAAATCTGTTTTCCTGAAATCCAGAGGGCACATCAGATTACACCTCAGTTTCTTCATCTTCTCTATCACAAACTCTAGAATGGAATGCTCCCACCCAATCCCCCCAAATTACCATCATTTTTGCCCCAGCAACCAGTTCCTCCCTGTTACTGAGAATAAGAACCAGAATAGGAGCTTCCCAATAAATAGAGCACCAGCCCCAGAGTCAGGAGGACCTTAGTTCAAATCCCGCCTCAGACATTTAAACACAAAAAACTAGCTATGTGACCTTGGGCAAGTCACTTAACCCCAATTGCCCTACCTTTTCTCCTCCAAAAGAAAAAAAGAGACTAGGAACTTCCCATATTGATTCTTCCATCTTTCGAAAGAAAAAAAAATTTCACTGAAGCACATCTAAAAGTTATTAGCTGCTCTGCTCTTGACAGAAAGAGAGCTCCAACAGATAGTCAATAGCTACTAAACATTCATTAAATTCCTACTATGTGCTAGGCACTGTGCTAAGCACTAGGAACACAAATTTTAAAAAGGAAAGACAGTTTCTGTCCTCAAGGAGTTTACAATGGAATAAGGTAAGAAAACACACAAAAGGAAACTGAAAAGTAGCAGGGTGGGGAGGTACCATTATAAAGGGGCACAGTGGAGAAGCTTAGCCTTGTAATGATGAGCTGCAGGCTCTGGGACCCCACCCCCCCAGCTCTCCTTGAATCTTTGAGGTGCAGGCTCTGGGAAATTCCTTGAAGTCTGATTGAATCTTCCCATTTGATGAGGCATTTGCAGAGGCCATAAGTATTTCACTGTGGCTAGACTCAAACCTGTTACTAGCCTGGCCCTTCATTGTAGATCTACTGCTCACCCTTGAGCCTATCAAAATATTAATCCTCTCTTGCACTGACTTCATTAATTCCTCTTGAAGACCCTCCCCAAACTCCTCCTCTAGACCACCCCTAGATTCCTCCCACAACCTTTCTGTAGATAGGATCCCATCTTTCTTCCTTGGGTGTAAGAGCACCACAGTATGCCCTAGCACAGACTTGTTCTGTGAGAGCGCCATAGAATAGCTTAGCACAGACTTGCTCTGTGAGAGCGCCATAGAACCTAGCATAGACTGGCTTCTTAAGAGTCTACCCCATATGGCGAACTTTTAATGAACTTTCAATAAACTTTACTTTTC
>CM053594.1:86607525-86627141 GCA_028646575.1 Pseudocheirus occidentalis
GCTTCTATTTGCTCCCCTCTAATTCTGAAGAAATTATTCTCTTCAGAAAGCTTTTGAGATTCTTTTTCCATCTGGCAAATTTGACTTCTTAAGGCATTCTCCTCATTGGCTTTTTGGGCCTCTTTTGCCATTTGAGTTAGTCTATTTTTTAAGGTGTTATTTTCTTCAGTAAGGTTGTTGACTCTCTTTTCATGATTTTCTTGCATCATTATCATTTCTCTTCCTAATTTTTTTCTCCACTTCTCTCATTTGGTGTTCAAAATCCTTCTTAAGCTCATCTATGGCTTGTAGGCAGTCTTCATGTGTCTTGGAAGCATTTGGTGTGGGAGTTGTGACTGTGTTGTCTTCCTTCCATTCCATGCTTTGATCCTTTTTGTCCCCAAAAATGGATTCTAGAGTTTGGTTGCTATTCTTACTTTGTCTCCTCATGTTCCAAATTGCTGGGGTTTTCTCAGCTGTTGGAGTTATTAGGATGCTGCTGCTGCCCCCACCAGCTTTGGCTCAACAAAAATGCACCCCGGGACCACCACCCAAGGCCATGATCTGGATCCAAGCCGCTCAACACAAGATCACTTAGCCTCTGAACGATTGCTTGGCCCCCCTGCCATCTGCAGTCTGGGAGCTGGGAAGCAATCACATGGAGGATGCTGCAGGGCCACCACTTCTGCTGCTTCCTTGCTCTGGAGGCAGTTTGGCTGGACTGCTCTTCTCTCCCAAATTTAGCTGAGTTCCACTAACCTTTCATTTTGTTCTCCAAGCCATCTCATGGCTTGATAATTATGGAAACTGCTACAGCTGCTGCTGATCCACTGATCCTGAAGGCTCCAGCTGCGGCTTGTCCTAGCCACCCCAGGACCAAGTTGCAGGTTCAGGCTGGGCTGGTTTTGGCTCCCAGCACACTGCAATGGGCCCTTCCTGCCAAGCTGCCTTCTGCAGGAGATGTGTTTTTCTGTTTTGAGTTCTGGAACCCTAAAATTTGTTTAGAGTTATATTTTATGGGTATTTGAGGTGGCTATGTGGGAGCTGCAGAACCTTGTTGCTTCTATGCCACCATCTTGGCTCTGCCCACACAAGTACTGCAGTCTACATTTTTCTTAGTAGCTTTTGGTGTTGGAGTTCTGACTGTGTTGTCTTCCTCCCATTCCATGCTTTGATCCTTTTTGTACCCCAAAAAGGAATTTGAAGTTGGATTTCTGTTCTTTCTTTGCTTCCTGTGCCTGCTCATGTTGCCAGTCAATTACTTGACTTTTTGGTTCTGTAGAACTCTTCTGCCAGAGGGGAGTGCTTTGTCCCAAATTGCTGAGGTTTTCATAGTTGCCAGAGCTATTAGGAGGCCACTGCAGCCCTCACCAGCTTTGGCTCATTGAAAACGCACCCCAGGACCACCACCCAACACCATGATCTGATCCAGGCAGCTTAAGGCAACAGCACTTAGCCTCTGAATGATTGCTTGGCTCCCCTACAATATGCAGGCCAAGAGCTCTGAAGTAGCCACAGGGAGGCTGCTGCTGCTTCTGCTGCTTCCTTGCCCTGAGGCAGTTTGGCCAGATCCTTTCCCCTGAGTTTAGCTGAGTTCTCCTGATCTTTCACTTAGTCTTTATTTCTTATGGCTTGATAATTCTGGAAACCACCACAGCTGCCACTTGTCCACTCTTCTGAAGGCTCCAGATGCAGCTTGTCCTGGCTGCCCTGGGGCCAAGCCATGGTTTCAGGCTGGGCCAGTTTTGGCTCCCACACTGCAATGAGCCCTTCCTGTCTGCCTGCCGAGCTACCTTCAGCAGGAGATGTATTTTTCTGTAATCTAGTGAGTTCTGGAGCCCTAAAATCTGTTTAGAATTATATTTTATGGGTATTTGAGGTGATTATGTGGGAGCTGTGGAGTATTCCTGCTTCTATACCACCTTCTTGGCTCTGCCCCCCACCTAATTAGCTTTTACATTTGCTCAGTTGTTTTGGTCACACTTGACTCTTTGTGACTCTCTTTGGGGTTTTCATGGCAAAGATACTGGTATGGTTTGCTGTTTTCTTCTCCAGCTCATTTTACAAATGAGGCAACTGAGGCAAACTGCATTCAGTGACTTGCCTTGGGTCACTTGAAAACCCTGATGCCTACTTTCCTTATCTAGAAAACGAATGGTTCAGACTAAAAGGCTTTTGAGGTACCTTCTGGCTACAGATCGATATGAATTTGTAATCATATGGTCACTGCCAAAAAGTTGCTTCCAATCTCTTTGTTTTATATATAATACCCTTACTTTCCTTTTTTCTCTTTCAGTGATTATTGGGGCAGGGGAGGATCAGCCAAGTTTGGTGGGTGATTGGGGGGTGACAGGAAGGCACATGATATAGTTCTCTGCCAGGCAGGACCAGAAGAACAGGAGAGGAAGGGAAGTTCAAGGAGAGAGAGACAGAGACAGAGAAGGCAAGATGGCACTTGGGATACAGTCAACCAGTCAGTTAAGTCAATAAAGATCTATTACATGCCTTCTGTGTGTCAGGCACTTTGCTAAACATTGGGGATACAAAGAAAAGCAAGACAATCTCTGCTTCCAAACAGCTCACAGGATACAGAAAATCTGGTTTTATATCTGACCTGCCCTTGACTATACCCTAGTGATGAATACACCCCAAGGAACAGCTGGGGTTCTTTATAA
This sequence comes from Pseudocheirus occidentalis, assembly GCA_028646575.1. Classification (NCBI taxonomy): domain Eukaryota; kingdom Metazoa; phylum Chordata; class Mammalia; order Diprotodontia; family Pseudocheiridae; genus Pseudocheirus; species Pseudocheirus occidentalis. The sequence continues at coordinate 86,610,180 of CM053594.1, forward strand.
GTCACCTGATGAATTGCAGATCAGGAAGCAGTGGAATAGCATTTGGAAGTTTGCTGCCTGTGGCAGAAAAGTAATGGCACTGGGAACTGGGGCCTGCATTTCCTCCCACCAATTTATTGTGACTCTACTGGTTGCTATGAGTTAAGTAAACATCAGTTGGGAATTATCTTAGCACAGTGCCTGGAACATAGTAGGCACTTAATACCTATATATTGACTATTGATTCAATAATATTTTATTTCTTGTACTTTTTTATTTGTTTTGGGAGGAGAAGGGAGTGAGGACTAAATGAACTGAAATGTACTTTACTTTCAAAAAGAGAATACTCAGTGGAATAGCTATGTCCTAAGACTCTTGGGTTTGAGACCATGTTATAAACTGGCTAAAGAAGTTTGGGGGGAGCTCCAGGTATGCTGCAGTTGTCTTATTATCTACTGTTTTATTTATTTTATTGATTCCATGCCATGAGATAAAAAACAATGTATATAGTTAAAGAATATATTTCTGCTTGGTGTCAGGTGCAGTTGAAATATAGTAGACTAAGGAAGGAGGTAGGGTTTCCTTGTAGAATGGGGGCTCAGAGCTATTAACTACATTCATTAGATCAACAGATAAGCATGTCTCTCACAGAAAGTGGTAGAGCATAAGGTGCTTATGCAGTACTCTGAAAATTATAGATTTGGACACTTCTCTGAGCTCCAATTCCTCCATGGTGAGTACATACTCCTTTTTACCAGGTTCTCATTGAGAGTAGGATGAGGTTACACATAGCATCACCTCCTTGTGATTAAATGTGGATAAAGGAGTTGAAATTCTGGTGAATGGACTTGCCCAAGGTCACCCATATAGGCAGCTGGGTGGCAAAGTGGATAGAATGCTGGACGCAATCAGGAAGACATCTTCCTGAGTTCAAATCTGGCCTCAGACGCTTACTAGTTGTGTGACTTATGGCAAGTCACTTAGCCCTGTTTTGCCTCAGTTTCCTCATCTACAAAATGAATTGGAGAAGGAAATGGCAAACTACTCTAGTATTTCTGCCAAGAAAACCCCAAATGGGGTTATAAAGAGTTGGACATTAAAAAACCAGCTGAACAATAACAAAAAAGATCACTCAGTTAAAGAAAGTCCTACCCAAAGCCAGAACCTGGATCTCTAATCCGATATCCTTTTCTTTATATTATACTGCCTTCTAGAATCAAGCCTACTATGAAATAGGATGCTTCAGTCATATACACATAATTAACGGCTACAAGTTTGGTTCTGGGATTTGAGAGTGAGATCTCCTGGGCTCTTTTGTTACGATTTTACTTCTTTGTTTAGTATGTACCAAACCTGGGTTCAATAGCTACATATATAGGTGAATAGTAAAATAAATTCCCAAATACTAGACATTTAAAGATTACCCTCAATCCCTCTGATGCAGTAGGAAGAATACTATATCTAGAGTCAAAAAGATGTAGGTTAAAATCTTGGCTCTGCTACTTAACTACCTGTCTGAACATAAACAAATCACCTTGGCTTCCTTATGTCTCAGATGAAGAGATTGGATTAGATAATTTGTCTTCTAGCTCTAAATCAGTAATTCTATGATCCTTGTTCTGCTTTTCTATAGTGCCTACCTTTCCTTCTTAGTGTGACCAGTATTTGAGGGCCCCTTCTAGAAGGCTGAGTGTGGCTATTCCTGTTTTCCTTCCTAGTGTGCCTGGTATTGAAAGTTCCTCTGGAAGGTTGAATTTGCCTATCTCATGGGGTTAGAACCACACTGGGGTTTGGGAGGCATTTTTCTACTTAAAGATGAATGGACGTCAGCTGGAATAACCATCTGTCCACCTGAGTTGTTTACAACAACCAGCATTCGCTAGCATTTTAACACACACGTTTTGTCCACTGATAGAATTTAAGTTTCTTGAGGGCAGAGACTGTTTCATTTTTGCCTTTGTAACCCTAGTCCAGCCCAATGCTTTGCACATAATTCCTTCCTTCCTTCCTTCCTTCCTTCCTTCCTTCCTTCCTTCCTTCCTTCCTTCCTTCCTTCCTTCCTTCCTTCCTTCCTTCCTTCTTTCCTTCTTTTCTTTATTTCCCTGCAATTGCTTCCTTTGGTGTTGGGAACTGCCCTTATGAAAACTCCTTTCAATGGTTCAGATCTGCAAGTCCCCTGTAAACTGTATGCTTAGAAAATTGTTGGGGTATACTGAGAGCTTAATTAATTGTCCCATGGTCATACAGCTAGTGTGTAGCATAGCCTAACTCCAACCCAGGTCTTTTGACTCCAAATCCATTCATATTTTCATTCCTTTAGGCTACCCCTCCCCTTCATTTCCATTTTGATGTACCCCATAACCTCCAAATGACTACATGCAGTTATTCCTGTCAATCAGCATTGCTAAGAGTGGTTTGCCTATAGCCAGAAGCTCGCCCCTCATTTTCTTTAGCATTCATTCAGACAACAGGAGTAGCTTAGAGTACGTGTTTTTGATTCCTAAAAGTGCTTGGCACCCAGCAGGCACTTAGGGAATCATGAAGTCTGAGAGATGTAAGGGACCTCAGAGGCCATCTCCCTGAACCCAATAACAGCTTATCTGTTATTGCTGAAGTGCTTTTTTACTTCTACACTATTCTTCGGATTTCTTCTTCAGGTGAATTAATACTAGAAAAGGTTCAACCTGCAGAGCAGTGTTTTCTATAGGATAAATAACATTACACTGAGAGCCCAGGGACTTGGATTTACACCCTGAGTCTGCTATATACTACCAGTGGCACCTTGGCAAGTCTCTTTCACTCTTTGCCCTTCAGTTTCCTTATCTATTAAGACAAAGATATTGAACTCTCTTTATCCAATAGAATTTTGTACCCAGTTCACTGTCTATATAGTGTATTTATCCAAGAGATAGAAATATAAATATAGATATGTATATACATATACATATGAATATATACACATGTGTTTTTACATTCTATAAGCCATCCATCCAACAGAATGTCATATTTTGGACAACAGACTTTCTTCATCCCCTAGGTCTTTTCTTCGTGGATATAGTTCAGAAGAACTCTTTTATTGGCAGGTAAGTAACACAGTAGATAGAGGATTAGACCCAAGTTTTAGAGCTTCTAGCTCTAAAATTTAAGTCTTAGGATCTTAAGTGTCAGGAAGCTGAAACCTGTCTTCCTTCTGCCTAGGAATCCATTCTGGCGCTTCAGGGATCAAATTTAGTATCTCTTCCACATGACAGTAATTCAGATCCTTGACAACATCTGGGTATCCTTCACCCAGGGGTATGATAGTAAACATTTAGTTTTCTGCAAAGAAAATGTAAACATGAAACATTTTAAATTTAATACACATTATTAATACTTTCCCCATCATTTTCTTATGTCTAGACAATGAAGATAACAAAAACTTAAGCTCTGATTTGTAACATCTGCTCATTTCTGAGGTATAACTGCTCACAATGAAAATTTAACAACCAGCTCATGTGAGCAAAGTTTTTTACATATACGCTAAATCATCTGATCCTCAAAATGGCCATAGGAGGTAGATGTTATTATTATCCACAGTTTATAGATGAGGAAGCTGAGGTTGAGAAAGCTGAAGTTATTTGCCTAGGTTTGTACACACACTTATACACATGCATATATATGTATACACATATGCACATGTATGTACCTATATACACATATATACATACATACGCATATAATCATTTGATCCTTACAATGACACTAGGAGGTAGATACTATTAATATCCCCATTTTACAGATGAGGAAACTGAGGCTGAGAAATGTAGTGAGCTGAGACAAGATTTGGACTTGGTTCTTCTTGACTCCAAGTCCCATGCTCTAACCATGGGGCACCTTGCTGCTTTTTATAGATACTCCTGTTTGCAGGTGATTGTGTGCTGATAGCAACATATCATGGAAGTTTGCAGAACCTCCTAAATGAGACTCATAATAACAACAGCTAGTATTTGTATAGTACTTGAAGGTTTGTAAAGAGCTTTACTATGTTATCTCATTTTATCGTTATAACAACCCTGGGAGGGTAGTGCCCATTTTATAGATGAGAAAACTGAGGCAGACAGAGATTAAGCAAGTTGCCCAAGATGATACAGCTAGTAAGTTTCTCAGGTCAGATTTGAACTTGGGTCTAATCCTCTATTTATCTACTGTGTTACCTACCTGCCAATAAAAGAGTTCTGAACTATATCCACAAAGAAAAGACCTAGGGGATGAAGAAAGTCTGTTGTCCAAAATATGACATTCTGTTGGATGGATGGCTTATACAATGTAAAAACACATATGTATATATTCATATGTATATATATATATATATATACATATCTATATTTATATATCTATCTTTTGGATAGATATACTACATAGACAGTGAACTGGGTACAAAATTCTATTGGATAAAGACAGTTGGGCTGAATTGCCCTCAGGAAATCGTACAGATCTTTTTATGACCTTGAGCTTCTCCCTGAAATGAAGCCCTGTCTTTTTAATGGTCATATCCTTTAAGTGATGCTGTATGATTGTGAGTCATGAAATACCATAGTCCCTGGGAAATTAAAATTAAGGTCATCCCAAGTTCAGTAGAGATGTATGTGAGGAGTAAGTAGGTATTGGCATATTGTCATGGAAGATTTGCTTAAGAAAAGTACAAAAAATTTATTTGGCACCACCTACTAGCTGCTGGGCACTGTGCTAAGCACTGAAGATACAATTAATAAATAATAAAAAAAGATAGTCCCTGCCCTCAAATTGCTTACAGTCTAAAGAGGAAGACACACAAATGGAGGCAGAAGAGCTGGGATGGGATGATGCACCAGGGGATATCTGGACATCTTGCAGAGCAGCAGATGAAGAGCAGAGTGAGCTGAGTTCAGTTTCTGTCCCCTATAAAGGAAGAAATTGGGAAGGGTTTAGTACTCTGCCCTCCAGCCCTCCAAACAGAAGGGAGAGGGGGCTGAGGCAGGTGCTATTACTCAAGGCTTGTGTTAGCAGCATGATGATGAGACTGCTGGTGATGAGTTTATCTTGGGAGGGACATCTTGTTCTGTGGAGTTAAAACCAGGCAGGGAGGCTGATGCCAAGAGAGTGACATAAGATCAGTTAAGCATTCATTAAGCACCTACTATGTGCTAGGTAGACAGCTTGGTGGTGAAGTGGTTAGAGTGCTAAGCCTGGATTCAGGAAGACTCATCTTCCTGAACTCAAATCTGATACTTACTAGTTGTATAACCGTGGGCAAGTCACTTAACCCTTTTTGCCTCAGTTTCCTCATCTGTAAAATGAACCAGAGAAGGAAATGGCAAACCACTCCAATATCTTTGCCAAGAAAACCTAAAATTGGGTCACAAAGAGAAGAGCACAACCAGAAAACAACCGAACAACATAGGTTGTTGGCACTAAATGCTTGGGACACAAAGAAAAATAAAATCACAATCCTGTCCTCAAGAAGCTCACATTCTAATGGAAGAGACAATATGTATGCATCTTGTTGCACACAAAATTTATAGAGAGTAGCTCACAGGCAACCTGAGACTAGAAGACATTAGCATCTGAGGGGGCTGGGAAATCCTACAGTTAGGTGAGATTTTCAGTCTTTTTTCTTTTTCTTTCTTTAACGTGTGCACTTTTATTTGAACTGGTTTCAAGTAAGTGTACAGGTAAAGCTTCTCCCCTCCACCAAGTACTGGCACCAATCTCAAAACTTGCAGGGAGACTATAAAAGTCCTGGAGATTTGCAGTCTTAAAGAAAGTCTGGGAAAGTAAGAGGCAGAAGTTGAGAGGGCAGAAGACTCAGTATATTATTAGGAGATATATGATTGGGAAAGGAGGCAGGCTGATCAGGTTATGAGAAGGATAAAAGACGGACAACCTAGATACTCACTTTATTGAGGTCTAGCTGAAGTTACCTAGCATGTTGGGTGGATTTTTTGCAGAGGATTTAGGGAATGACATCTAAAGTCATTTACATGGCTGCCTCTACTCTTGATTTAAGGAGATTCTGGTATTTGACTGTTGGTAGATAGTGAAAGCGTCTGGCATTTGAGGTATATGAGGGACAACATGTCCACTGAACTTTCCATCATGTTTAAGTGCTCATTATGGGGCAGTGATGAACTGGGTGCTGACACTAATAATACTTTTTACAGCCTCTTTCATCTACTGATCTCAATGTACTTTCCAAACATTAATTAAGTCTCAAAATACCTTGTGAGGTAATCATTATTTATCCACCTTTTTAGGGATGAGGAAATAGGCACAAAAGACTCTCCCAAAGCAATACAGAGAGCCTTGTACCAAGAATCAGCCCCTCCTTTTCTTCTCTGTGCTCATTGTCAGGCACCTCAGGTTGCAAAGAAGCACGGGGTCATGTTTGGATGTTTAAAATCTCAAATCCAACAGTTTAAAAACCAAAGCCATTCTTTTAGCCTCCAAACTTTGTCCCCTTCCTGACTCTCCTTCTTGGAATGTAGAGTTAGGAGCTAGAAAGGACCTTGGAGATCATCTAGTACATGGCATATTAACCTGGGATCTATGAATGAAAAAAATACTTTGGTAATTATATTTCAATATGCTCTATTTCCTTTGTAATTCTTTGTATCTTATTTTATGCATTTAAAAACATTATTATGAGAAGGGGTTCATAGGCTTCACTAGATTGTAAGGGAGTAGAATCCTAATTTTAGTCCAACCTTCTGATTTTACAGTTGAAGAAACTGAGGACCAGAGAAGGAAAAAGACTTGCCCAAAGTCACAGGTAGAAAATCACAGAGATGGAATTTAAACTCAGGTCTTCTGATTCCAGATCTTCTGCTACTTTTGTCAATGTCAATCATTCTCCCAGTTTGGAAACTGAAATAGTTTTTTATTCCCTCTCTCCCTCACATCAAGTCAATCAACAGCTCCTTATATACACCCTTTCTATTACCTACTGGCACCACCCTAGTCCAGGCCCTAATCACTTCACACCTGGACTACTGCAATAATTTTCTTCTGTCTTCGTTTTTCTCTCCACTCAAAATTTGGATGGATTTATAATGTAGCTCTCTGGTTCCCCCCTTTTTTGTCTCTAATTTTCACCCCATGGTTGGCTTGCTTCTATCCTAATCATACAGTCAATTTTGTCTTTAATGACATTTCTCATAAACTGCAACTCCTTTACAACCACCAAATGCCTTTCCGTAGCCTTTTGCATTATTTGTAGCTTTCTTTCTTCTAAGACTGTGACATTCTGTTATTCAGTCACATAGTATCATTGGGAGAATTATAGTATTTCAAAGAATCAATTGAATTAAGCAACAAGCGAATGAATGAATTAAAAAAGTATTTATTGATAATCTACCATATGCCAAACAACTGTGCTAACCTCTGGGAATGCAGGTACAAAAGCAAAGACCATTTTCCTTAAGGAGCTTAATGGAGGAAACAAGACACAAAGGGGAATTGATAGGCAAGGATGGGAAGATTGATCCTGAAATGAGGATGGTGAGTGGGGTTTATAGGAATAGATCAACACATCTCATCCAGAGACAAGGTAGATTGATTTGATGATGATTCATGGTTCCAAAATGGTGTCTGAGTCTTTTTGGAAAGAACGGTGCAGGAGCGGTAGTCATCAATCAGGATGGTGGGGTCCCAGGTAGAGATTTCATCACAGAAGCAAAGAGGTTTGTGAGGAGAGAGGTAGCTAGAGAGTAGGGAGAGAAATAAAGTGAAAAAAAAACCCTATTAATATCAAACACCTACCATATATGATTTACTGTGCTATGTCCTGGGATACCAAGGCAGAAGGCAAAAGTCTTTGGCTTTGTGATCTAACCTTCAATGAACATTGAACAATTTGAGACTGGAATAATAAATTTTTCTAAAACATTGATTTGTATGTGGTATTTCCCTGCTCAGGGATTTTAAAGCTGTTTTATTAAGGCTTAAAAAATGATTACTTCCTAATACACTGTAGTCTCTGTCCCTTCTCTTCTCTTCTTCCTCAAATTCTCTATTGTAACATACAAACAAAAAAACCCATGACTTAGCAAAGCAAAGCAAACTGACAGATTGCTCATGAGCACATGCCTCCTTCCATGCTTGCATATGGTCCACCATGTCTGTATGGGGAGGAAGGAAGTGTACATCATCACTCCTGATTGACTTTTCTATTGATCTAAGTTCAGAGGTCTTTTAGTATTACGTTCCTTTAACTTACTGTCATTGTGTAGTCTTTTGGTTTCAAACCCTACAGTGGATCCAGGTTGCTTAAAGAATACTGTAGTGTTCAGACTCCTTGGCTTGGTGTCATACCAAGTTCTCCACATTCAAGATCTTACTGACTTCTGCTATACAAAATCCTCATCTCCAAATTGCTATTCATTGTTTTCCTGACAAGGTGTGTACCTTCTCACATTTGAATGAATAGTTCACATTTATTTAGGGATTTAAGGTTTACAAAGCACACTCTTCACAATAGCTTTGTGGTGTAGGTAGTTTTATTATTCCTGTTTTTTTTTCCCAGATGAGGAAACTGAGTTCTAGACAGGTTGAGCAACTTGTTCATGTTCAAACAAAAAGAGTTGCAGTTGAGATAAGAACCCAAGTTTCTTGACTTCAAATTCAGTGTTCTTTCCATTACAAAACTGACCAATGACCATATCTGACCTGGCACTCTACTTTTAATAGCTGAACTTTCACTTTTGTGACTAAGACTCCTGCCATGTAAACTTTCCCCAGTAACTGGGTCCTGGTCTTGTTCCCACATTAAATTTAATTCAACATGCATTTATTAAATGCTTGCCATATATGGAATGCTGCTAAAGCAAAAATCGAATAGTTCCTGCCCTCAAGGAGCTTACATTCTACTGGGAAGATACATGTATATGTAGGGAAAGAAATCCAAAGTATATGCCAAGTAATTTGGGGGTTGGGAGAGCTTTAAAAATTGTGAGAATTAGGAAGGATTTCATGAACTGAACCTTGAAGGGAATCAAATATTTTGATTGGCAGAAGTGAGGAAAGAGTGTATACTTTCAGATGTGAAATAGGAAATGGAATTGGGAAATGGAACATTGAGTTTGGGAAGGACTAAGATCAATTTTGCTGGAACTAGACTATGTAAAGGGGAGACCATCCCTGGGTACCTTGTTCTATGCCCACTTTTTTGCATCTGGGGCCCTATTTGCTCTCACTAGTTATTCCAGGGTCTGAAACAATTTCTGTGTCTACTACTGATTGACAAATTTCTGTAGTTCTAGCCTCCGCATACTTTGGATCACCACCTACTGCCTGATGCCACATTATCCTAAAATTATACTCTACCCCCCCCCCCCCCATCTACCTGCTTTCTAGGATGCTGTAAGCCCCATCCACCACTGGATTTGGCTGAGGATGACTGATGATGGGCAGGGACTTGTGATGATTGCCTGCTGCCATATTCTTTTAACACTCCTCCCACTTGATAGGTTTCCTCATAGTAGTGGCTGCTGGAAACTTCCTGGACTGCCCTTCTTGTACTTGCAGGTCTGTGTAGTCTCAGAGTCTCATTTGGCTCTAGTCAGTCATGCCTTGCTGCCTGACTTGCTGCCTGCAAAGTCTGGAGGCAATAATGATTATAATAATAATAATAAATATTAAATGTTTTTGCACAGTACTTTAAGCTTTATGAAGCACGTTTCTCTGTGAAATAGGTATTGTTGTTGTTCAGTTATTTTTCAGTCATGACTCTTCATGATCCCATTTGGGGTTTTCATGGAAGAGATCCTGGAGTGGTTTGCCATTTCCTTCTCCAACTTATTTTTACAGATGAGGAAACTGAGGCAAACAGGGTTAAATGACTTGCCCAGGGTCACACAGCTGGTAAGTGCCTGAGGTCACATTGGAACTCAGAAAAATGAATCTTCCTAACTCCAGGCTCAGTACTCTATCCACTATGCCACCTAGCTGCCCTTGAAGTAGATATTACAAGTATTATTATCAAAAGGGATGATAATTATAAAATGCTTCATATAGTGCCTGGCACATAGTAAGAACTAGATAAATATTAGCTATCATTTTCATTATTATTATTATCCCTGTTTTACATATGAAGTGACTTGCCCAGGGTTACAGAGCTAGTAAGTATTGGAGTCAAGAATTGAATTTAGGTTTCTTTACCTCCAGAGATCCAGGGCTCTTTTCATGATAATGGTCTGTTTCTAAATGGTTCTAATTGTTTGTGAGTCTGGCAATGTGTTTCCTGTCTCCCCCAATAGATCTAAACTCTTCAAGATCAGGACCCATACTTATTTATTTTTCCTGTCTTTGACACATACATTAGTGCATGAAGGAATTCTGATTATGTGGGTTCACAAATTCCCTCTACTAGTGTAGACCATAACCTTCTATATAACTTAATGGATAAAAATATCTTAGGGAGCTGCCTGAGAGAAGTTGTGTGGCTTGCCCAAGGACCTTCAGCTGGCAAGTATCAGAGGTGAGATTTGAACCTAGATATTTCTGCCTCCAACCCCAACATTCCATTCACTACACCACAGTCCTTCTGTCACCTAGAACCTACAAGGCAGTTGATAAAACTTTGCCTGGTTGAATAATCCATCAATTCATGCCCCCCTGCAAGGTGACCGCAGATTTTCCTCCATCTGTTTTTGTCTTTGAGGGGTTCTGATCAGAACCACATTTTTAGAGGGCAGACTTGCAAGAGAGTCAGTGGTAAAGAAACCCTTCAGCACGAGGTGAGGACTTTTCGGCTTCCCGGCTTTTGATCAGTGCCCTGGGCTCTGGGGTCCTGACAGCCTAGGCATTCTTCTTCTATGAAGTCAGTCCCCAGGAGAGCAAGTAATCCTAGTGCTTCCTAGCAGTTAGCTCAGCCAACCATCACCAACTGTGACCTCACACCTCCAGTGCTTCACTCACCTCTATAAGGAACACAACATCAAAAGCTCAAATGGAGCTTACCAGAATGGAAAAGTGATTGGTGGATGCAATTTGATGTAAATATTGCACCCCCCCCTCCAAGTCCTACAGGTCACTTCTCTATAGAGTTAGGGAATTAAACCCATAAGCCATTGGGGGTCATAATTTTAGTCTTTATTATTATACTTTTTGTACAGATGCAATATAATGGTACAGTGGGGAAAAAACATTTAATCTTGAGCACAAAAGATCTGAGTTCAAGCTTCTGTTCTGACTCTCTGGTGTGACTTGTGAAAATTGCTTCACTTATCTGACTTGTGAAAATTGTTTCACAACTTCTCTCAGGCAGCTCCCTAAGACATATTTACCCATTAAGTTATATAGAAGGTTATGGTCTACACTAATAGAGGGAATTCCTGAACCCACAAAATCAGAATTCCTTCATGCACTAATGTATGTGCCAAAGACAAGGGAAATAAAGAAGTATAGGTCCTGACCTTGAAGAGTTTAGATCTAATGGGGGAGACAGGAAACACATTGCCAGACTCACAAACAATTAGAACCATCTAGAAACAGACCATTGTCATGAAAAGAGCCCTGGATCTAGAGGTAAGGAAACCTAAATTTAACTCTTGACTCCAATATTTAACTAGCTCTGTAACCCTGGGCAAGTCACTTTATATGTAAAGTGAGGATAATAATAATAATGAAAGTGATAGCTAACATTTATCTAGTTCTTACTACATGCTTACTACATGACAGGCACTTGTGAAAATTGCTTCATTTCCTCATGTCTGAAATGAAGGGGTTAGACTTAGGGAGTCACGTTCTCTAAGATCTGCTTTAGTTTTTGATCTTATGATTCCATGACTCTGTTTGATTCTGTACCAAATGTTTAATATGGTACAGGGTATTGGATGGTCCATAATAGGGGGAAAATATAATTAGAAACCAAAGTCATTTGGAATGAAAATTGAAGCAGTTGAATTTTACACTCTTTAGAATCTTGTGGGTGGTTTCCATCATAGCTGCCCAAAAGCACCTTGACTGGCTAAGTGATTCATGTCTGTGGTGTCATCCCTGGTCTAGAGGTTGGAGATCAGGAGGTCTGGAATTTGCCATTTGCTGTAAGACCTTGGGTAAGTTCTGGAACAGTCAGTCATTTACTTCTGTGTCTCAAATTTCTTCATATCTTAAAGATCATAATTAATATCTTAACCTATTTTTGTGTGTGTCTTTTTGGAGTGGGGAAGGCAGGGCAATTGGGGTTAAGTGACTTGCCCAAGGTCACATAGCTAGTAAGTGTTAAGTGTCTGAGGCCAGATTTGAACTCAGGTCCTCCTGACTCCAGGGCCAGTGCTCTATTCACTGAGCCACCTAGCTGCCTTGCCTTAACCTGTTCTTAAAAAAACCAAACAAAAAGCCCTTGTCAAAGCATTTTCATATGTGATCAATCAAAAAATCATTTATTAAGTGTTTACAATGTGCCAGGCACTGTGTTATACTCTGGGTGTACAAAGGAAAGCAAAAACAGCTATTATTCTCAAGTAGCTCCCATTCTAATGGGGAAGAAAGGAAGGAAAGAAGCATTTATTAAAGGTCCACTATGTGCCTGCCAGGTGCTGTGCTGAGACCTTTATAAATATTGTCTCATTTGCTCCTCACAACAGTCCTGAGAGGAAGGTGATATTATTCTCCATTTTACAGGTGGAAAAACTGAGGCAGATGGAGGTTACATGACTTGTTCAGGATTACATAGTTAGCTAGCTAAGTGTCTGAGGTGAAATCTGAGCTTAGGTCTTGACTTCGGGCTCAGTGCTTTATTCACTCTACCTCCTAGCTATCTCTAATGAAGGAAAATATGTAAATACTATTCATAGACTACATAGAGTAGATAGAAGGTGAACTCAGGAGGGAAGGCACCAGCAACTGGAAGATGGTGGAAATGCCTTATTTTGTCCTCATAGCAACCTTGGTTCTTAGTTCAGTTATCATTCTATACCTACATGACAAAGCTGTGTAAAACCAAGCAAGTGCAGCTTTCTAGAGGATGGCGGCTGTGAACAGATTTCAAGGTTCTGATTATACAGTATAGTGAACACTGTATTTATTCCATAATAAATCAGAGCAAAACATTCACAGAAATCAAGGCACAGCATTCACAATATTACAACTTATCACAGATAATCAAAATACAGCATTCACAACAACTTACCACAGAAAATGGCCACATAGTTTCCACCAAAGTGGTCACACAGTTTTGAAGAAAGAACAATCATTCAGTTATCCTTAGGGAGGTTTGCTTCCTGAAGGGACACAAACTATAACAATGAAAGTTGTCCACTCATGGGACATACTAGGTTACAAATAAATTACTTATTCAGTCATCAACCACCAAGTACAATCTTTTAGTCAATCAATCATCCCTCACTATTCAATCATCAGAAAATACAAAGACCTTCTACCCCTAGGCCACTAGTAAATTTACAATTTCTCAGTCAGTACACAGTATCCAAGTAAAATCTTCTTTCGGCTTGACTTGGGGTGGTTTCTCAGATTCCCTGGATCCCCTTCCATGGTCCCAAATCCTACCTGGATTCACCAAACTGTCACCTGGGTTCAAAGGCAGACAGCTCCCAGGTCCTTGTCCAGCTCTCCTTGCAGTCTCTGTTTCACACTGAAGCTCACAGTCCATCTCAAGTCCTTCACAGTCTCTGTTACCAGGAAGTCAAGGCTTAGGAAAGCCACCAACAGTTTCATACAAGTTTCCAGCATTGTAGTCATGCTTCTTCAGTCTTTTGGCAGCTCCAGCTGGCCCTCAGACTCATCAGAAGTTTCAGCTGGTTTCCAGAATCAAAATCATTCCATCCAGGTTTTCAAAATCAAAATCATTCTTTCAAACCTTGGAGGGGCTTTCCTCTTCAGCCTCCTTGGAGTTTGCTTCAAGAAGTTCTGACTCTCCCTCTCTGGGGCTTTTCCTTATACACACACACAGAATTAGCTTCCTGTTTTAGCCAACCCCTTCCTGTTATGTCAGCAACAGGGATTCATACCTTCTTGATTAATTACTAAGTGCTAAGTACCTGTTACCTTTTCTAATACAAAGGGGTCTTCAAATTCAAATTATATAACCATTACATGCTGTTAAGGACAAGGAGATCATAAATAGTAAGAAGATGCCTTGAAGAAATGAAAATTTAATAAAATCCAGCACATCTTCATTATTCACATATTTTGTGTGAGGTCCTATGCAACATGCAAGGAACTAGACCTTCTATTTCATTGATGTAGAGAACTCCCAGATGAGGAAATTCCCTCCACTGATAAAGGTTGGAAACTTTCTTGAAAATTCTAGTCTTATAATTGAGAGTTGGGTAGAGCCTTGAGAGGTTAAGCATCTTGTCTAGAGTCAAGCTGTTGGTTTGTGTCAGGGAGGACTTGAACCCAGGTCTTTCTGGCTCCAAAGTCAGCTCTCTATCCACTATACCACTCTGCTTCATATGTGTGTTGGAGATATGAAGACAAAAAAAAAAAACCCAGTGTCCTACAGATTCATGGAATTATTAGGTTATTTAGGTCAATGATTCTTAACTGTTGGGGTAGAAGGGAGAGAGGGAGGAGAGTCAGTAAACTTGAATGAGAAAAAAATTGTATTTTTCTTTTTACTAGCTTTGAGCCGAAATTAAGCATTTCCTTCAATTATTTAAAAACATGATTTTAAGAAGAGGTACACAGTCCCACCAGACTGATGAAGTGGACCATGCCACAAACAAGGCTAAGAACCCTTCCTCTAGAGAGTATGTGAGAGATGTTGGAAGTGAGTCCCCCCTAAAGGCTTCAGGAACGGCCCAGAACAAAAGTGATAGAGAAGCCTGGGAGGATCTATGGATTGAAGCTATGCTGTAAAGCTGCCTAAATAACTTGGTCTGTATTTGGAGCATTGCACTTATACTGGGGGAAGACAAAACTTAGGGTGGACATGAGATCATGGATGTGTGATTTGATTTACTCTGCATAGTGCCAGAGATCAGAACAGTATGTTGACCGTTAGGTACAGGGTATCCCCAAAGTTTTAGTGCAGATGGGAGCTATTGAAGCTGGAAGCTTCTAAAGCTGTCAGATGCGCTAAAACTTTTGGGATACCTTGTATGGGTTGTTCAGTTTTTTAAAAATAAGTTAGTCCTTCTGCTTTACCTGTTATAGTACTCCTCTGGATCTATGATCTCATCAGTGTGGGTATTTCCTCCAGTAATAAAGATCATAACCCATTCATGATTGACCACTCTGTGCCACTGTTATTTATGTTTTCCCTTAAATTCACCATGAAGGGCATCTACTCATCATGCTGGAGGCCTTTCCTGTATTGCCCAGGTGCCAGGAGAGCACACAGGCTCTCTATTCCTCGCTTACATGTCTTACTCATCTCTTTTTTCAGGTTCTGCCTTTCTCTCACAACGTCCTTTGTACTACTCTTCTTACCTAATTAATCCCTCACTTGTAATATGTTGCAGCCTGCTCACACCCACCATCCACCTTTCCAGTGTCCTTTGGGTGATAATCAACTTTAATTCTTTGGAATCTGGTATTTCATGGTTCACAGCCATATAAGATCACTGGAACAATATTGATGTTAATAAATTAGTCAGTTGAATAGCATTTATTAAATGACTGCTGTGTGCTAGGCACTTTACTAAGTTCTGGGGAATACAAAGGAAAGCAAAAAAGCACACCAAACAACAAAAACACCCCACCAGAGAAACCCCCCCGCGAAAACCAACAACAGCTTCAGACAGAGGAGATGACCTGTAATTAACTATGTACAAATAAGATACAGACAGCCTCAATTTAGGGTGATCTTCTATCTTTTCCTCCACCATCCTAAATCTTAATCTGTATATCTTCCCCCACCTAGAAGTATATATAGAATCATTTTACACACACACACACACACACACACACACACACACACACACACACACACACCCTCTGTGTCTAATGGTAGTCATCTCTATGGCAGGGTGGAGGGGGCAGAAAAAAAGAAAAATAACATTTACATGATAACTTTATATATTTAAAAGGAATAGCAAGTTGTACACAATAGATTGCAGTTTCATGTGCGAACATCTATTTTATTATGTTATAGAAATGCTTGTTTTATTCCATAAATTAAAAATTTTTTAAATTAAAAAAAAAAGAAAAGTTGGGGGTGGTCTCAGAGGGAAGGCATTAAGACTGAAAAAATATGAGAAAGGCTTCTTGCAGAAGATGAGATTTTTGATGATTCTTGAGGGAAGCCAGGGAGACTAGAAGGTAGAAATGAGGAGGTAGAGTCTGAGGGATGGTGGACAGTCAGTGAAAATGAATAGAGTGAAGAAATGAAGTGTTGTATGTGAAGAATAGCAAAGAGGCTAGTGCTACTGGACACCAGGGATAAGCCCAAGGTCTAGAAATGAAGATTGTCCTATTGTCTGCAAATCGAAGTCTAGACAATGGGCATTCTTTATCCATTTAGTTTGTGTTCAATAAGTATTTGTAATTTTGACATAGAAACTGGGTAGGAGCTGGAGAGAGGTAGGTTTAGGCTTGATGAAAGGATAACCTCCCTAAAAATCAGACCTTTCCAAAAGTGGAATGGATTGCCTTGGGAAGGAGTGGGTTCCTCATAATTAGAAGTCTTCAAATAGAGTCTGGATGGCCATTTTTTGAGTATGTTGAGGAAGGAAATTGTGTTGAGGTAGAGGTGGAATTGGCCTCTGATGTCCCTCTCAGATCAGAGAAATTATAAAGTAGTTATCAACACCCACTAGTTCCAGAAGACTTTCATTTCCCACTAGGAAATATACTGACTGATTGTAGGACTTGGGGGCAATCAGAAGGATGAGAGAGTGGCAATTTGTTTTGAGAATAAGAAGGATTTGGGGCGGCTAGGTGGCGCAGTGAATAGAGCACCGGCCCTGGAGTCAGGAGTACCTGAGTTCAAATCCAGCCTCACACACTTAACACAAAAAACTAGCCGTGTGACCTTGGGCAAGTCACTTAACCCCAAGTGCC
>CM053594.1:86627641-86642958 GCA_028646575.1 Pseudocheirus occidentalis
TGGCTTGTAGGCAATCTTCATGTATCTTAGAAGCATTTGGTATGGGAGTTCTGACTGTGCTGTCTTTCTCCCACTCCATACCTTGATCCTTTTTGTCCCCAAAAAAGGATTCTAGAGTTTGATTACTGTTCTTACTGTGCTTCCTTCTCCTCACATTGGCCAGTCAATTAATTGCTTGATGTTTTAGCTCTGTGGAACTCTGCTTCCTGGGGGGAAAGCTCTGTTCCAAATCACTTGAGTTTTCACAGCTGCTGGAGCTATTAGGTGGGTGCTGCAGCCCCCACCAGCTTTGGCTCGCTGAAAGTACACCCAAGGACCACTATCCAAGACTATGATCTGGATCCAGGCCGCTCAATGCAAGAGCCCTAGGCCCTTGATCAATTGCTTTTGCCCCCCTGCTATCTGCAGGCCAGGAGCTCTGAGGCAGCCGGGTTGGGCTGCTTCCTTGCCCTGGGGGCAGTTTGGTCAGACTGCTTTTTTTTTCCCCAAAATTTAGCTTGAATTCCACTGACCTTTCTCTTAGTCTTATTTTTCCTGGCTTGATAAATGTGGAGATTGCCCCAGATGCTGCCGATTCACTCTCCTGTAGACTCCAGCTGTGGCTTTTCCTGACTTTCAGGCTGGGCTGGCCTCGGTTCCCAGCCTGTTGCACCCTCCTGCAGAGCTGCCTTCAGTATGTGTCTTCTGTATTTTTGTGGGTTTTGGAGCCCTAAAATTTGTTTAGAGTCATATTTTATGGGTATTTAAGGTGGCTGTGTGGGAGCTGCAAAACTTTGCTGCTTCTACACTGCCATCTTGGCTCCACCCCCTTGACCTATTCTTAAAGGTGTCAATAGTACCTTTCTTTAAGGAAGGAGTCTTGGAGAGAAAAAAAGACTTGCCTTAAATATTTTGACCATCTAATGAGAAGACAAGACTCATTGGAAAAGACCCTGGTATTGCAAAATACTGAAGGCAAAAGAGAAAGAGGAAAGCAGAGGATGAGATGCATAGATAGTGTCATGGAAACAATGAATATGAACTTGGACAGACTTTAGGAGATAGTGGAAGATAGAAAAGCCTGGCATGCCATGGTCCACAGGAGAAGAGTTGGACTTAACTGAATAACAACAATCTTTAAGGATTATAGTCTATGTGCTGAGACAAAATGAACATGTATAAATAGATACATGAGTAGCTAGGTTGCATAGTGGTTAGAGTATTGGGCCCAGAATCAGGAAGACTCATCTTCCCAAGTTCAAATCTGGCCTAAGACACTTACTAGCTTTGTGACTTTCAGCAAGTCACCCTGTTTGTCTCAGTTTCCTCATCTGTAAAATGAGCTAGAGGAGGCAATGGCAACCCCCTCCAGTATCTTTGCCAAGAAAACCCCAAATGGGTTTACAAAGTGTCGGACATAACTGAAAATGACTGAACATAATAAATAGATACAAAATATATACCAAAAAAATGTGGGGGTTTGGATACTACCCTAGGTGAATCAGGAAAAACTTCTTGTAGATGCAGCATATTACCTGAACCTTGAGGGGAACTAGGGATCCTAAGAAATGGAAATGAGCAGGGAGTATGATCCAGGCATGAGAGATGGTCAAAGGCATGGAGGTGGGAGACAGAAGGTCCTGCAGGAGGGGCAGTAAGAAGTCCAGTTTAGCTTCTTGCTCCCTCATTTTATAGGTGAGGAACTGAGTACTTAACAGTTGAAGTAACTTGTCCAAGGACACACAAAGAGTGACTGTCCTAGGATTCAAACTTGCATCTTCAGCTTCCAATTCATTATATTCTATGGAAAGAAGCTTTACCTTTGTAATTTATTTGACTTTCACCAATTGTTTAGTTCTAATGCTAAATTTCCTAAAAGAGATAGGTTTTGTCAGTGGGCAGGAAAAACAGGAAGACATATAATCATCTAATGAAAAATCAGATCACTGATAGGTGGGAACACTAGCTGTTGCTAGAGAGAGAGACAGAGAGAAACAGAGAGAGAAAGAGAGAAAGAGAGAAAGAGAGAGAGAGAGAGAGAGAGAGAGAGAGAAAGGGAGGGAGACAGAGACAGAGAGACAGAAAGAGACAAAGAGAAAGAGATGGAGAGAGACAGAAACACAGAGACAGAGAGACAAAGACAGAGACAGAGAGTAACTGAGGGACAGAGATAGACATACAGACAGAGAGAGACACATACACAGAAACAGACAAGAGACAGACACAGAGATACACACAGACACAGAGAGAGGGACAGAGCAAGTTAGAATTCAGTGGCATGTTCTATGTAAAATAAATCCTGTAGTGCCAGTGAAATTCTTGATTCAGCATTTGCTGTTCTAATTCGTTAACCCACCCCTCTTTGTGGCACATGAGTTTCAGAGTAAAAGGAAGAGCCAAATTTCACAGAGAAGAGCATATCCTTATGGAAGAGCTGGATAGCCAGCTTGCTGAGCTGGAGAGCCAACCTTGTTTATATTCTCCTTGGAAGTTAATGAAGAAGCTTCTCTATGCCTGGGACATTATCTGAACCAAAAATAGCTCCTGGAAATGATTAATTTTGTCTAAAAATAGGCAGGCACTGTGCTAGATCAGCCATGATAATCCAAGTTTCAAATGATTGTACTATAGCACTAGAGAGAACCTTGGAAAATCAGCAGGGATAAAACTGGGGTTCTTTGGAAGGCCATTTCATCATCATTATCAATCTATCAACAAGCTTTTAGTAAGTACCTATTATAGTCCAAGCACTGTACTAAGGTCTGGAGATACCAAAACGGAATGAAATATTCCAATATTCTCTTCCCTCAGAGGAGCAGAATGGTATTGTCTTCAGTGCATGAGACTTGGAATGGGGGGACCTGGGTTCAAATCCCACCTCAGCCTTATTGGTTGTATGGGTATAGTCAAGTCACTTAACTTTTCTGAGCCTCTGTTTCCTCATTTGTAAAATGAAAGGATTGAACTAAATGGTTCCTTTCAGATCTAAATCTCTGAACTTATGATCAAAAGGAGCTTGCCATCAGTCATTACTGCTTTCACCACCACCAGACCTGAGACTTGGGTCAGGCCAGGCAAGGTCTGCCTAGGACAAATTAGCTTTGGGTTGTGATGGCAGGCAGCAATGTAGGCAAGGAATAGTCCTTTACATAATTGGCCATATTTCCAATGCCATGAAATGCCAGAAAGTAGGAAGTCACTCTCCATGGTTCTTAGGTACAAAGTGGTACAGTGGGAAGTGCTGTGACTCTAGCAGATCTGTGTTGGAATTCTGCTTCTTCCATTTATTTCCTATATGATCCCAGGCAAGTCATTTCCCTTTAGGGCTGAGGGAATGAAAGTAACTAAAACTCATGGGAAAGGAAGGGCCAGATATAAATGTGTGCATGGTTCTATAGGCATTTCAGAGCCTGGGTCAAATTCAGTTTGGGGGAAGGGGGAGACATGTCCCATGATCTCTTATAAAATGGCTCCCTAACCTCAGTAGGCCACCTTCTACAAGAGACCTTTTCCAGCCCCCCCAGCAGCTAGTGCATTCCTCTCTGAGGTTATCTTTAATTTATTATGTTTATGTACCTAGCCATCTACATCTTTCTACCCTGTTAGACTGTGAGTTCTTTGAGGGCAGGGTCTGTTTTCTTCATAGACCCACTGATTAGCACAGTGCCTGGCACACACAAATTGCTCATTTATTGACTGAGTGATTATCATTTCTTCCCCATTGCAACTCTGTGAAGTTCAAAGGCCAAACACTACCCCATTTTACAGTTATTAATGTCTAGATGCAGAGAAATTAAGTGGTCAGTAAGTACCAAGCCTACAACTGGGACCCAGGCTCTTCCTTTAAACCACCTTGCCTCCCACGGGTTAAATAATTTGCATGTTGGTGAGACCAGAAGGTCCTTGAACAATATTCCCTTATGTCTCCTCCACTCCTCTCCCTGCAGTGCTTCCTTCTAACCTTCTTAACCTCCGGGGCTGTGAAGTGGAGATTCAAGTCATCTAATATACCCACCATCAAAACCGACAAGCAGGGATGTCTCCCTTGCTCATACTTTCTATGGCTCATTAAAAGAGCCCTAGGAACTCTGGGCCTGGCACCCATGGCGCAGCCCATGGTGAATTGGAACAACTCAGTGATTTAGTTGCCTGGGAGGACTTCACGGGTGCCCTTTACATACCACAGCGGCCTTGGCTCTGAGACTTACTCTGTGTTCCTAAAGCTGACTTTGGAGGACAGAGATGATGTCTGCAGCTTCTTAATCTCCAAGGAAATAGAGTATCACATGTCCTTGTCAGAAGTCCTGCTATTTCATACGTTAGTTGATGCAAATAAATGAACTCTTGAATAAATAACATCTGGTCCTGCTGAGTCACTTTCTCAAGTTGCCCCAATCTCTTTCTCAGAGGCATCCATCTTTATGGAGACCCCTTGAAGGGTGGGTCAGAGAGACAGCTCTAAATTCTTCCCACCTAGAACCTGAAATGGAGCTGCTCAGTTTTTATCATAAGCCTGGGAGACACCAAGAGGTTATCTGGTCCTTGATTATGTCTTTTTGGCAGGACAGAAATTAAAACTGAATCAATTACTAGTAACACATGTGTATAACAATCCGGAGCTTGTGCGATTCTTTAACATTCATCATCTCATTTAATAATTCCCTACTAACTTATGAGGTACTTAGTGCCTATATTATTACAACCAACTCCCCACTCCATTTTCAGTCTGGATCTGTGTTTTCACTGGAATGTGGAACTCCTCTTGTGGAAACTCTCTCTACCAATACAGATTAGCTACCCCTCTATAACTTAGAGGCTTACAGAGTTACCCGAGAGAATAAGAAATTTACCTGTGGTTACTTAGTATGTGTTAGAAACTGAAATATGAATGTGTCTTCCTTATTTCCAGTCTCTTGGCCTGCTGGATAGAAGTAGATTCAGAGAACTCATGACAAATAAAAGGTCACAGAGCTAATGAAAGGGATGGTCATGAGAACCTCAAGTCTTCTGATTTGAAGCCTAGTATGCTACCTATAGCATCATCACCCTGCTTTTGTCCACTCTATGTCAGGGGTGGGGAACCTGAGGCCACATATTTGAGGCCACAGATTTCTTCTGTGAAGTTTAGATTCAGTCAAAGTGCCACACTTGAGGACCTAGAGGGCCACATGTGACCTCTAGGCCATAGTTTCCCTACCCCTGCTTTGTACTCTTTAACAGATGTGAGAAATAGTGTGGGATAGTGGACAGTGAACTGGTCCTGAAACCAGTAAGACCTGAGTTCAAGTTTTGTCTTCAATATATGCTAGCCGTATGACCCTGGGCAACTCCCTTAACTTCTCTATGCTATCCTTTTACCTTTCTGTATGGTTACTATTGTAACCATTGTACCCTTCTCAACATACAAGGTGTATTTGCAAAGGGGCAGAGAGGAGGGAGCAAAATCTCCCTCTGTCTTCCTTCTACCTCTTCTCCTTGCATTGTTTACTGATAGTTCAAAAAGGTGATGAATAAGATCTGTTTTCTACCCATTTCAGCTCTAGTTTTCTCAAGTAGCTCTCCCCCAGGTTATTTATTGGTTCTTCTTTTAGAAGCAAAAGAAAGTACTGCAGTTAGTCTTTACTGGAAACTAAGTCCCTTAATACAATGCACAATTGTCCAAAAGGAAGATAGTTGACCACAAGCTGAGTGTGAATCTTCAGTGTAATAATGGTTGGCAAACACTTTCTGTCTCTGTCTCTGTCTCTGTCCCTCTCTCTGGCCCTCTCTTTCTTGCATGCACATACACATACATACACACATACATATTCACATGCATGCACACATACTGTGATACTGGGGCAGGTTAAAAGGAGAATATACACACCCCCTCTTGTGAATAGGGGATGATGAGCTCTTTAAAAGTTAAATCAGTAGATTGAAAGAACCATCAGGCATTTATTGACTGAATACCTATCATGGGATTTGTTTTATATATTACTGAAAATAATCATGAAATGTTGGAATTCTGACATTCTTTTATCACACTTAAGTCTTCTACTATTCCATCTCTCCCTATACTTCACCCCCTCTAAACCAATTTTTTCTAAGTTTGGTTACACTCCCCTCCCTTCTCAGTTTCAACTCCTTAGGGAACCATTTCAACTCTACATTATTCTCAACTCTTAAATCCTCTGCTCCCTGATCCTATTGTCTCATGCGTTGCCAAACCCTATTCATGTACTTCTCCCACTATCTGCCCTCACAGTATGGCCTCAGTCCACTACAAACTCCTGTTATCCAATCTCAACTGGGCTTTCGCCAAGGCAATCCTTTTACTCCTCCTTAAGTGCCCCATCAACCTTCTCAGATCCTTAAGCCTCCCCAATATGACATTCTTCAGCCCTTTCACTTGAGGATTTGAGAAAATTTTACATTCCTGAGAAAATTTAGGCCTTTTACCTTGAGCTCCCTCTTCCTACTCCTCTCTCCCCAATCTCTTTATCTCATGACTCCTTGAAATCATCATCAACGACTTCATCTTTTACTCTAGTGCCTGATGGAGAGGCCTTTCTCCTTAATAATCCCAGCCCTCTACATGCCCCCTGCACCTTATTCTCCCTCCCATCTTCTCTAGCACTCATCCCCCACTTTCATCCTCCCTTTCTAATCTTTAATTTCTCCCTATCTCTGATTTTTCTCATCTACAAATGTGCCCACATGTCCCTCATCCTTAAAAAGTTCTCATTGGATTCTACAGTCCTCTCCAGTTCTCATCCTATATTTCTCTGTCCCCTTTCACTCAAAAGATGTCTACAATAGCTTCTTCCATCTCCTCTCCTCTTACTCCATTCAATATCTTCTACATTCTGGACCCCAGCCTCATCACTCCTCTGAAATTATTCACTACAAAGTTACCAATACACTCCTACTTGTTACATCTAGACTTTTCTCAGTCACTGTCCTTTGTGATCTCCCTCTAGCATTTCTCAGTGTTAGTAATAATCCGGATACTCTTTCTTCAGTGGGTATTTTGGTAACATTGCTATCTCCTGGTTTTCCTCCTTTCTGTTTAATTACTTTTTCTGTTTCTTTTGCTAAATCATTATTCCTATCACACCAAGTAAAAATGGCTATACCCCAATACATTTTCCTGAATCCTCTTCTCTTTTGATCTCAGTTCCCATGAGATCATCGATCATTTTAATGTAAATTACTCTCACATCTATACATCCAGTTATAATTTCTCTCTTGAGTGCTACTCTCACATCACCAAAATGCCTACTGGATATTTAAAACTGGATGTTTTGTAGGTATCTCAAACTTAAAATGTCTAAAACAGGACCCATTAAACCTAAAATGTCTAAAACAGGACCCATTACCTCTCCCCACCCCTGACTTCCACCCTTTTTCTAAACTTCCCTCCCCACCTTGCCAATATGAGGATTAAACAAGACAATATTTATAAAGTGCTTAGCATAGTATCTGGCAAACAGTAGGTGCTATATAAATGCATATTCTATTACCTTTTCCCTCTCCCCTCTTTTCTGTTGAGGGCACTACCATCCTTCTAGTCACCCTGGTGTCTACCTTGACTCCTCCCTCATCACTCTTCATTCCACAGATCCAATTATTTGCCAGATTTTGTCATTTTCCCTGCACAATCTCTCGCACTTATACCTCATCTCCCTCACTCCAGCTACTATCCTAGTTCATGTTCTCATCACAACTTTTCTGGACCTCCTAATTGGTTTCCTTGACTCAAATCTCTTCCCAATCCAATCTGTCCTCCATAGAATTTATGATTTTCCTAAAGAAAATCTCTCTTTTCAACAAATTATCTTATGTGTAGGATCCTTTGTTTTTCATCAAAAGACCTTCACATTGCAGCCTTATCCCACATTATTTTCTTCCTCATATTCTATGGTCTAGCAGTTAGTTAGATCTTCAGCCAAACTGACCTTCGTTTTATTCTTCACCCATGATGCTCAATTTCCCATTGCCATGCCTTTGAATGTAATTTCCTTATACCTAGAATGCCCTCCTTCCTCACCTCCACCTCTTTGAATCCCTGGTTTTCTTTAAGACTCAGTTCAAGGACCACTTCATACACTATCCCTCATCTCCCCAATATCTAGTGCCTCTCTACTCCCTTTCTCTCAAGGCTATCTTTCATAGTATCCATTCTGCACTCTTTCCCATAACTCAGACTTGAAGGATGGGTCTCCAAGGAGGCACCTACCCTCTGCTTCAAGGTTTCCATATTTTTTAAAACTATAGCTCTAAATTTATTATATCACCATATTTATTAATAATAATAGTAATAGCTCACATTCAAGCAACAGTATGTAATACTGAACCTGGAATCAGGAACCTGTGAGTTCAAATCTGGCCATAGACACTTATTAGCTGTGTGACCCTGGGCGAGTCACTTGACTTGTGTCTGCCTAAATTTTCTCATCTGTAAAATGAGGATAATAATAGTGCTGAAATCCCATGTTGTAAAAATTAAATAGGATATTATTTGTAAAGCATTTTGTAAACCTGAAAGTACTAAATAAGTGGTAGCTTTTATCATTGCCACCTATACAGTGCTTTCAGATTTAGACAACCCTTTGTTGCATACCCAGCCTTGCAAGGTAATTAGACCAATATGTTGCCTCTTCTCTTGAAGAAGAAACTGTAAACAGACCATCAAAGTCACCTAAAGTTATACAGCCAGTAAGTGGCAAATTTGGGACACACAGTGAAGTCCTCAGAGTTCAAATCCAGCAGATGAAAGAGTTGATGGTTCTCTCTATCATCTATCTATCTATCTATCTATCTATCTATCTATCTATCTATCTATCACCAGTCTATCATCTATCTGTGTATATATATTGGTATACATTGTATATGTATTTATGTGTTTATATATGTAGACATATACATATTTACATATGGAGAGAAAGAGGTATGTGTGTGTATATATACATAAACACATACATATATACATACACATAGGTGTGTCTATATATGGTCTCTGGCCTTGATAGAGAGGGGAGTAAGCTAGTCTTATATATGTACACTCCTACTTGTTACATCTAGAATTTTCTCAGTCACCGTCCTTTGTGACTAGGAAATTGTTCATTACAAAGTTACCAATACACTCCTATATCTACAGTTATCCCTTCTACATTGTGACTTTCCCCATCACAGTTTTGATATATTGAAGACTGGCATAAGAAATTAAATAAGAATTTGGGGGGAATCTTGTGGAAGCCACAGATATGTGAAAGCCAGCAAATGACACAGAGTCTATGACAAAATACTTAGCCCAAATTTTATAATAAGGTACTGTACACATCCCATAAAAGAAAAAGAAAAAAGCAAACTTTAGTCTTCTTTTCTGGCATCAAGAGAAGGTCAAAAACTTTCACACAGATTTTCCAGATTGAGAGTGCCATGCCCCTAGCCTCCAAGATATGGAAGGGATAACTATATCTATAAGCTATCACTATCACTATCCCTATCCCTATCACTAATGATAATAACTATACACATACACACACATACATACATATATATAATATATACACACATACATATACATACATATGTGCTCAGTAATATTAAATGCAGGAAGAAGGGAATCTAAATTCAAACTCTAGTTAGGTATAGACTACCTTGATGACCTTGGACAAGTCATTCACTCTCGCTAGGCCTCTTTTTCTTCTCTAAAAAGTGTCACAGTAGATGGCTTCTCAGTTGCCTTAGAGTTCTGAATTCTATGATCCTCTGTCTGACCCATCATTAATAGTGCATGTGCTGAGTTGTTTTCCCAATAACAAGGATGTATTTGCAGTGGTTATCTTCATCTTCTTTTCCCACCTTCATTTTATGTATATGTCCTATTTTCTCAACTAAATTGTTTCCCTCCTTAGAACAAGGAACTATGGCAGAGTCCTGGGCTTCAGTCCTCAGCTCTACCATTTACAATCTGTGTAACCTTGGACAAGACAAATGTCTTTGAGCCTTAGTTTCTTTATCTGTAAAATGAAGGAGTTGGCTAGATGACCTCTGAGGTTTCTTCCAGCTCTATATCTATGATCTGATAATCACATGCCTCTTTGTTTTCCTAATGTTTGCTTTAATAACAGCCATTTTACATTGATTTACATGTATTATTTTCTTTGATCCTCAAAGCAGTCCTGTGCAGTAGTTATGTGTATTAGGATTACTGGGTTATTCATTGTCTTCAAGGCATTTAGCATTTTAGCATTCCTTATTTTATAGATAGGGAAACTCAGACTCAAAATGGTTGAATGACTTGCCCGCGGTCATGCAGCTAGTAAAAGTCAGAGGCAAAATTCCTGCCTCCACCTTGATCACTTTATTTACATGATACATTATGAAAATCTGCTTTTAGAGCCTAATAGTTCTTCAATAATTTTTTAAATTGATGATTTATCAGATAGATAGCCAGGGCTGGGGGTATGGTCTCTGCTCTTGATAGAGAGGGAAGCAAACTGGCCCAATGGGGAATCAAAGCCATAGTTTTGGCCTCATTAGCGGAGTGTTCTCTCCAACTGGGCTAAATCGCCTGTGAACTTGCCTGGAGGAGCTAGAGGAGTGCAAACCCAGTTGGCTGGCTGGAGCATCCCTCAAACCTGAGTGTCTGGGGGTCCAGATGGGAATGTGGTGTGAGCCTTCAGAGTGCTAATGGAGCGTGACAGGAGCACCTGCAGCAGGGAGCAGTCACAGAAAAGGTCCTTTTTCCTTGCTTCCTCCTCCTTCTGGCACTAGCCTGAGCCTCAGGCTCAGGACCTCTCCCCTAGTCTGGAGGAAGGACAAGGCACTCTCGTCCAGTGGCATCAATTGCTGGCAGGTTTGATCACAAAAGGTAAGTTGTTCTTGGAGGCAACATAAGACAAAGACACTCCTTTCAGGGTGCCCAGAAGGGAAATCCTGTTCCCTGGGGTTCACACGAAGGTTTCCTTTGCTTGCCTTATTGCCAAACCACTTGGGGTACTCAGTGTTACCCCACAGGGAACAATGTTTGCTCTCTTCATTTAAATTGGGTAAGATCAATTTATTTTCAAGTTGTTTGTGGTTCAGGCCAGGGGGTTGGAATTCATTTTTCACAATGTGATTTATGGGACTGCCCTGTCCTTGAAAGTCACACAGGATTCATGCTGTGCATGGAATCAGGAAGTTGGGGAGAAAACAATTCCCCACCCAACCATAGGATGTGTTGAGGTTGAATACCCAGCACCTGGCTCCCCGCCAGTTTATTAGAAATTTAATTGTCCTTCCCATATGTGGTCCTCATAATATTGCTGCTATCTTGAGGGTAGTACTGGGTCATATGGAATGTGCAATCTGTGGTCACCACAGGACAAACATCCATCTCTGGGGGAGGTTGTATGAGCTAATGTCTAATGAGGCCGCATCTTATTATGGGAAGATCACTGGACAGGGAGCCGGCCAAAAGCCCTTGGGTCCAGCCACAAGTCTTTTTATTTGCCAGCTATGTGACTTTCTGGGCAGCAGTTTCCTCATGCATAAAATGAAAGATGGGGCTCAACTTGATGGTGTCTAATCTTCTTTCCATCTCTAAATTCTAAGGAATACCCCTAAAGGGTTCTCACCCTCTCTCCTGCAAGCTCATTTCCAGAATAGCAGAGGGTCTTCCACATTCATTCATCAGGAATTTTTCCATCCCTGACTATGTGCATGCAAGGTGTTTATTTATTCTACATTGTGTCTTAACAGAGTATGTTTCTGATACTGCTGTCCCATCATCTCAGTTGGGTCTTCATGACCCCATTTGGGGTTTTCTTAGCAAATATATTGGAGTGGCTTGCTATTTCTTTCTCCAACTTATTTTACAGATGAGGAAACTGAGGCAAACGGGGTTAAGGAACTTGCCAGGGGTCACATAGTAAGTGTCTGAAGTCAGATTTGAAGATGAGTCTTCGGGACTTCAGGCCCCATATTCTACCCACTGTACCACCTAGCTGCCCCATGTCCTTGATCATCACAGAATAAATGAAATTAAACAAAGAGGCAGCATGGTATAATTGAACAGGTGTAGTTAAGGAAGGAAGGAAGGAAGGAAGGAAGGAAGGAAGGAAGGAAGGAAGGAAGGAAGGAAGGAAGAGGGGAAAGAGGGAAGTAAGGAGGAAAGGAAGGAAGGAAGGAAGGAAGGAAAGAAGGAAAGAGGAAAGAAAGGAAGGAAAGGAAGGAAGGAAGGAAAGAAGGAAGGAGGAAAGGAAGAAAAGAAGAAAGGAAAAAACAATTAAGTGCCTTTTACGTGTCAAGCAAGGTTATAAACACTTTACAAATATTACCTTATTTGATCCTTCCAAGATACCTTGGAAGTAGATGCTATCATTATCCTCATGATACAGATGGGAAACATGATACAGATGGGAAAGGCAGACAACAGTTAAGTGACTTGTGCAGAGTCACACAGCTTGTGTGTCAAATCTGAGGCCAGATTTGAACTTAGGGCCTGACTCCAGGTCTAGAACTCTTCCCATTGTGCCACCCAGATGGAATTAAAAGGACTTTCATTTGAATACTGGCTCTCAAACGACTTTTGCCATGTGACTCTGGGCAAGTCATTTTACTTCTCTATTAATCAGTTTTTATATGTTAAGAGATGCTCATATTCATACTACTGCCCTCACAAAATTGTCATCCGTGACTTCTGCAGAATTCCCCCCAAATTCCCATTTAATTTCTTATGCTGGCCTGTGATATATCAAAACTGCAATGAGAAAAGTCATGATGAGGAAGGGATAATTGTACTTAATTTCTCAACTCTAGGCAGTCCTCTAAGATTATAAGTTTCAAAGTTGTTAATTTGCATTGGTAGAAGGGATTTCCTCACCCTTGAGTTCCCAATACTAGTGAAACCACAGGTTCTGACCCGTCTGTACTTACTTATCTATCTTTTCCTAATTAAAAGCTTTGCTACTAAATGTATGTTCTCAGGTCTGTTGGTAGAGAGTGTACTGCAGAAGGGCTATATTTTCATAAGTATGATTCCCCAAATATCCCCTCCTGATCCTGGGGATAATGAGGTTTTCTAGTGTTATGTGGGAGCTATCCCAGTTTATTAACATCATATTTTTAGGAACACCTATGTTTACAGAATGGCAGGTTGAGTAGTGGGAAGGAAGTCATTTGAACTAAATAGGCTGAAATCAGGACAAAGATTTGGAGACAACTGTGTTTCTGGCAGCAACCCCAGCTGCATTATGAGTATCCTTGCCCCCTGAGCTTTCCAGGGAAGAAAGCTTTTGGTCTGAACAGTTTATCTTAGCTCCACTGAAAATAAACAACTTTCCCTCTCCCTTGAAGGGTTTTTCTGGGGAGAGATGATGTATAATTCATGTCACTGTCTGCTCATCAGCCTTTGATATGTTCCTAAGCTTGAGAGGGATCTCTCCAGGCTCAGTCAGAATTGCTGTGTTCCACCAAAGGATGTTGAACTACAATACAGCAGCACCTTTCCTGTCTTGGAATCCTAGGGGAAGAAGATAACTCAGAGGCAATCTAGTAACCTATGAATACCCTCTAGTGCAGTCCAGAGTAATGGTCCTCTGGTTGCCATTTAGAGATCCCAGTTACCAGACCTTGCTTTTTCTTTCTAATCCCATTTCCTACTATTTTGCTGCTCACGTTTTCTGTTGGAGTAAAGTTGGGACAACCTTCTATCTCTCTAGTTCCCAACGATTTTTCCAAGCACAGCCCGCTTGCCCCTTTCATGTAGCCTTTCCCTGAGTACTCCAATCTACAGGGATGCATTTCCATAGGGATCACTGATTCAGAGCTGGAAAACCCTCAGATGGCATCTGACAATAAGATGTCTAATCTTACTCCCTCATTTTACAGATGAGACTTAGGGAAGCAAAGTGGTTTGCTCAAAGTCCTATAGGTATTAGCAGAGAAAGAGTTTGAACCCCGGCCTCTGGTTTTAGCTGTTGCTGTTGTTCAGTTGTTCAGTTGTGGCTGACTCTTCATGACCCCATGGACCATAGCACACTGGACCCTTCTGTTCTCCACTATTTCTCAAAGTCTAGCTAAGCTCATGCTCATTATTCCCATGACACCATCCATGCATCTCATCCTCTGTCATCCTCTCCTTTTGCCTTCCGTCTTTCCCGACATCAGGGTATTTCACAGTGAATCCCGATTTTTTAGTAGATCCCTAACTTTTATTGTCCTTCGCTTTCCTTGCTAACTTCAGATTACTTTGAGGTATCAGCGCTCCTGACACTATTAACACATGCTTCTTCCACGCTTTCACGTTCATTTATTGTTATCTACTTGTATTTCCATTGTCTGTATATAACAATTTAAGGTTGCAATTTTTCACAACGACCTGGACGTTCTTCATGATTAGTCAGGGTGTTCCAAAGCCTCAAAGAAAGGCAAAATCACGTTAGCTATAATTTGTGCCTGTTGCATCTAATGGTTTTTAGATGATATCATCTAATGATTTAAAATAAGAAGTGACCCTAGAGATTTTGTGAGGCCCAAAAAGGTTGTAACTTTTCTCAGGCTAACAGATAGTAAGTAATAGACCTGGGATTTGAACCCAGCTCTATTGGTTGGAAATCTAGAGTTCTTTACTTTCCAAAAAGAATCCTTAAAATTTTGCATCATATCCTTCTCAGCACCTTAAACCCACTGTAGCAGCAAGTACCCTAGCACATACCAAGGATGACTGCTAGCACAGGTTCTTAGATCTGCTTTTCTCTCTCTCTCTCTCTCTCTCTCTCTCTCTCTCTCTCTCTCTCTCTCTCTGTCTCTCTCTGTCTCTCCTTTCTTTCTTTTCCTTCTTTCTTTCTTTCTTTCTTCCTTTCTTTCTTTGTTTTGCTTTTTTTTGGAGGGCAATTGGGGTTAAAGGACTTGTCTAAAGTCACATGGCTAGTAAGTGTGTCAAATATTTGAGGCCGGATTTGAACTCAGGTCCTCCTGACTCCAGGACTGGTGCTCTATTCACTATGCCACCTAGCTGCCCCTAGATCTATTCTGCTTTTCTAAAGGAAAGCAATGCAAAAGGGGTTAACAATCTTAGTTTAATCAAATATATATCATTTACCTAGGTCAGGGGAAAAAGTTAGCACCCTGAACTTTAAAGAATACAAATAGAAATTATAAGCAGACAAAAATACAGACAGAGAAAATGACACAATTAAACAGACAGGGTTTCCAGCTGTCTATCATAACATACATACAGTTTATCACCAGAGAGGGAAGCACCAAAACTTCTCAAAGCCAGGGATTTTCAAAGTTTTCAAAGCCAGGGGGCTTACAGGCTGCCCAGAGCCTCATCTGGCCAAATCACACAACCCTACCCAAAG
>CM053594.1:86643458-86654070 GCA_028646575.1 Pseudocheirus occidentalis
AGGGATGCTGGATGCTCACACTTCAATAAAGGAACAGGGACAGGGTAGAGAACAGAACAAGGGGGGGAGGGATAGAAAGGAGGGACATATGATCACTGTCACAATATGTCCACTATGAAGATGTCCTGTATAATCACACCTACATGGCCTGTATTGAATTGGTTGTCCTTCCAGCAGAGGTGGTTGACAAGGGAGGAATCGAAAGAATCTAGAATTTAAAGTTCTGCAATACCTGCAATTAGGAATCAAGATATAGAGGGGCTGGGGTAGGGAGATCCTCCCTGCCCTACCAGACCAGGGGAAGGGCTCTACAGTGGGATCACTGTTTTCGGGCTGGGGTAGGGGAAAGATGGGGAGAAAATGTGTAATTCAAAAATCTCATGAAAATGAATGATGTAAACAAGAAACAAATAAAATTTATTACAAAAAAGGAAAAATTATAATAATAATTGCATACCCTTTGACCTAGTAGTAATACCACTTTCGGGGTTGTATCCCAAAGAGATCATAGAAATGGGAAAAGGTCCCATATGTACAAAAATCTTTATTGCAGCTCTCTTTGTGGTGGCAAAAAACTGGAAATTTAAGGAATGCTCATCAATTGGGGAATGGCTGAACAAGTTATAGTATATGAATGTGATGGGATACTATTGTGCTATAAGAAATGGGAAGGAGATTGACTTCATAATTACCTGGAGAGGCTAATATGAATTAATGCTGAGTGAGAAGAGCAGAACCAGGAAAAAATTGTACACAGTCACAGATACATCATATGTGTGACAACCAACTTTGAAAAACTGGACTCTTCTCAGCAACGCACAGTTAAAAGACAACTCTACAAGTCTCAGGATGGAAGTAGAAGTCTACATTCAGAGAAAGATCCTGAAAGACCAGGGTTTAAAAGGAGACTGAAGCAACGCATGCTATCATTCTTTTCTATGTTTGGCTTTTGTTTCTCTTTTCTCACTGTTCACTCCATTGGCTATAACACCTATACAACCAGACTATTGTACAATGTTAAAGAATTTGCAGATGCTATACATGATTGTATGCCACCATGGTTGGGGGTGGTGTCTTAAATGTGATTTCCAAAATATCTCTTTCCTAGATAACCCCCAAGGGTCAAGAAAGTGAGTTGATAACAAATCTTGTTTGTTCTTTCTAAAGACATCCCCATGGCTCCAGTGAAAAGCAAAGATTTAAGAGGTTTAGAAAATGTCAAAGTACCTTTTCTTTTTTGAAATAAATTGTCCTGATCATTTTGATTTTTCCATTACTTATATTTCCTAATGCATCCCTCCTCTATCCCTCCAAGAAATCCATTTTCCTTATTAGTTAAATATTTTAAAAGAGGGGAAAATAGATCAGTAAAAATATGAATACATCTAAAAGGTCTGACATCCGTGATGTTCCATATCCAGAGTCCTACAGACCTCTTCAAATAAGGGATAGGGCATCTTCATGTGACTTTTTTAGGGGGCCAAACTTGGCCATATAAATTTCACAGCATTTGGTTCCAGTTGTTTTATTGTTCTTGTTGTATTTCCCATTTATTTGTGGTCAATGTTCCTAGTTCTGCTTAATTTGCTTTGTACTAATCCATATAAGTCTTCCCATACTTCTCTACATTCTTCCTAATCATCATTTATAGTATAGTGATATTCCATTGCATCCATGTACTGTAACTTGTTTACCCAGTCCTCAATAAATAGGCATGTGCTTTGTTTCCAGATCTTTTCTACCACAAAAAGGACTGCCATTTATTCTTTGGGTCATTTGGGATCTTTCTTTTGATTATTGACCTCAGTGGTATATATACATATATAGAGAGACAGACAGACAGACAGACAGAGACAGACAGAGAGACACAGAGACACAGAGACAGAGACAGAGACAGAGAGAGAGACAGAGACACTGAGACAGAGAGAGACAGAAAGAGACAGAGACAGAGAGAGAGATGCAAAGAACCTTTGTAGTAGACTTTGGAGCAGACCAATTCAAAAGTATTCAGAGAGAGGAGAATCCCAAAGCATAGCTGCTTGACTCTGAGAAGTATAGGTCATATAGGCAGCTTCTGTCTTCTTTTGCTCCTGGAAGGTACTGAGAGACAGGGTTAGGGCAGGAGGCAAATTTAGAATTGAGCTGAGGCAGGGAGGCCATGGCTTCAGACAGCAGTCCACTAGGGTAGTCAAATCACGTGCTGTGAGTTTGGGCTGAAGATTTTAGGTGAGTTCTTAAGATCTAAATGGAAACTGAGAGAGGACCTTAGGCAGATATTTTGCAACATTAATGTAGAGACTGGGGAGAGGATAGTTGAGACATGGCAACCTAGGGGACTGCTTCCTGAACGATGTGTATAGTAATCTGTAGATATAACTGTGGTGAGAATAGGACAAGTAAAGGTACCAGACTAGAAGTACAATCTATCCTTACTAACCCCCTCCTGTCTACCCAAGGAAGGCAGAAGCTAATTCCAAAGTTTATTCTGTCCTATAAAGTTACTTTTTAAAATTTCTATTCAAGTAGTTTAATATCTTTTTCCTGCTAGATAAAATCTGATTCTTCTAATTGCCATTGACCTGTGTGTTACAAAGGAATGAGCTAATACCAGCTAAAAAGAGGAAGATGGCGGTCTGAGCCTCCTATACAAAATTGCTAGAATTTTTCATCCTAGATGAGTATTTTAGCCAATTCAGATATAATCATATGTTGGGTTTTTTTAACATAATAATTGTTTTTTTCAAAGTTTCCAAAAGGTAGACTGAAACAATTTGACTTTTTGTTTTTTGTTTATTTTCTTCTCCTTTTCCTTAGGCTAAAAGACAATTCAGAATGCCATTTTACTCTCTGGAACAAGGCTAGACTATTGGTCCATGCTGCCCATTGTGTTACTTTCTCCTTACCCATGCCTAGTGAGGCAAGGACAGTGACTAGAGAATAGATCCAATCTAAAAATAGAAAAAAGAGTAGTTGAAAAAAAAATGTCTCTGTCCATAAATCCAATGGTGGGGGCTAGAGGACGGATTGAATACCTGTTCTTTTCATTCCCTTCACTTTCTACCTTTAAACCTATACCCAGTGGCAAGAAAAACTACATACTCATCATTAAAAACTGTCATTTATATATTAAACTCTGGGAATTTCCCCATATTGATTATTCAAGAAGGTCATCTGTCTTCCAAAAAGCATTCAGGGCCATAACAAGTAACAGAGTCAGAATTTAAGGTCAGTTTCTTTTACTGTAAGTTCAGTATTCTTTCCTGTTCATATTATTTCTATGTAGTCATTCCTATTGTAGTTTGGGCAAGGCCCATTCATGAAAAGTCCTAGTGAAGGAACTCCCTCTGCCAAATTAGCATAGTACCTGCTGTGTGATTTACAGTCTTAGAACTATCATCTTAAGAGATGTGAAACAACCTGAACCAGATTAAAATGACATTTGGAAATCTTTAACAAAATAAATAAAAATACAATGCCACATAGATTTATAGTTTTCTAAGTCAATATGCTGCCCTCAAGAATGTGTTCTTATTTGAGTTTGACACCACTATCTCATAAAGTTTTCTGGGTCACCCAGAGATTCTATGCCTTGACAAGACTACAGAACCAAAAGTAGGACTTGAACCTGGTTCTTCCTGACTAAAAGGTAACTTTCTCTTTAATGTGCCAAACTGACTCTGCGTATATATTTAGTGTCACACTATGTAGCTATAGGCATGTGACAAAAAGATGATCGGAGAATGGCATGGTCCCTGTCTTTGGAGAAATGGAAATAAATTGAGGTAAGATTTCTGGGGTTTCTACTCTATGTTTGGGAGCTTTAGTAGATTCAGTTCAGTAATAACTGATAAGCCACCATCCCCTCCCTCAAGGAGTTGCCAGCAATCACATGCTCCTTATCACCTCCAGAATCAAATATAAAACTCTCCATTTTGTATTCAAAGCCCTTCATAACTTCTTTCCCCATCTTTCTAATCTTCTTATATCTTACATCTCCCACACACTCTTCAGTCCAGTGACACTAGCTTCCTTGATGTTCCTCAAACAAGATGTTCCATCTTCTGGCTCTGGGCATTTTCATTGGATGTCCTCCATAGCCAGAATGTTTGCCTTTCTCCTCTTCAGCTCCCTAACTTCCTTCAAGTTGCAATTAAAACCCCACCCTCTAAACAAAATCTTTCCCAGTCCTCCTTACTTCTAATGCTTTCCCTCTGTTCAATTCCAATTTATCCTATATATAGCTTTCTTGTACATAATTGTATACGTGTTGTCTTCCCCATTAGACTGGGAGCTTCTCTTTGGAATTCTCTTTGGTATTTCTTTGTGTCCTTAGCATTTTCTCCAGTGATTCACAAATAGTTATTATCTATTGTTCAATTGTTTCAGTCATGTCTGACTCTTCATGACCCCATTTAGGATTTTCTTGGCAAAGATACTAGAGTGATTTGTCATTTCCTTCTCCAGCTCATTTAATAATAAGGAAACTGAAGCAAGCACAGTGAAGTGACTCACCCAGGGTCACACAGCTAGGAAGTGTCTGGGGCCAGATTTGAACTCAGGAAGATGAGCCTTCCTGATTTCAGGCCCAGTGTTCTATCTGCTGCACCACCTAGCTGCCCTCACATGTAATAGGCATTTAATAAGTGTTTATTATTGACTGATAGGGGAACCAAAATACATGCACTTCGATAGCTAAATAGCACTATAAGGCAGTGTATTATGCTAAATGCCAAGTGAGTTTCAGGGACAAAAATATGTGGAAAACATACTGCATCTGAAGTCAGAGGATGTGTGTTCAAATTCTGACTCTGATGTGTCTTATCTAAGTGACCATAAGCAATTACTTAACTTTTCTAGACCTCAATTTCTTTCATCTTGGGTTCAAAAGACTGTTTGAAATTCTCTCAGATACTTACTGAAGGACCTTGGAGACATCAATGAACATCTCAGAGTTCCAGTTTCTTCATCTGTAAATTGGAGCTAGTAATGGCTGCACTAACTATTGTGAAGAAAGTACTCTGAAACTGTTAAAGTTGTTGTCATTGCCGTGGCTGATGCTAAGATCAGTGAGTTAGAGAGGCTAGATGACCTCTAAGGTACCTTACAGCTCCTGTAAACTCAAACATCTGCCATAAGCTTGTTGCAACTAGGAAAAGCTTCACAGAGGTTTTGAATTAGGCAAGATCCATAACTAGGGTGGAAGGACTACAGCTTTGCTTCAGGGTACTAACATTTAGAGAAAATTGACAATATTGATTAGAATTCAGCAGTAGAAACACCTGAGGTTAGCAACTGTTTAGCAAGAAAAACTGGTGGTGGTGGGTGGTAGGTGGTGTCCTTCCTTCTCCAAAAGGACCAAAATGACATCACTATGCTAGACTCAAGTTACAGTGCCTCTGACTGTGGCTGATCAGACGAATATAAGCTCAGAATGCTCTCCCACAGGTCAGACACACATAATCCATGTGAACACTTGGGGTGAATTCTCTAAATTTGCACATCTTGTGTTTCTTTTGAGCTACTTCAGTTCTGCTTTGCTCATGGGGCACAGTGCCTTCTCTGATGAGAGCACTCCATGCCAAGCAGTCTTGTGCCAGTGTATCCCATGTTATGCCATAAATTCCAAAGTTCTCAAGAGAGACCTTGAGAGTGTCCTTGTACTGCTTTTTCTGACCACTATGTAAGTGCTTGCTTTGTGGGCGTTCTCTATAAAATAGTCTTTTAGGCAAGCATACATTTGGCAAGAAAAACTAGTTAAAATAGGAAGCTACCAATCAATCGATTTGTTAAATACCTATTGTGTGCCAGGTACTAGGGATGCTAAAAAAGGCAAAAAGGACTCTCTGCCCTCAAGGAATTTAACAAGCTACAGGAGGAGACAACAAGCAAACAAATATGTACAAGCAAGCTATATGCACACAGGATAAACAGGAAATAATTAATAGAGAGAAGGCACTGGAATTAAGAGGAGTTGGGGAAGGCTTTAAGATGTTGATATTCCTCTCCTCACCCTTTTGCCTTTCCACATGTAATAGATAGTCCCTACTTTGTCCAGTCCCCTATTACTCTCAATATTAGAATGAAATGAAATTTATGAGTCATTCAGCAATTAACAGAAAGAGCTTGACTTGGCCATAGCATAGAAAGGATATCTTAAAGCAATATTACAGCACTTATCTAGGGGTAATGCAGCCTCCCTTTCCTCCATACAGAAACAAATCTAGTCAGTGCAGTAAGGTGGATGTGGTCTTGGGATGTCTGCTAAGTCTGAAGGGATCAACTCAACTCTACCTGGGAAGGCCCTTTTATGCCCTTCAGTAACAAGGAATCCATAAAAACAACTTGAGTTTTATCCTTCTGTGATAATCAAATCGTTAAAAAAGCTTTCTTGACTTTTGAGGATAGAATTAGCCTAACCTGCATGGTGGTCTCTCTCCTTAGAGGCCTAGTGTCTAGGATCTCTCCCCACCAAGGTCTACCTTAGGTCTCAATGTCTGCAGTCTCTCCCTGATTCACCCAGTTCAATAGAGCTTGCCTTGGGTGACAGAAATGCTAGTTATAGCTCTGAATTAAGTCTTAAAAGAATGCATATGATTTTGAGAGAAGCCAAGAAGTTATTCATTCCTACTCTATAATGTTGAGTGTAAGTCTCTGCATTGTCATGAGATTTTCAAATTCCAATTGGACACAGTCACTTTATTTTTTTTAATAATCCCTTGGATTTCAGCCAATTAACCAGTTGTCTTAAAAA
Organism: Pseudocheirus occidentalis; assembly: GCA_028646575.1. NCBI lineage: Eukaryota > Metazoa > Chordata > Mammalia > Diprotodontia > Pseudocheiridae > Pseudocheirus > Pseudocheirus occidentalis. Next base: position 86,650,210 of record CM053594.1, read on the forward strand.
TAACTGGGGTGACTTAGTTTTATCCTTACCTTTCATCAGATGAGCCTGAGATGGTTGGAAAATGTATCACCTCCCATCTCCAAACATCTAGCCTGAGTACCATGAAAACTGGCTGCTGCACCTTTAAGTATAGTATGGATAGCTTCAGAAATAGAAACCCTAGTTCCTTTTCCAGCTGTATCCTCAATTTCTCAGATGACATTGGTCAAATCAAATTAATTTCTCCACAGCCAAGACTTCATCTCTAAAAGGGAAAGATGGAAATCTTTCCTGCTTCCACCAAATGGTATTGCAAGAGTTAATGTCTGCACTGTTCTTTGAGCTTGTCAGATGAAAAGCGCTGTGAAGAAATATAAATAATTTTTATACTCCCCTCTACTTGATTTCATTTGTCAATTTATGAGGGAGGGAGGAGTCACCCCTGCCTGGGTGGCTGCTTTCTCTGAATCAAAGGATTTCTCAATGAGTTTCTTGAGTTCTGGGGGCCTGTCCCAATCTCTGTGCATACACATTGTAAGTCAGCCACCCAGTTCAGTTTCCTTTACCCCGGTACTCCAGGCAATAACTGCAACTCCCTGCCCTCACAATGTGTTCTTTGTCTTAGGACTGTTCCCATTTTGCAACCACCATGGATCTATGTACAGACCTGTAGGATTTGTCAAATAGTTAATGAGGGAAAGGTTTGGCATGCCTTTCTCATGTATAGGTCCTACAGTCAAGTCCCAACAAGAATACATTCTACCTCTCTGGCTACCCTTTCCTACCCCAAAATATCAAAGTGTCAGTACAGGGAATGAAACCTGTTTCTCAGTAAGCTGCAATACCAACTGGGAGGTATGAGCACATGAGGAGCAGCATGTTGTTTAGAGTTTTTGCATTTATGTTTCCCAGGCATATTGTTTTCTGAAGAGGCCTAGAGTTCAGCTTGGCTTTTATAGCAACAAGCAGGGATTGCAATTCATATTAAGCCTTTAATACGGTCTGAATGAAGGAACTATTAGACTAAAGAGCTCTAATTGCCCCCAAGGAAAACATCCATCACCAGCTTTTGCATTTTCACCTGAGTCTCTGCAAGGTGTCATCTCCTCTAGTGCACAGATGATGAGAGATTCCTCTGGACCATGCCAAGAACAGAACTCTTTAGATAGAGTTGAGAAGGGCATTTTCTAACCATTACAAATTACCCAGCCTAGCAGCTCAATTTCATCTACGTGATGAGCTTTAATTAAATTTGTCAAGTTTTGATCTTTTATCCCCAGATATAGGACTGACAGCAATTGTTGCCATAAATAATGTAGATTCAGAACGCTCCTCAGCATACTCAAGACAGCTGTTGTTTTTTGTCATTGTTTTTTTTTTTAATGTCATTCCCAAGATATCCTTGGCAGTCTTCTTCTCCTTTTTCTAATCTGGGAAGGAAGCTGTTTAGAGACATCAGCCCGGCTGACGCTAATGCAGCTTGATGGACAGCTCCTGCAGGTCAAGGGAAGTACCTATGGCTTCCTCAAAGTAAGACATCTGTGGCAGTCCTCAGGGACGATTGCCATTAAATTTTGAATATTTATAATACAAGGCTCAGATATGAAATGCTTGACTAATGTCTTCTCAAAATATTTTTTTTTAATTTCACTCTGCAGAGAGGGGAAAAAAAATCAGTGATTGCCTTATTTGAACCAGGTACATTATAGGAATCTGTAAGCAGTAAGAACTTCTCTCTGCAACTCCCTGGTTTCCTATTCTTGCTCTACTAGTGTATTTTTTTAGCAGCTGACTGGGTCCAAGAATATAGATTTCCGCATTCTGTCTGACATTAGTTTTTCATAGCACTGACCTAGCTCAGCTGGCTCTTGGAATAATGCATTCCAGGGGTCAGGCATGTGAAGGTTGCTAAGACAGAGCTCTAGGATCCACCCTGCTTAGTGACATGGGCTGCTACCACTTTCCCTCAGGGGAAACCTGAACTTTAGATCAACCTATTTGTCTAGAATTGCTTTAATTGTCCTGTGATTCTTTTTTTTCCCCAAAAGGACACTTATGCCCATGTAACCAAGACCAAAAAAATAAAGTTAAAAAGAATATGTCTGATATGTCTAGAGCTAAATGCAAGAGGTGGTCAACCAAACCTGAGTCAGGGGCAATGGTAAATAGAATGTTAGAGCTAGAAAGGACATTAGACCAACCTCTTTGTTTTACAGGTATGTAAACTGAGCCAGAGAAAGGAAGTGAATCCACTGTAATTATACAACTGGTTAGTGACAGAGATGGAACTAGAAATCAGGTCATTTGATGTCCATACAATCCTTTTTTCTTTCTTATATTAGCTATTTTTGAAGAAAAAAAGATGGGTTTTTTTTTTTCCTCATTCCAAACATTTCTGATGCATTTACGAGGGACCTTCCCACTCTCTCTCAAGAAGGACGTAGAGTGTAGGTCCTTCTCAAGAAGATTCTTTTCTTATTCCAACCCTAACCATTGCAATTGACCAGAATGAGAAAAGAAGAGTTTTTGTCATTTGGTACTATTCCCCTCATCCTAGTTTCCTCTGTTATTCTTCACCTCATAAAACCTTAGACTGATGATTAATTAGGCACCTCTAATGTATGACCTCTAGTGATCTTCTGGGTGACTAGTTATAAGAAAATGGGAATTCTATGATCAAAATGGGAAAGCAGAAAGAATGTTTATACTATGATGTTTGAGAGATCCATGATCTCAATGTGGCTACACCCTACAATGGCTCGATCCAACTCATCCCCACCTCCTCACTCTGTACAATTTTTGTCTATATCTTTCCAGAAATCTTCCACAGAATATCCATTGATCTTACAAATTCCTTTGGATTTTTTCATATTTCATAAATACCAGGTTTCTATTCCAGGTCACCACCATCCTTTATTCTTTCTACACAGGTTTCTCACTTAATTTTCCAGTTATAGATATCCTTGATATTACCCTTTTATGAAAATCATCAAGGGTAATATGTTTCAGCCAATCAACAAACATTTATTAGGTGTAGACCATAAATAAGTTACCTGTATATACCCACCTTCCATCTCTCTATTTATCTTTGAATTACCTCCAATTTTGAATCTAGTAAAATTGGATCACAATAAGGGACAGATAGGAGACAATAGCATGCACCAGGCAGCTCAAATCACTACCACCATCTCCTATCTTGGACCAACATTCCAGCTGCAAGAGATAGAAAGAGAAATTCCATTTAAATATAATGGTAGAGAGCCGCTAGGTGGTACAGTGGATAGAGCACCAGCCCTGGAGTCAGAAGGATTTCAATTCAAATTTAGCCTCAGACATTTACTAGTTGTGTGATAGTGGAAACTCTCTTAACCAAGATTGCCTCCAAAAATATAAAATAAAATAATAGTAGACAATATAAAATAATTGGGAGCCTACCTCCCAAGACAAACCCAGGAACTATACTAATGCTATTACAAAATACTTTTCACATCAATAAAAGTCAGATCTAAACAACTGGAAAAATATTATTTGTTCATGGGTAGACTGAGCCAATATGATAAAATGACAATTCTACCTTAGTTAATTTATTTATTTAGAACCATACAATCAAACTACCAGAAATTATTTTGCAGAGCAAGAAAAAAATTCATTTGGAAGAACAAAATTTCAAGAAATTAATGAGTAAAAAATGTGAAAGAAAATGGTCTAGCAGTGCCAGATCTCAAACTGAATTACAAAATAGTAATCATCTAAACAATCTGGTATAGACTGAGAAATAGAGTGGTAGATCCATGGAATAGATTGGGTACACAATATACAGTAGCAAATTACCACAACTGTAGTAGGCCAAGACTTTCAGGGGCCTTGGCCACATTAGCTCTC
>CM053594.1:86654170-86711353 GCA_028646575.1 Pseudocheirus occidentalis
TTCTCTTTTTTATTAAGCTGGAAGTTCTATCTCACTCACTCTTTGTTTCAATCAGCCGGTAGCTAGACCTAGACTGTGCTGGCCACAGCAACAATACTCTAATGTTTGATGAATGCAAAGATCCAGACTTTGGGCATAAAAACTCACTATTTGACATTAATTGCTGGGAAAACTGAAAAGCAGTTTGGCAGAAATTAGGTATAGACCAGCATCTCACACTGAATATCAAGATAAGGTCAAAATGGGTACATTATTTAAGCATTAAGAATATTACCATAAGCAAATTAGGGGAGCACGGAATATTTTACCTGTCATGTCTATAGATAAGGGAAGAATGTATGACCAAACAAGAGATAAAAAGTATTCTGGGAAGTAAAATGGATAATTTTGATTACATAAAATTAAGAAGTTTTTGCACAAACAAATCCAATGCAGCCAAGATTAGAAGGAAAGCAGGAAACTGGGAGAAAATTTTTTTACAGTAAGTCTCAGATAAAGGTCTAACTTTTCAAATATATAGAGAACTGAGTCAAATTTATAAAAATAAGAGCCATTCCTCAATTGATAAATTGTCAAAAGTTACAAACAAGCAGTTTTGAAACAAAGTAAAACTATCTATAGTCATATTTTAAAAGGCTCTAAATCACTATTGATTAGTATCACCTCATACCTATCAGATTGGCTAATATGATGAAAAAAAGTAAAATGATAAACATTGGAAGGGATGTGGGAAAACTGGGACACTAATGGGTTGTTGGTGGAATTGTGAACAAATCCAACCATTCTGGAGAATGATTTATAACGATGCTCAAAAGAGCTATAAACCTGGTCATAGCCTTTGATCCAGCAATACCGCTGCTAGGTTTGTATCCTGAAGAGTTTTGTTGTTTTTTTTTTTAAGGAAAAAGACCTATGTGTAGAAAGAAATATTTATAGCAGCTCATTTTGTGGTGGCAAAGAATTGGAAATTGAGGGAATACCCAATATTCTCAGCAATGCAATGATCCAAGACAATTTAGAAGGGCTTTTGATGAAAAATGATATCTACCTCTGGAGAAAGAACTGATGGAGTATGAATACAGATTGAAACATTGTTATCTCTATTTTTCTTGGAATTTTTTGTCTGTGTTTTCTTTTACAATGGCTAATATGGAAATACGTTTTGCATGACTGCACACATATAATCTATATCAAATTGCTTGTCTACTCAAAATGGAATGAGGAGAGGAAGGAAAGGAAAGAATTTGGAACTCAAAATTTTAAAAAAATGTTGAAATTGTTTTTCTCTGTAAGTTTAAAAAATAAAATTTTGAAATTTTCTAAAGAAAAGATCAAAAAGAAGGGAAATCTTATGTAATAGGAACTACATTAGACCTAAATTCAAGAAGACCTAGGCTCTAATCCTGGTTCTGTTACTTAACTCCTAGTGCAGTGGTTCTCAACCTTCCTAATGCCATAACCTTTCATACTCATGTGTGGGTGTATCTGCATGCAGGTAGACCTGCGGTACCTCAGTTCCTAAGACCATCAGAAATGTGTATTTTCCAGTGGTCTTAGGCAACCCCTGTGAAAGTATCATTCGACCTCCAAAAGGGTCACAACCCATAGGTTGAAAACCTCTGTCCTAGTAGAAGGGGCATTGATTCTAGAGTCAAAGGACCTAGGTACAAATCATGTCTCTAATATTCACTAAGCACAGCTAGATGGCTGAATGGAATGTGCCTGGAGTCAGGAAGACCAGAGTTCAAATCCAGCCTCAAACACTCACTATGTGACCCTGAGCAAGTCACTTAACCCTGTTTGCCTCAGTTTCCTCATTTGTAAAATGAGCTGGAGAAGGAAATGGCAAACCACTCCAGTACCTTTGCCAAGAAAACCCCAAACGAAGTTACAAAGAGTTGGACACAACTGAAAAAAATTACTGAATGACTGAAATGTTCACTATGTGTATGACCTTGGACAAGTGATTTTACTTCCTTGGGCCTCAGCTTCATCATCAATAAAATGAAGGGGATTGAATAAATGTCTTCTGAGGTCCCTTCTAGCTTTAGTTATATGATCCTGGAATGCTGGCCAATTTATTGGGTCTCTCTGACACCCATCTTCCTCATCTGTAAAATTAAGGTACTGAATGAGATGGTACCTACACTCAAAATTCTATGGTTCTATGTCACCTTTGTCAGTTACGCCTCATCAGACACCCTTGTCACCTCTCCCATTTCTCAAGTCAACCATGAAGGTCTTGAAGAAAATGAGACTTTGGCCCCTTAAGGACGATCACACATCTCAGATAATGATGTACAAGGGGTCCTTCAGTCAAAATAGGGACTGGGTGAGTACAAGAAGAGCTATGCCTTTCATGAATGATGACCAGCAAAGCTATCCATCAAATATGGAGCCAGAAGCAGAGTGTGGATAAGAAAATACGTTTGAGAGCAAAGGAAGTAATAGCAAATACAAAACTGAACAGAATTAGAATCAAATGGTGCTTCCCATCCACTGTCCCAAACTATATAGAACAATCTGACATCATCATCATCATCATCATCATCACCATCATCACCACTCATGTTTCTATAGCATTTTAAGATTTATAAAATATTTTCTTTTTTTAATACTATGAAGTAACCATTATTTATTATTCATATCTCACAGATAGGCTCAGCAAGGTGAATTAACTTTACCAAAGTCCAACAGCTAAGGCATAAAACTGGTGATCTGACCTAGCTCTTTGTCCTGCTATTGTAGGGTAAATTAATATTGAGGTATCCTGTGAATCAGAGACTTTCACATTTGCAGCTTGGGGAAACCTCAATCATGCAGAAGTTATTGTAGCATACTCTGAGTGGGAGATAGCAATTCATTTCCAAATTATTGATTCCTTATGACAGGTCAAAATACTTATCAATCTTATCAGTAAATGCCTGAAAGATAAGGTAGGATCAGTCTAATTGCTTCAGTGAACTTAATGGGAAGCTTCAAGCACCTGTGAATTCCTCCCTCCCCATCCCTTTTTTTCTCCCTCCCTTTGTTCTGTCTTTCCTATCATCTTCCCTTCCTTTTCCCTCTCTTCCTCCCTTTTTCCTTCTCCCCTTTCGCTCATTGTTTCTATCCTTCCTTCCTTTTCCCTCCTTCTCATCCTTCTCATCCTTCCTCCCTTTCTCCCTCCTTTCCTTCTTTCCTTCCTTCTTCCTTCTTTCCTTCCTCCCTCCCTCCCTCCCTCACTCACTCCTTCCTTCCTTCCTTCCTTCCTTCCTTCCTTCCTTCCTTCCTTCTTTCCTTTCTTCCTCAAGTATTCAGTTATAATTGAAAGGATTTTGAGTTAGAGGACCTGGATTCAAATACAACCTGTACCACTTACCATATTACCTTGGGAAAATCCTATCAACTCCCCAAGGCTCAGTTTGGGAACTAGATCACATTTCCATCTCAAATTTTTATGATCTTATTAAGATCTTTCTCAATCAGTGAAAAATCATTTATTATATAGCTACTACGCTTTAGATACTATTTTAGATACGGATGATACAAAGGTAAAAGTGAAAGTCTCTGCACTCAAGGGGATTAGATTATTTTTAATTGTATTTTATTTCTTCAATTAACAAATTCTATTTTCTCTCACTCCCACCTTTTTCCCTCAATTAACAAAAGAAAGAAAATTAACCCTTTCTAACAAACATGTATAGTCAAAAAAAAATTCCACATTGGCCATGACCAATAAATAGACTAGATAGATATTTACATACATGTATATATGCAAATAGATGTATTAGAATAATACAAATTGGACGGAGAAGGAGCTACCACTAGGGGGAATAGGAAAGGCTTAAATGATGTTTGAACTCTTGAAGGAAATGAGGGATTCAGAGAATAGGTGATAAAGGGGAGGTACATTTCAGGCAAGGAGGATAGCCAGTAAAAAGGCACAGGGAAAAGAGACAGAAGGTCATGTGTGAGCACCAATAAGAAGGCTGGTTTGTTTTGATAGTAGAATGCATGGAGGTGGGAAATGCCAAACAGGGCTGAAAAAGTAAGCTGGGACCAAGTTGTGAGTGGCTTTAAATGCCGAGCTTAGGAGATCACGTTTGATCTCAAAGATAATAGGAAGTTTTACTGTTGAATTGGAGGTTTTGGAAGTTTGATAGAAATTGTAATTTATTGATTAGGGGAGTAATATGTCAGATAAGCACTTTATCAATCTCACTCTAAAGAGAATGGGCTTTTATGCACTTGAGGGAGACAGGAAGATACATACACAGATACAAACATAAAGAAAACAAAGTTTACAATTGTGTGAAGCAAGATATTTATTGCCTAATTGCTGAGCACAAAAGTCAGCATACTGTGAGACTGTAACTAGCACCACTAATTAGCTACATCATTTTATAAAATGTATTAGATGGGTTCTAAGGACCTTTGACAATTCTCAGTTCCACAATTCTATCACTGGGTGACCCGCAAGGCTTTTTCTATGTCTAAGATTCTTTGTTAACTGCCCTTTTTCAACCCCCTTCCGGACTAAAAGAATTTGAAAGCTGAGACTGTCAAAACAAGCATATTCGGAACCAGAATCGTCCTGGAGAGGCCTGTTTTCCCTGTCTTACAAAGGTCTGCCATCTCCCATGTATTGGAAAATCCCATTTTGCCATTTCATCTGTTAGCTACAAGAAGCCAGAATTGGAGTCATCATTTTTAGCCATACCCACAAGAATTAAATGAGATGTTCTAGGAGAATCTGTATGTTTTCATGCTGACCTACTTGTTCTGCTTCACAAATGATAATTCATCTTCTGTTTCCGTACATTTCTATTGACTGTCTTCAATGTTGAGAATGCTCCCCTTACTGACCTTTACCTCTTAGAATTACCCTTCGTTACCTTCAAGACACAACTGAAATGCTGCCTACTGCAGGAAGTCTTTTCTGCTCCTCCCAGCTGCTAGTATCCTCCTCACACCTAACCATATGTCTGTATATATACATATAGATACATAACATATATGTGTACATATGTGTATATGTATTGCAAGCATATGTATTTCCTCATGTGTTCTCCTGACCTATGATTGTTCATTGTAATATGAGAGAGGGGGGAAAGGAAGAAAAGAAGGAAGAGAGAGGGGGGAAGGAAGGAAGGAAGGAAGGAAGGAAGGAAGGAAGGAAGGAAGGAAGGAAGGAAGGAAGGAAGGAAGGAAGGAAGGAAGGAAGGAAGGAAGGAAGGAAGAGATGGAGGGAGGGAGGAAAGGAGGGAAGGAGGAAGGAAGGAAGATTCATTCAGTTGCATTCTGGAAAGCCAAGACTACATAGCTTCAAAAGAAGACTATACTTGGAATCAGAAGAGCTGAGTTCAAATCAAAACTCTACCATTTGCTATGTGATCAGGGAGGAAATGTCTGCTTCTAAAATCCTTTCTTGCTCCTCCTATAATGAACTTCATTTCTCTGAGATTTGCTTTCCTCATCTTTAAAATAGGGGTACCTGCACAATATACCCACTTTACAGTGTTATGAGAAAACTGTTTCATAAGCTTTAAAGCATTAAAAAATGGGAGTTATTATCATTCATTTGTAGGTAACAGAGACCTTAATATCCATTTGGGAAGGTTGGATAATGTCCATGTTGTGATTGCTTGTTAACATTAAATTGATTGCTGATAGTTCTGCAAGCTGAAGCCTGCTTCCTTTAAGTATTCAGCCTGAGTGAGGGCATTGGATTTCTGCTCCTCTGGACCAGATCAATATTCTATTAGGAAAGCCTCAGTCTAGGAGGACACCAGCAACAGGGCTCTCACCTCTTGCCTTCAGGCTCTCCGGCCCCATGCAGAACTCCTATGGAAGTCATTAATAGTGGGACAGAGGCAGCTTAGATAATGAATCCATCACAGGCTGGCCCAGGACTGCTGCAGCAGAACAGCCAAAGAACAATAGCGAGCCAGTCTAGTTCAGGGCAGCCCATTAAGAGAACCCCACAGGCCACGTCGAGTGGCTTCAAGAAACCAGACAGTGCAAATCTTTCAGTCATGTTCAATTCAGTCACAAGCATATAGGCTAGTGGGCCTCAGATTTCACTTCAGGGGCCACTAGGGTAGGGCAAAAGAGCAAATGTGAGAAACACTCCCCCCTTTCATTCTAGCTACCATCAAAAAGAAACCTGCCCCTGGAGGGCAGTGCCCTTTGTACTGCTCTACTCAGGCTGTCAGGTCTTCTTATGGGGGAGGGTACAAAGATGATGTTGTTGGGGGTTGGGGGGGGGGAGGATGGGCAGGGCAGATAGAAGAAGAGAAGGGAGACATACTAGCAGAATGGGGCTGAGAATTCTGCTGGTAGGTATCCACTCCTGGTCCTGTCACTCAAGGTCCTCTCTAATAAGGTAAGAATTTACCTGGGTAGTTTTTTCATATCTCTTCTTTATTCTGTGCCTCAAATACACTCTATCTCTTTGGTTCTCCTCTCCCTATATCCCTTGTTTTCATCCTGCTCAATTTTTAGCCTCTGGTACCTAAAATAGATACCATCATACTGTTCAAACCCCTCATTTCCTTTGAGGTCCAAATCCAGATACCAATTCTTCCATGAAGCCTTCTTTGGCCCCCAACCCAAATCAAAGCCCTTTCCATGGGTCTTTCCTTTGCACTTAAATACTTCTCCTTTTCCCTATTCTTTAAGTATGAGCTTCTTAAAACCAGGGTCTTCATTATATCTATCAGTATATCCCCAGCACCTATCATGTGCCTTAAATATTGTAGGGGTGCAAAAAATGTGGGTCAAATTAAATTAGAAAAAAAATGAATAAATTATTTTTTTAAAAAACCTTTTGCATCTTTGCTTTGCTTTGCAAATCAGAGTCCTTATCTAGACACTAGAAAGTGTTGTCAATATTCTAGACTACTTATGAGACTCTTATGGACCATATATTCAGACTTCCTAATACAGAGAATATATGATTTTGTCATAGCATTTGCCATCATGAGATTTGTTTCTAGAAGGAACCTTATAGATGAAGAAATGGATGCCTAGAGAGAAAAAGTGATCTCTTATAAGCCATAAAGCTGGAAGGGACCTCAGATGTCTAGTCTAACCTCTGTTTCATACATGAGAAAATGAAAGCCCAGAGAGGTCATGCGACTTGTTTAAAGTCTTGTAGGTGATAAATAGCATAAGTAGGGCTGAAAACCATCTGAGGAGGAAAAATCATGTCTTATTTAGATTTCTATCTTCCCAATTGCCTAAAACATATTATAAACAGTAGGTGCCTAATAAATGTATGTTGAATCCAGTTTTTCCCAGCACAGACATAATCCTTCTATAGTCTTTTGCTGTCTCCTTTTTCTTGGTCAGCAATATATACACCTGTGAGACAAGAAATTAGAACTGTGGGTGAATAGCAAAGGGCTCCCTATAGTGACATAAGCTTGACCTCTTTTGCATAGTGAGACTTCAAGTTCATGTGTAGACAGCAGCATTACCTTAGCACTTTGGAGTCAATTCAATCCTTCCTGCTGAGTGCGAAGAAATGAAGCAACTATCAAATGATCAAGCCAATTCCATTGACATAATGACCAATTCAGATTAACTATCAATCAACAGTCATTTATTAGATTCCTACTATGTTCCAGATACTAGTCACTCTACCTTATATCTTACAAAGTCAAGCATAGGGAAAAAAATCAGAAATTTAAAAAAAAATGGATATTTCCTTTGCCAAAGTGCATCATGGCATGCACTTTGAGACTGGTGTGATAGTCCCAGCTCTGCCAAGTACTAACGGATTGTCCTTGGAAAAATTACCAACCCTCTCAATGTCCTCATCTGTAGAAAAAAAATGAGGAGGGAAGGGAAAGAGGAAGGCATTGAACTAAATTATCTGGAAGGTCCCTTCCAGACTGGACATTCTAGGATTCCAAGTTCTTGTGACACATAGATAGCATGACTGGCTCCTTAAAGAAAAAATCTTTATAGAAAATAATACATGTATTCTCTGATCTAATAATTTTCATTTATATGAAATAATATCTAATAAATCTGACTTGGGAAGGCTTGTATTAATTGATGCAAATCAGCAGAACCAAGCACAAAATATGCATAATTAATAGAATAAAATAAAAACAACACTAAAAGACAACTGAACTGATTAATTGCAATAAATAATCCTGGGTCACAAGAACAGATGGGGAAACATGTTCCCCTCCTCTTAGTAGGGAGGTGAGAGGACTATGGGTACAGAATATGGCATATGCTGTCAAACAGTCATTTTGTTGGTAAGGCTTCATTTAGCCATTCTTTTTTGTCAGTATATTGGGCAAAGACTTTGCCCTTTTCAGACATTAAGTAACAGTATTTGCACATAGAAAGTCCAAGAATTCACTGAGAAGTTAGCAGAGGCAATAACCTTGTATTCTGGGAGTAAATTGCTTCTGCATTATTTTCCCTAAGCACTTACTTACATTGATAAGTGGCAGAAATTCAGATACAAACCTAAAGGAACTCTGATTGCCAGCACTGTTTTGTGCTTCTTGGGAAAATGACCATTGTTTATGTTCGGTCTGCTTCGATTAATTTAGGAAGTGTATGGGTTAGTCACCAGGGTCTTCCACCAAGGATACGTATTCCCTTGCTAGCAAGGATGATGAAAAAAAAAGGAAAGCTTAGGGCCTGCTGGAAAAATCAAAGTTTTTGTTCTGATAGGGGGTTTCTTAACTTGTGGTCAATGAATTTTGTAAAAGTTATTTTGATAACTGTATTTCAATATAAATTATTTACTTTGTAATCCTACATATTTTAAGTGCATTTTATGCACTTAAATGTCAAGAATGCCCTTTTCTAAAGGGTTTAACACAAGAGCTTTGAATTATCTCCTCAAGGTCCAAACACTGAGGAAGCTAAATAGATGAGACTATTTCTGGTCCTATGGCAAAGGTATCCTTCTTTTCTAGAAAAATCATAGTAGTACTCTGACCAAAAATAACAAAGGAGTGGTATTTAGCATGCAGTGGAGCAGCCCCCAAAAGCATTCAACTGAGACATTGAGTCCAAGGCCAATGGGAATAATGTGAAGCAGTCATCCACAGTCTGGCAGCATCACAAACCTCAGCTGCCCCTCCTCACCTGGGTACTTCTCTACTTTTGACTTATCTGTGCACTTTCTCTGCTGATGCTGCATGTATTTGTAGGAAAGTGTGCCACAGATTTATAGGAGAAACATTCATTTTCTAACAATGCCATTTCAGTAAATGCCTTTGCTCTAAATTAATTGAATTCTGTATCTGATCATTGAAAGGGGAACACATGGTGTGGCTAGTAGGGCAGGATTAGGAGCCATAGTTTGGGGAGTGAGAACATACAGAGTGCTTTGCAGTTGTTCCTCTGAGACCTGGTGAAACAGAGTTCAAAGAGGTATCTAGAGGGGCTCTAAATTTGTTTGTTTCTTGGTTTGGTAGAAGGTAAAGATTATGATAGCAAAAAATGAAAAATATCAATCAGCCTCTAAAATAAACAAATAAATATAACCTAGTTCTGTCATTTCAGTCATGCCCAACTCTCTGTGATCCCATTTGAAGTTTTCTTGGCAACAGTCCTGGAGTAGATTGTATTTCCTTTTCCAGCTGATTGTACAGATGAAGAAACTGAAGCAAATAGGGTTAAGTGACTTACCCAGGGTCACACAGCTAGTAAATGTCTGATGCTGCATTTGAACTCTTGAAGAGTCTTTCTGACTCCAAGCCCAGTGCTATGACTGCATCACCTAGCTGCCGCCCCCCAAAACACAACCAAGACAGGTGTGCAAGAGTCCACTGAGAATCAACCAATCAAGAAGTGTTTATTAAATGCCCACAATGTGCCAGACGTTGTGCTTACCTTTGTATTTGCTTAAGTAGTATAATGACCCCCCTACTGCAATAATCTAAAATAATAATAATAGCATTTACATGGTGCACTAATGTTTGCAAAGCGTTTTGCATGTGTTGCCTCATTTAATCCTCCTCACAATCCTGGGAGGCAGGTGATATGATTATCCCTATTCTATAAAGCAGCGGTTCTCAACCTTCCTAATGTCGTGACCCTTTAATACTCATATGTGAGTATATCTGCATGTGGGCAGACCCGCTTGGAGACGGATAGAGGAGCAGTGTCTTGGTTCCTAAGACCACCAGAAATGTGTGTTTTCCAATGGTCTTAGGCGACCCCTGTGACTCCTGTGAAAGGGTCGTTTGACCCCCAAAGGGGTCATGACCCACAGGTTGAGAGCCGCTGCTATAAATGAAGAAACAGAGGCTTAAAAAGATGTGACATGGGATGCCTAGGGTGAGACAGCTCAAGTTTGAGGCAGGATTCTAACTCTGCTGAATCCCAACCCAGTGCCCTAGGCTTTGTGCCACCTAGCTGCCAGGATGGATTTATAAACTGTGTTTAGTTAAAAAGCCAGTGTCAGCATGGTCTGCATTATGAGATATTCTGTTTTTAATGGGGTTGTCGGCAATGATGTTGATGGTGATGGAGATGGTGGTGGTGATTTCTACTTCTCACATTTTTTTTCCTTAGGACAGCCACTTGGTAGGTATTGATTCTCATTCAAATTCAAATGTGTATGTGTGTGTGTGTGTGTGTGTGTGTGTGTGTGTGTGTGTGTTTTAAGGCACTTAGAACAGAATCTGGCACATACTAGGTGCTGTGTAAATATTCGCTTCCCTCATCCTTTCCCCTTTCCCAAGTACAATAGCAAATGAGGAGCTAGAGGGGGAAAAAGAAGAACTTATATAAACCCAATGAACAGGCAAGGGACACAGGAAACAAATATGATGACCAGCTACCACATGGCCTAATGGAAAGGCCACAGGAATGAGTCTGGATGCCAGTTTTTTCTCCTGTTCCAAAACATTCCACAAAGGCCATCTTTGAGTTCCTCATCACCATGTTTCCTCTTTGCTTCCATTTTTGTCAGCATCCAGATAATTCTGGGAAATTCTGAAGTGAACTCTGGGAAAAGTATTGAAACTTTAAGACATTTATTCACTATAAAAATGCATAAGAGAAAGCAATTCTTTCTCACATTCCCAGTGAGTACAATCTTATTTCACTTCCTTCCCAATTAATTTGAGCTTCAAACTCCTATAAAAATTTGTGACTCATAAAGAAGGGTCCCTTTCCAGTTAGAGTAGAAGGTTGAAAACTTCTGTTAAAATAAATTCTGCATCTCTGTCAATATCACCAGCTTCAGTGTCTCTGTAGAAGTTTAGGAATCCTTTATTTAGGTGTCTCTTTTCCCCTCAGAAATTAAAAAGATTAAAATTACTGCTAATTCCTCTTGGACACATAGGAAGTCTTGGGTGGGGAAAAGAGTTATTTGTTGAGGTAAAGAGGAAGAGACTTGCCCTACAAGAAAGTAGGGAGGAAGGGAGGAATAGGAGGGGATGGAAGAGAGGGCAGGCTGAGGGAAGGGGTATGCTTGCCATCTTGGAATGAGGGGTAAGAGAGAGATAAGGAGAAAATTTGGAACTCAAAATCTCGTGGAAATGAATGTTGAAAACTAAGATAAATAAATAAATAAATTTCAGGGGGAGTGAATGGGGGAGAGATGAAGAGGAAATGAATTCCAAAAATAAGCAACAGTGAGTCCAAAGGCACAGAGATGGGTGATGGATTGTTGTGTGAGAAGAGGAAAGAAAAGTCTGGTTTGGCTGAATCTCACAAGGGGAGTGGAGGGACAAGTGCTATTCAATTGGAATAGGAAGATACATTAGGGCAATAAAGGGCTTTACAAGGTAAATGAAAGAGTTTATATCTGATTGTACAGGTAACAGGAAGCCACTGGAGTTCATTGTGTAAGGGAGTGAAATGGTTAAGACTGTGTTTAAGGAAAATCATTTGGTGGCAATGTGAGGATGAAATGAAGGGAGGGGATACTTGAAGCACAGTGACCAAATAGAAGATAATTTCAACAATCTAGATGTGGGATGGTGCGGAGCTTTACCAAGGTCAGTAATGTGTGTGAGTAGAGAAAAAGGGTCAGATATAAGAGATGTTGCTGAGGTGGGAAAAGCAAGATTTGGTAGCCAACTTAATGTGTGGAATGCTAAAGAGTTGTGTGCATAAGAACATGGAAGAAGGGTAGACTGTTTCACAGAAATGGGGCACTTCGGTTGAGAGGTGGGTTTGGGGGAAAGATCATGAATCGCGTCCAAAATGAAGTGATCAGGGACAGGAAAATATTGTACAGAGTAATAGCAATATCATACAATAATCAACTGTGAATGACTTAGGTATCTTCCAGCAATACGATCCAAGACAATTACAAAGGACTCATGATAAAACAAATGCTATCCCCCTCCAAAGAAAGAGAGAGGGGGGAAGGAGAGATAGAGGAAGAGAGAGAGAGAGAGAGAGAGAGAGAGAGAGAGAGAGAGAGAGAGAGAGAAGGAGGGAGGGAAAGTGCTGAAAATAAGCATCATTTGGATTAAAGGACCTATGGAAGAGATGAAAGGTAGAGTATGTTAAAACAGAAGAAAAATAATTGGGTTATAAGTGTGAAGGATGCAATGGAAAATAGAAAGAGAGAAAAGAATGAAGGAGAGCTTACTAAAGACCAGTATTTCCCTGCAAAAAATCATCCACCTATGAATTTGAGGAAGCAGTATAGTATGGTGGAAAGAGATGTGGATTTGGGGCTACAGGGATAGACTCAAGTTATATTTCTATCACTTAATACTGTTGCTGGCTTTGGATCTTTCTGTAACTCCAGTCTTCTTTTCTGTAAAATCATGATGTTGAACTTTAAGATTCCTGCAAACTATAACTATATGATGTAATTTTTCATATTTGTAGAAGGAAAAAACGGCAGGTAGGTGGTGTAGAGGATAGAGTGTAAGGCCTGGAGTCAGGAAGATCTGAATTAAAATCCAACCTGAAATGGCAAACGATGGTAGTATCTTTGCTAAGGAAACTTCAAGAGGAGTCAGAGAGTTTGACATGACTAAAAATGACTGAACAGCAAAAATGATGAGAAGGGAAATAACATTGATTAGTATGAGAAAAAGAGCAGATAAAATGTAGTACTTGATATCTCCCATTCGGCAAATATGTGTCAAGTATAAATGCTTTTTGAAAATTTGAGAAAAGCAGAACCAGGAGAAATTTGTGCACAATCACAGACACATAGTATGTATGATGACCAGCCTTGATAAACTAGACTCTTCTCAGCAACACAAGGTTATGAGACAGCTCTACAAGTCTCAGGATGGAAGGAGATATCTACATTCAGAGAAAGATCTAGAAAGAACAGAGCTTTAATGGAGATTGAAGCAAATTACATGCTATCATTCTTTTCCATGTTTGGTTTAGTTTCTTCTTCCCCATTGTTCACTCCATTGGTTACAACCCTTCTTTACAACCAGAGTAATGTCCAATGTTAAAGTATTTATAGATCCTATACTTGATTGCATGCGGCCATGGGGTGGTGGGGAGGGGGAAGGGAGAGGAGAAAATTTGAAACTCAAGGAAATGTGGAACTGAATCTTGTAAACTAAAAGTAAATAAACAAATCAATTTAAAAATAAAAATCTTAAAATTAAAAAAAAAACTTGATGGGGCAGTTAGGTGGCACAGTGAATAGAGCACCAGCCCAAGAATCAGGAGGACATGAGTTTAAATCCGACCTCAGACACTTAACACAAAACTAGCCATTTGACCTTGGGCAAGTCACAAACCCAAGTGCCCTACTTTCCCCCCTCCAAAAACCAAAGCAAAAAAGAAAAAACTTGATAGATTCTCAAGACAGCTATAAGAACAGAAGAGAAATTCTGTCCTGGATGATTGAACATTCACTTGCCTGAAGAACAGAGGTTGGACCAAATCAGGCCTCAAGATCCCTTCTAGTTCATTCTACATCAGCACGAAAGCTCATGTCTGGAAGTCACAAACAGATATAAGAAAAAAGAAAGATGTAAGGGAAAAAATGAGTGATTTAGTACAATCTGAAGATGTGCAACTAGAAGAAAGCAATTCTAGTCTTGTATCAATAGGATTTTTCCAGTTTTCATTTAGAAGATAATGCAAGAAATAAAGTCTAGTATCACTATTTGTCCCCATCAATTTCTAGTGAATGTCAAATAGGAAGGAAGGCTAGGAAGGGAAGTGAGACGTATCACTAATAATTGATATTAATGATGATGGTGATGATGATGATGATAGATGAAATGGCAGTAGAAACTCATTCTGCTGTGATTGTTTAATTTTGAGAAAATTGATTGGATTGCAATCACCAAATCCAGCTTAATCAATAATTCTACCTTCATCCAAGACCTAAAGACCTCATCATTCTACTGCCAGGGCCCAGGGGATATGTAGAAAAACTTTAGAGTTTAATGCCAACCTATGAGCAAAGGGCACAAGCTCACTCCTTTCCATCAACCCTTACACAAAGCCATATGACTAGCTGTCATGACTGACAAAGATAAAAGTTGGAGTTTTCAAGCATAAAGAGAGTACACATGAACATCTATTAGGTTGATCATTAAGGCTTAATGGATAATAAATGGCTGAAATTGTAGTTTATACTTCAAGATATAACAAATGAGAGAAAGGGGGCAGGATTCTTGACAGGGCTGACCAAACTGAGGGCTTGGCCAAATAGAGGGTCAAGGGAAGGAAAATTTCTTCTCAAGCATCCTTCATTTCAGAAAGCATTTAGAATGATCTAACCCTTAAATGGGACTTAGGTAATCATAGATTTAAAGCTGGAAGGGACCTTAGAATCCAAAGGGTCCAACCCCCTCATTTCATAGATAAAGAAAATAATACTGAACATGATTAAGTGACTTGCCCAGGATCACATAACTGGTAAACCTAACCCTCCTACTCCAACTCTAATCCTAAAAGCCCCAACTTTAACACTAACCCTAAATGTATGAGGTAGGATTTGATTTTAAATCAACTTCCTGATTTAAGATCCAATACTCTAGCCACCATAACACCAAGCCACTCTACCCCTTAGCTCTCTTATAATCAAAGAACTTACAAACTTAAGGTCTTAAAGGACTTAGGCACCAGAGGGGAGGTGTTTACTTAGTTATTCAATTATTCAATGTTAACCCTTCCATGTGGATTTTTGACAGAGGATACCTACAGAAGTCTTGGCTTCCACCCTAAGGCATGATTTTCTAATGCTGGGGATTTTATATGCCATACAGGCCTACGAAAGAGGAATTCTGGAGGAGCAATGAAAGCCTTTGTAGAGTCCCTCAGATTCATTCCCACCCCTGTAATATGTGTCAGCCTACCCCATCTATATAAAAGAGCTAACTACCAGCACAAAACTATAGAGAAAATAACAGACAGTTTGGCCTGGAGAATTCAGGGCAAGCTTCATGTAAGACTTGATAAAGAGCTGAAAGGTTAGGTAGAATTAAGATAATGACTGACATTTATCTATGACATCACTGATGTACAAACTCTGTTCACTGGCAGCCCATCCAGTACTTCTCATTTGTCTAACTCTTGACCATGTCTGTACTCCTATAAATTCTCTATAGGATTAAAGATGTTCCTGGAGACCTTCCTCTACATCTCTTAAAATTTTTAGGTACCATTAATACACTTTGGTAAGTCTATGAATTGGTCTAACTGTTCTGGAAAACCAGTTAGAATAATGCAAAGGAAGTTATTGAAAGGTCTTTACCCTTTGACCCAGAGATCTCACAGCTAGGCTCATATCCTAAGGAGGTCAACGATAAGGAGAAAGGTTTTGTGCACCAAAATATTAATAGCAGCATTTTTGTGGATGCAAAGAATTGTAAACAAAGTAGATGCCCATCCATTAGGGTACAGCTAAACAAGTTGTAGCATAGAGAAGAAGTCACCATTCCCATCATAACCCACCAACAGCTGCCATTTTGCCTCCACTGATAAGTAAGAAAGCCTAAGAATCTAAGGAATAGCAATGCCTCCCAGACCATGACCCTACTTCCAGCCCAACCTCCACAGTGACCTTTGTGGAGAAGGAACTTAAAATCCATGCCACAATCAATATCCACTCACCAGTAGGGTAGGCAATCCAGTCTAGCTAAAGCAGCATCATGTCCTGCAGGAGATAGCTCTCCATTCTTTCACTGTAGGGTGGGAGGTTATGAATGTAGAATATTAGATATACTCTAATGTTGATGTTTTAGTTGGTTTTGCTGAACTGTTTTTTTCCCTTTATCCTTTTTTATTCTTTGTTACAAGAGATGGCTCTCTGAGAAGGGCTGAGAAATAATCAGAAATGATGGTCATATTTAAATATTTTTTTAAAAAAGAGAGAAAAGACTTATGATTTCACTGGAGTAGGAAAATCTCTCTACCAGTACAGATCACAGCCATCTCGATCTCATTGAGTGTTTAAGTAACTTGTTCAAAGTCACACAGCCAGCATGAACCAGAAGCAAAACTTGAACCTAGGTCTTCCTAGCTTCAGAATCAGATCTTTATCCAGTACTCTACATAGTCTCATTAAAAAGAAAGAAATACTTTAAAATCTTTCCTTCTCACATAAGTCTTGAGTCCTTTGAAAGCAGGGACCATACCTCATGTTTCTTTTGTACCTTTCTACAGGGGTCAACACATAGAAAATGCTCCATAAATACTTATTGATAGGATGATGGACTATTGAATTATCTCTACATCCTTGGAATGTTCAAGAATTTATCTAATTTACCATGTTTTGAAGAAAACTTAGGAGTCACCAACTAAGTACCCCCAAAGGATTCCCCTCTGCCACACCCCCAACAACTAGCTATCCAGCCTTTGCTTAAAGACTGAGGAAGAGGCCACTAATGCCTAAAGCAATGCATTCAATTTTTGTTGTTCAATCTTTTTCAATTGTATCCAACTCTTTGTGACCCCAATATGAAGCTTTCTTGGCAAAGATACTGGAGTGGTTTGCCATTTCCTTCTTCAGCTTATTTTACAGATGAGGAAACAGGCAAACAGGCTTAAGTGTCTTGCCCATAGTCCCACAGCTAGGAAGTGTCTAAGGCAGGATTTGAACTCAGGTCCTCTGATCCAGGCCCAGTGCTCTATTTACCACACTACCCAGCAGGTAGCTTTCCACTTCTAGAATTATAGAGAAGTTTTTCTTTGTTAGAAATCAAAATCGATCCCATTCACAACCTCTTCTAATGCTCCCAGCTGTTTTCTGGGGCCTAGAAGAAAAGGTAGAATCCCTCTTTCAGGTGACAGTCCTTTGCATACTTTACAATTAATTATCATGTCCCCTTGGAGGCTTTTGTTCACTCAGCTGAACAATCCAAATTCTTCCTTATATATTATGAACTCAAGGCCATCCAGGGTGTCCCCTTCTGGATACTCTGCTACTTGTTATCATATATACTAAAATGAGGCCCCATGAAAAGTCTTTCTGCTCCTCTCCGGATCCCATCTGCCAAAATCATGTCACACCTCCTCTTTGAAGCCTCCTATGAGCAGAGCAACCCCCAGAGACGCTTCCTCTTCCAGACCCCCCACAGTAATGACTGTCTGTGCCACACACCAAGATACCTACTCGCTCTCCACCCCCACCAAAGGAGAACTTACAACATATTTAATCCAATACCCTCAAATCCCTCATCAATAACCCAAAATAGCTAAAGGGATTTTTCCCTAACTGCATCCACATATCCCCAGCACACACAGACATATACATGTAAGCATTTGTCCAAGACAAATCAGGAGAAGGGAATTTTTCATCAGCTTCTGAGCCAGAGAAAACAGAAAAGAAGGATGTCTCACAACCTTAATTGCTGCAGTGTCTACCTCCAGGTCTAATAATATTTACATGTACACTGGCAGGGCCGAGATCCTTGTGTAAAACAACTGTACCACCAAGAAAGTGCTCATTATCTCTGCAGCTACATAAAGCACTTTGCAGCTCATTGACCCATCCTGAGCATATGTTGGCTTCTGACTTGTCTATTCTGTGTGGCCCTGGAAAGAGATTTCCCAACACGATTCAGATTTGCATCCCCTCCAGCCATCTACCCAGGCCATCTCACCATCTGCCTGCCACAGACCGTGTACCTTCTATCTCCTTTCCAGACTTCCACCTCCTCAAAACAAAACAATCTTCCCTAATTATCAGCCCCATTAATGTGTTACCTGTCCATATTAGAACAGAAGTTCCTTGAGAGCAGGGAATGTCTCTTTTTAAAAATATTTGCACCTGGCACATAGAACCTGGCAATTTTTTACATTCATTCATTCATGCATACATGCATCCATGCATTCATTCATGCTTTTATTCCCCTTACAAAACAGATAAGCAATCCGTTTTAGGTCCTCATCACTTCTCACCTATAGCATTGCAATAGTCTCCTAATTGCTACCCCTATTTCCAGTCTCTTCATCCTTTAATCCAATTTCTTTGTAAATTCCAAAATCATCTTCCCCAGGCATAGAACTGACCATCCTTTGGTGTGTAGATCTCTGTTATTGTTGAGTTGTTTCAGTTGTGTACAATTCTCCATGATGCCATTTGGTGTTTTCTCAGCAAAAAAATACTGAAATGGTTTGTCATTTCCTTCTTGAGCTCATTTTACAGATGAGGAAACAGAAGCAAACAGGGTTAAGTGACTTGCTCAGGGTCACATAGTTAGTATGTGAGGCCAGATTGGAATTCAGGAAAATGAGTCTTCCTGACTCCAGACCCTTTACTCTGTCCATTGTATCACCAAGTTGCCCTGACAAGTCCGGAATGGGAACCTGAAGATTACTACCTCTTCTACTTCTAACTACTTGGATAGCCTTGGTTTCACTAGTCTTTTCCCCTTTCTGAAACTCAATCTCTCCTCTAAAATTAGCAATATTGACAAATTGGTGCATAATATCAACTCAAGCATCTTGGTCAAGTGGATGGAGGTATGTAGACTTTGGGTAGTCAGGAAAAACTGAGCTGAAATCCAGCCTCAGACACTTACTGGCTTTGAAAACCTGGACAGACAGACAAACTTCTTAGTCTGTTTTCTCATCTGTAAAATGGAAACACTAACAACACTTACACAAAGTTTTTGTGAGGATCAAATGGAATAGTATATGTAAAGTATTTCATAAACTTATGTAAACTTTAGCTATGATTATGATTATGATTATTATGTGTGAGTGATGATGATGACGATGATGATTCCATTAACCCAACAGATGAATCACCTCTCCCAAGTCATTCATTTGGTACCACTGCTGATTTCTAGAGCTGCTGTCAGCTTCCCACCACAGTGAGATTTCTGAATGGCCTCACAAGAACAACACATAGTCCTAGAAACTGAGGTCAGAGCAATCCATTCCAGATTTCCCCAAGCTTGCATGGGAGGTTAGTGGTAGCAATGGGATAAGAACAGAGGCTAGAAAAAAGAAGACTAGAAATAGAAACTAGAAAGAGTTCAAAAAATCCTGAATTGCTCCTTTACAATTCTTGAAGTGAAAATGTTTATGTTTTAAGTGAACCTCTCATTGAATTTCAACTAAAGACTGCGTTGTTTTGCATGGACTTGGGTCTGCAGGGAATGCAGAATAGGTTCCAGAGAACCCCAAGCCTGGGGTAGTGAGCAGCTGATTCTACCCCAGTGTTCTACCCCACATCCCAGAGAGTTGCCAGCTGCCGCCCGTGAGCCTCCAGCATGTGCCAGTTACCAGGGGGAAACTTACAAATTCCAATTGACTTTTTCTGAGTCACATGGATTCTTCAAGGAAATGTAGAAACACATCCCCTGGCTAGTTTCCAGATTCTGAACCCTTCCAAGAGAAAGAAGCCTTCCTGATCATTGGCTTCCTTTGGTTTTGAGACAAACCCTGACCTTTGAACATGCTACTTGCTTTATTGGTAAGTTTTTAAACACACTGATGACTTGTGAGAGGAAGAAATCTATCCCTGAGAGGCCTATAATCAACTTCCTGCTAATATACCCCACCCCACCCCCACCCCCACACTCTTTAGTCTAGTTGGTGGACCCATCCTTAAGTGTCCCTTTTTTAAAAACATCACTTCTCTACCCTTTAGCTGAGTTGGTAAAGTCCTTCCTGAATCATGGGATCAGCAGTCAATCAACAAGCCTTTATTAAATACTTATGTGTACTTCCACTGAGAAGAGAGAGAGAGAGAGAGAGAGAGAGAGAGAGAGAGAGAGAGAGAAGCAAGGAAGGAAGGAAGGAAGGAAGGAAGGAAACGACCTTCAGAAGCTTACATTCTGTTCTGGGAGACAGCAAAGACATATAGATACTTACAAAGTAACTATGAGGTAATTTGTGGGGTAAAGAAGTAACTAGAAACCTATGGGATTAGGAGGGACCTCATGTAGGAGGTGACATTTGAGCAGAGTTCAGAGGAAGTGACCAATAATAGTTATCTAGTCTTCATTTGACAGATGAGGAAGCCGAGGCCCTGAGAAGTATGGCAATTCACCCAACATCATACAAGTAGTAAAAAATGACAGAACCACAATTAGAACACAGGTCCACTGACTGCCAGTCCATTCTTCTTTCTTTGACTCCATACTGTTTCAGCTATGTAGGATGTTGCCTAAGTCTTGGAAGGCCATAGGTTTGGATTTTTATTCCAGAGCAATTTTAGAATTTGCAGATACAAAGTCTCTTCTCTACAAGATGCAGCAGCTTCTAAATGACTGTGAGAGCTGGGGTCAGTTTCAGAGAGACTTGACAGGACAAAACATCATTGTCCTTTATTTATCAAGTTACTTATCAGCAAGGCAGGTTAAGGTACTAGAGAGTGCTAGAATCAGGAAATCTGGGGTCCAATCCTGTTTCTGGTACTTAACTAATTGTGTGACCTTAGGCAGGTCACTTACCACCTTGAACATCAGTTTCCACATCTGCAAAATGGGAACAATAATATTACTTTCCCTCTCTATCTTGCTGCATGACGAAGTGCTCCATGAACCAGAAAATGCTATTATACCATGATGTTACTATTGCCTACTTGCAATTAGAGTCAGTTGTAATAAGACCTTATTTAAGAGTTATTAACATATATAATTCAAGTTAATTTATTTATTTAAATTAATCATTATTGTCGTCCTATACATCTAATTTTATCTATATTGGAAACTCCTTACATGGGACTTCCCTCCACCCACACAGATCAGCAACCCTTCTGTAATTTAAAGTCTTAGAAATGTGCCCATAGCATTGAGAGGTTGCCTGTTTTCATTCAGCCCAAATGTGTCAGAGGACTCAGGTCTTTCTGATTCTACGTCAAGTCTCTTACATACATGTATTGATTATCCCTTAAATAAGTATTAGCTTATTAATATGGGGCAAATAATACACACTCTGTGTTTGTGTTTGGTATTGTGTGATTCTGCACTCCCTAGGAACCCACAAAGAACTTGCCTTGCACTGAGCACAGGAAGGTTTTGCATGACTTATGGCCAACAGCATTCATTGAGAGATGGCTTGTTCTTCCACAGATGCCTGTCAGACATCAGGCTCCTTACTTGCTTTGTCCTCAGGTGCCTCTGATGACAGACTCCTTCCATTCATTAGAACAATCCCACCCAGACTTTGTCCAAAGGATTCCAGGCTCCCAGGTTCCAAAGGATTTAGAAACTGCAAGGTAATGGTACAAAGTAATTTGTAACAGGTGAATTCAGGTCAGTCACCAAGCAGCCTCCCCAGAATGTCCCTGGAAACAAAAAGAGATTCTCTGGTGGGCTGTTGTAGAGTCCAGCCTTGTCTTGCATTGGCCCCACACATTACCAGGGGTGTACTGAGAGTTGGTGCTAAACTAACCCACCTTCTCCCAGGTGAGCAATAACTCTTGCAAGGGGCGTGTCAGAAATGTCCTGACAGGAAAATCTGAACTTCTGCCAAAAAAGCCTTTTATTCCCCCCTCCCCTCTTCTCTTTCTATTTCTCATAAAGGGCAAGGTTGGAGGCACGCTCTTTTAGTCACAAAGTGTAAGAAGTTTTGACTTGTCAGTACTGAACATTGTTCCATCTTTTTCCTCAATGACTGACTATCAGCCTTGGCTTTCAACATGACTTTCTGAAACTTCCCTCTCATAGTAAAGCCTAAGACTATGTTGGTATTGAAAGCAGTCATGAAATACAACTACTGATAGCAATTGTGTGACCTTGGGCAAGTCACTTAACCTCTTAGTGCCCTAGGCAGCAGTCTGAAATTTAAAATGGAAGACTAGTTGACTATTTGCATTAACAGAGGGTGATTTTTTTTTCTTTCTCCTATTGTAGTTCTCTAAATGAATTAAATGGAAGGAAGAAAGGAAGGAAGGAAGGAAGGAAGGAAGGAAGGAAGGAAGGAAGGAAGGAAGGAAGGAAGGAAGGAAGGAAGGAAGGAAGGAAGGAAGGAAGGAAGGAAGGAAAGAAAGAAAATATAGATAATGTATAGTACAAAGAACATTACATTTTAAAATCAGTTAAACAGGTTCATTTCCTGTCTCTAATACTTAACAGCAACAATAATAATGATGATGACTAGGATTAATACAGTGCCTACTATGTGTCAGGCACTGTGCTATCTCATTTGATCCTTATAACAACCCTAGAAGAGAGGTACTCAGGGAAGCTGGGTGGCGCAGTGAGTAGAGCACCAACCCTGGAGTCAGGAGGACCTGAGTTCAAATCTGACCTCAGACAGACACTCGACACATTTACTAGCCGTGTGACTTTGGGCAAGTCACTTAACCCTAATTGCCCTACAAAAAAAAATTAAAAAAAGAGAGGTGCTATTTTTATCTTCATTTTGATACGGTTTGGGATGCTTTTGTCTGTAACCCCAATTTGTAAATATCTCACTTATACTTGGGTACCTATGTATGTAACATCAAATTACAGTCAAAGAAACTGAGGCAAACAGAAATTAAATGACTTCCCCAAGATCAGCTACTTAAGGGTCACAGGCTGGTTTTTACTTTAGACATCTTATTTGTCTCTAACCTTCATGTTTTCCATTAATGATATTAATGTTCACCCTTTCTGCCTCACAGATTGTTGTGAAGAAACTTTGTAGATGTAGATGTTAACGTATTCTATGAATGTTAATTAATTTTATTAACAACAAATGGTGACAGTGTTAGTATCAAGCTATGAATCTAATAAATTAGATATTGGGACTGATATCTTATTTTGAGAAGTGGACCTGAGAGGATCATTTTTATGCTTCTTGTCCCTTTCCCCAGGTGATAAGTAGTGAAGTTCTTAGAAATCTGCCCAGACCAGGCTAGCAGGGGTCTCATCCATCCATTGACCATAACATAGTTTGAAGTGAACTTTATATGTACAAAGTTTCTTCAGTCCAAGCTAATTCTCCCTAAGGACTAGGGTGACACAGGCCAAAGTATATCCCCATGTATTGGGGAGGGGTTGTGAAATGTACTCCTGTTCTTACTATATCTTCAAAGTAAATATCCATTTATCAAAGCCAATTAATGTTATTTGGTTAAATAAACCTAGGGCACTAATCACTAGAGGGCAAAAGTGGAGGAAACACTCTAGATTGGGGCTCAAGGCAATAATATGAGAGGCTCTCTACTTCACTTCAGAGGTACCACTGGAACCCTTTTTTTATTGACTTGTTTGTTTACTTTTAGTTTACAAGATTCAGTTCCAGAATCACTCGATTTTCATATTTTTCTCCCCTTCCTCCCCACCCCCCACCCCATCATGGTGGCATACAATCATGTATAGGATCTGCAAACTCTTTCACATTGTACAATAGTCTGGTTGTATAGGTGTTGTGGCCAATGGAATGAACAATGAGAAAAGAGAAACAAAAACCAAACATAGAAAAGAATGATAGCGTGCATTGCTTCAGTCTCCATTTAAACTCTAGTCTTTCTGGATCTTCCTCTGAATGTGGACATCTTTTTCCATCCTGAGACTTGTAGAGTTGTCTTTTAACTGTGCATTGCTGAGAAGTGTCCAGTTTATTAAGGTTGGTCATCACACATATGATGTATCTGTGACTGTGTACACATTTCTCCTGGTTCTGCTCTTCTCACTCAGCATCAGTTTGTATAAGCCTCTCCAGGTAATGATAAAATTTATCTCCTCCCCATTTCTTATAGCACAATAGTATTCCATCACATTCATATACCATAACTTGTTCAACCATTCCCCAGCTGATGGGCACCCCCTGAGTTTCCAGTTTTTTGCCACCACAAAGAGAGCTGCGATAAATACTTCTGTACATATGGGACCTTTTCCCACTCACTAGAACCCTTTTTGAGACATAGCTGGCATTGTTCTGGGAAAACGAATATAGGGTATCACAATATAGGACCATGAGATATATCATTTCATTTATTTATATCCATAATACTTATTATTAAGTTTCATTGATATGTTTTGTTACATTATAAGCACTTACATATTACCTTTGATAATTCTCTTATAGTAAAATAAAATAACAAAGCAAATCTAACAATACAATGACTTCGTATAATATTCCATATCTACAGCAATTCTCAGTTTTTAGCTTTTTTTAAAAAATGAACAGAAATCTATTTTTTTCTCTCCCCTAATCCTTACCCCATTGTGGGGGCATAGAGAAAAGAAAAATTCCTTTGAACAAATACACAAGGTTAAACAAAACCTGAATTATCTCATTGGATACACACAAAAATATACACGTTTCATTCTGTATTCTGTATCTTTGTGTCTCATCATCATTGTTTTAGAATCATAGATGGTCCTTTTATTGATAATAGTTCTCTGTTCAATCATTTTTCAGTCATGACCAACTCTTCATGACTCCTCTTGGTGTCGTCTTGGCAAAGATACTCCAGCTTATTTTCCAGATGAGGAAAGTGAGGCAAACAGGGTTAGGTGACTGGCCCAGGGTCACATAGCTAGTAAGTGTATAAGATCACATTTGAACTCAGGAAGGTCAGTCGTCTTTAACTTCAAGCCAGCAACTCTATCCACTGAGCCACTTAGCTGATCCTAGTTCTTACAGCTTTCAAAGTTCCCCAATATTGTAATTATATAAATTGTTGCCCTGGTTCTTATTTCTTTCTTTATCAGGTTATATTATTTTTCTGGTTCTGCTTTTTTCACTCTGTACCAGTTCATATAAACTTTTTCATGTCTTTTTAAAATCCTCTCTTTCCTTATTTCTTATAGCACAATAATATTCCAACACATTCACATAGCACAACCTATTCTGTCATTCCTCGACTGGTGGTCATCCCTTTTGTTTTCAGTTTGTTTATTTGTATTATGCCACCCCAAAAAAGATCTGCCAAAAATATTTGTGTACATATAGGACTTTTGCCTATTTATTTGATCCCATTTGGGTATAGATCTATCACTTGTGTAGCCCTCAAAGTACATTCACTGTTTAATAACTTTCTGTATGTAGTTCCAAATCACTTTCCAGAATGGTTGTACCTATTCACAGGTCCAGAAAGAGTCCATAGGAGTGCCTGTTTTCCCACAGTCCTTCTTACATTTATTATTTTCCTTTTTTGTCATCTTTGCCAATCCGATGGGTATGAGATAGAATCTCTGAATTGCTTTAATTTGCATTTCTCTAATTAGTAGTGATTTTGAAGCATTGTTTCATATGGCTATAGACAGCTTGGGTTTCTTCCCAGGAGAACTCAGATCGTTTGTAAAGTGGTTAATGACTTTGTCATGCTCTTCATTTCAAAGATTCAGAAATGGAAATAGAGAGGTAAAGTGACTTTCCCAAGATTACACTAGTTATTTACAAAATAAAGGCCACCAGCACCAAATCCAATGCTCTTTCTGCCCTAACTCAAAGGTTTTAGGGGGGAGGGAGCTGGTTTTGTTTTGTAATAGGTGGCAGCAATAGTAGGTATAAATAAGCCATATATTTTAGCTGCCAACCAAAAGTCTGAGGGAAAGGACTTGAAAGTTTAGATTGCTTGATTGTTTTAGTGAATAGAATTCTGGACTTGGAGTCAAGACGACCTGACTTCAGATCCCACCTTTGATATTTAACTATATGACTAGGATAAGTCACTTAACCTAGCTCAGCTTCAATTTCTTTATCTGTAAAATGCAAACAATAATAGCACTACCTCACAGGATTGTTGTATGAGACGTGTTAAAGACCTTTGCAAACTTTAAAGCACTGTAGGAATGCTAGCTGTTGTTAATTTTCCCATATCCTAGTCAAAGATCACCTTGGCTACCATTGCTCCTAACCTTTACTCCTAGGCCTGAGTTATTCCACAACCTTAGTAAGGTTGAGGAATTGGCAGATCCTGCCAAGGACTGAAGGCTAACTTGTATGGTCTCCTGAACTCCTTTTCCTCTTCCCCATCAAATTCCTTTATAGTCCTGAATAAACCAGCTACCCAGGCATGCTTTAGAAATTCAATAATCCAAAATACAAAAACCACATGAAACCATGGATTTACCAGTCATAACTAAGAGCATTTTTTAAAACTAATGGCATTTTTAAAAAGCATAAAGTAAATAATCTTGGCATACCTCATGGGCATTCCTTCTAACTTCCTTAGTCATGTCAGCTCTTTCTTTGTGGTATCTCACTGACTGGAAATCTGTACCAGAAGGAATTAGAGATGTTGAAGGTAATAGTAATAGCAATGGTGGTGAAGGGAATGATAAAGAAGAGGATAATGAGGACAGTGATGACAATAGTCTTAATGATCATAAGATTATGGTTTTATAGCTTGAAAGGACAATGATGGCAGTGTTGTTGATGATGGTAAGGTTGGAATAGTTACAATAAGAATAATTATGATCATCGGGACATTATTTTTATTATGATTGTTCTTGTTGTTTGTCCTTTATTTTCAGATGACCAATGGCATCATGGGGTGATGTATTGCACATGAATTGGATTTAAGTTAGGCAGAGTTACACAAGGTCATCATCCTCACTCTCTCTTCCCAAGTCATTGAAGTCCAATGGTAAGACAAAAGTCAGGACAACCTGAAATGGTTCAGGATGCAGGAAATGACTTTGGCATTTTCCTCCAATGTCTGATCATGTAGGCATTCCACAGTTCCTACTTCAGCTACCTTCATGGTTGTTAGAACAAATTATTTTCATCTGCCCATTCCACTCAGAAAAGTCTTCACATGCTTGAGATAGACATCCCTTTAACTCACCAACAAGTCTGAGACCTGTCAGTTACCCTCAAACTTGTCTAGCCCATCTACCAAGATGGTTTTTGCCTGGGTGTGGCCACTGAGTCTGCTACAGCTTCTTGGAGCCATAGGTAAGAGATGGGGGACAGGTGGATACCAAAGGTGAATGAGCAGCCCTTAAAAGGGCTCAACAAGCCCTCACACCAGAGGTTCTGGTCCTTCTGAAAGCCCCATACACATATGACATGAAGGTGATGAAGATGGTTGTTATTGTGATAATGTAAATGACAAGGGTCTAATGACAGTAATGAATCTGCCAAATACATAAGAAAATACATTTTCATATATTTTTGTGTTTATATGATCTATCCCCTTATAGAATTCAAGCTCATTGGCAACAGGCACTTTTTTCCCTTAACATCCACAGTGCCTAGGATGGTGCCTGGCACATAGAATGCTTGTTGATTAAATGAAATAATATTTTTTTAAAGAGTCTGATGCATTTTATGTGTGAGAAGGACAATGATAAAGGAGAGAGTAGAAAAATCTTGGAATGGGACACTGAAGACCAGGATTCCAATCTTGATATGCCACTAACCTGCTGTGTTATTTGAGCAAATTGCTTACTCTCTCTGAGCCTAGGTTCTCTCATCTATAAATTGAATGGGTTGAAACTCAAAGAAGTCCCTGCAGCTCTAACATTCTAGGATTCTATAAAAGAAAAGGAGTAATAGAAGTATTAAACAACACAATACTGAAAGTGAAGACCAGAAAATCCAGACTGCCTTCATTTCAGTCCATCTGAAATCACCCAGAATTTCATTTCCCATTGGAGAGGTCACACATTTGTCACTGACATATTAAAACTTCAAAAGAAACCACTTCATTGTCATTTCTGACTCTCAGACCAGCCATGCCCACGCTTTAAATGAAATCAGGAGAGATCTAATTGAAGCCAGACAACTGAAGAAATGAATACCAGTGACCCCAAAAGAAACGTGCTTTCTGATTCTTTCTGAGTAAAGTTTTCATAGGAAATTGTATTTTCAAGGGAACTCTGAAGTTGTGTCTTCACAGTGCTATGAAATAAACCATTTTTGACCCTTTGGGGTTCTTTGGAATGTTAGAGCATCCAATCTAATTTGATCATGAAGGTAATTTTCAAAAACAATTTTACAGATTTATTGCCAGCAGATGCTTAACACAGTGGGAAAAAAGGACATTCCTAGGAAGAGGGGGGAAAGGGTGTGCCCAAGGTAAATGTGGGTGGGTCCAATGCCCTTTTGGTGGGCAGAATAGAAGATTGTAGACTTAATGACTTTGGGAAACTATTGACAAGTCTGAACAAGGGTCACTCTCAGAGGATCAGATTTCACTAGTAGTTAAGAGTTTAAGCTAATATAAGTATAAGAGCTTACATTTATATTATTCTTTGCAGCACTTTCCCCACAACAGCCCAATGGAGTCAGGAGTGGTTTCAATTTAAATATCCCTCTCTGGTGCTTATGAGCTGTGTGAACCCAGACAAATCAATTAACTCCTCCAAGCCTCAGTTTCCTTATCTGTAAAATGGGGATAATGAGACTTGTATTGCCTATCTCAGATTGTTATGAGGACTAAATAAGATATGGGGTATATAGTGCTTTAAAGACATTATTGTTAAGTAGCTAGAAAAATCATGTGTACTAAGTCTAATAGCAGGACTCTCACCATCCAGATTCTCCAAATTATTTCCAAATTGAGGTTCTCTCCAGCCTTTAGGACATTAGCCTTAATGGCATCTGCCCTGTATTCTGGGTTCTGTGCCCATACAGTTTGGGGAATGTGTTCTGAAAGTGACAAACTCAGATGTAAAATGGAATGAGGTCCAGAAAGATGCCATGCATTGTGGTCATGATGGTGATTTGGAGGGAAGGGTTCCAAAGAAGTCAGAGGATCAGTGAGTCTCACACCCTATACCAAAACATGTTAACTTTTCCTTGGGTTTCCCCCTACTTCTCAGTTTTATGCCTCTCAACTTGTTATGTTCCCCTGTGGCTGTATAAAGAAAGCCCCCACCTAGAGTTCTTTATAGATGTCATAATACTGTAAAGATGTTGTAAGACTGTGGGAAGGACCTTCAGGATGAACTTATCTAATGGCCTTTTTTTCCAATAGGAAAATTAAAGCTCAGACAGATTAAAGTTATTTGCCTAAAGTTTCCTAGATAATAAGTCTCATAACCAGGATTTAAACTCAGACTTTTTGGTTGTTATTAGATTGTAGATCTTGTTCTCTTATCACTATAGCAAAATGCCTGGTTATTTCATGCAATGACCCATTCTTTGGTTCTCTTACTCAACTCTGTCTTTATCAAATCTCACCTTTACCCTCAGTCTCAAATGCCCATCTTCCCCTCTCATTAGGTGTTATGAGGAATTAATTCACACAAGGTGATGATGGCTGATAATGACTTGTTTGGTACAATTTATCCTGGTTATTTCATTTTTAGCTGGTATCCTAGAAATACATGGCTTTAACCCAAAGGAATGAAGCCAATGCTTAGATTTAAGGCAATGGTCATACTCAATAAATTTAAAGTATTTGACTACTAGCATAGACTTTGATAATCACTCTCTTCAGTGTTCACTAACTGTGCCCAAACAAACACATTCATCTCTTTTATTTTTGCTTTTTTTTTTGTAGGGGGGAAGGTAGAGTAATTGGGGTTATGTGACTTGCCCAAGGTCACACAGCTAGTTAAGTGTCAAGTGTCTAAGGTCACATTTGAACTCAGGTCCTCCTGACTGCAGGGCCGGTGCTCTATTCACTGTGCCACCTAGCTGCCCCCCAAGACTCATCTTTTTAAGCCTGTTATTATTTTACAGATGAAGGAACTGAGGTCCAAGGTGACATAACAAGGAAGTGGCAGATTTCCTGACTTCTCAGCCTACTGACCTTTCTACTCCATCACCATATTTTGAAGAAGGAGAGATTTCAAGTGGAGCCCCTCAAGTTACACCACCTATTGCATAAGGCCAGTTGAAATGCCTTTTACCCTCAAATTGTGGTCTCTCAAATCCAGAGAGTTTTATTTTGAGCAAAGCCAGCACTCTCAATGTATATGACAAATCACCAAGGGCAATATTTTCAGATGGAGAAGGAAGGAGTGGTAAAAATGTAATTCAGACAGAACTGCAAACAATGTCATTCTCTTCTCCCATCTTAACCTCCCCAGATCCCCTCCATGCCTTTTGATTTCCCAAGGTAGCAAATCTCCTGGTACCAACCCTGCTTTTAATGTGCTCGTATATAAAATTTCAAATCCAGTGAGGTTTGGCATGACTTTGGAAGAGGCCAAAAGATCGGTTACTCACTGGGTTTCACTTCTTATTATTCTTTTAAAAGATCTTTTTAATTGGTTTCATGCAAGATGGTAGAAAGACCATGGTTAGCAAGTTGTGGGTAAATAATAATTACATTCCCAAACCCTGACTGGTCAGGAAGTTGGATGCCTTTAGCACTGGCTCAGGCAAGTTTGAGAATAGAAAGAAGTCTTGCTTACGTGGTTCTCAGGCCCAGAAAAAATGCTTAGACATAAGCAGGCCTGGTTCCAGAAATTAGTTTGCACAGCTGGTTGAAAATAGCCCTCTCCTTACTGGGGCACAATCCAACTTGGACTCAGTCACCAACTCTGCTCCATTCCTTGGAGCCTGAAGCATATATGGGCCAGAACAACTCATAGATATTTGTCCATTCACTCAGTAAGTATTTTTAGCACCCCTTACTGTGTGATGATAATGGAATTGCAGGGTGGAAAGTGTCTTTAGAAAGTGGCTAGTCTTATCCTCCCGTCTTACAGACCAGGAAACCAATGCCCATGAAGTTGAGGTGATTTGCCCCTTGTCACATGACTAACCAGTGGCACAGCTAGGACCAGAAGCGAAGTCTAACTCCCAGAATGGACCAATTCTCCAACCGTATTGCACAGGCTATGTAGGAATGAACCGGGCAATGTTCCTGACTTCAACGAGTTTATAGTTTAGTTGAGGAGAGAAATCATCTATACTGATAATAAAAGGCAAAATAAAGTTTTATATGCAAGTACAG
The DNA here is from genome assembly GCA_028646575.1 of Pseudocheirus occidentalis. Taxonomy (NCBI): domain Eukaryota; kingdom Metazoa; phylum Chordata; class Mammalia; order Diprotodontia; family Pseudocheiridae; genus Pseudocheirus; species Pseudocheirus occidentalis. Next base: position 86,685,336 of record CM053594.1, read on the forward strand.
ACAATGAATGTTGTTGGGGCAGCTAGATGGCATGGAAGGTAGGGAACAGGCCCCAGGGTCAGAGAGATCTTCCTTTGAATCTGGCTTAAGACACTTTCTAGCTGTGTGATGCAAATCACTTAATTTCTATTTGCCTCAGTTTCCTCATCTGTAAAATGGAGATAATAATAATACTTACCTCACAGACTTGTTATGAGGATCAAATCACATTTGCAAAGCACTTAGCCCTGTGCTTGGCACATAATAAGTGATTTATAATTGTTAGCCAATATTATTAGGAGTGCAAAGTATAACAAGATACAATGATAATAAAAATGGTAGCTAGCATTCCTATAAAGCGTTCAGGTTTGCAAAGCACTTTTCATATTATCTTTATCTCATTTGTTCCTTACAACAGCCCTAGGAATTTCCAATTTTACAGATAAGGAAACTAAAGTTTTGAATTCTTTATTGACTTGCCCAGGGTCACACAGCTAGTGTCTGAGGAAAAATTACTTAGAGCTGGGATGATGAGAAAAGGTTTTCTCTATTAGATGTGGTTAAATTGGACCTTGAAAGGTAGTCTGCTACTTTGAGACTTTTTCCCACGAATACCTTTACCAACAGGCTCATCCACAGAGTAAAAATCCATTGAGGGTGAAGATCCCCCCAATTCTAACCTTTCATCCTTGTAATTACAGAGCACATATATGTCTCCCCATTGTCTTCTCCTTCAAAATTTTTCAGATAAAAATTTATCAACTGATGGCATCAAGTACTCCGGCCTTGGACAACCTTCCTAAATTCACAAAATCCATAGCTACATAGAGTCAGAACCAAATAACAGCAATAATGACCATGATGAATTTCTATCCACACTTTAAAGTTACATGGAGACAAGGCAGCACTCCGGAAAATCTGGGTTTGAGACTGACCTCTGATACATACTGACTATGTGACCAGCGGCACATCTTCTCCAGACTTCCACCTCCTCCACAGTAACTTTCCTGGAGATGACTCTACCACCATGAAGCCAGCTCTGCTCATTAATGAGTCTCAAGACAGGGCCATGTGTCATGAGGAGTCCAAGCACTGCTAACTTCATTCCCAACTGGACTCCTCTGGATTTCCTCTCTACCTCATCAAGAGCAGCCTTCCCTTCTCCTTTCCAGATGCCTTTTATGTGTTGTATTCTCCTACTAGAATGTAAGCTCCTTGAAGTCAAGGGTTATCACTTTAAAAAAAATTTATATACCTTATATTTAGCACAGTTCCTGGGACACAGGAAGAACTTAACAAATGCTTTATCTAGCTATATAGTGTAACCCTCAGTGACCTCAGGCAACTCTCTTAAGACTGTAAATTTACAGAGAAGGTACTGAACTCTGTTAGTTCTCCACCAATAAAATCCCCTATATGTTGTTTTTTTTAAATAGCATATACGGGACTTGTATCCCAAGAACCACAGGAGAAAGGCAGTGCAGGTGTCCCTATCCCATTTGACAAAGGATGGACCAGACATTACCTCACCTGCTCATGGCCACACTGATAATAAAGAGAAGAGCTAGAGCCCAAACCCAGGTATTCTGAGGCCAGCTCCAGCGCTTTCCTCAATATATTAGCAACAAAACTAGGGGAGCTAGAATAAATGCCTATTCTCCTCCAGACTCTTATTTGCTGTGCCTTTCCTAAAAGTCATAGTAAAAAGCAAAGAAGCAAGTATATTTTTATATAGGAGATAGAGTTCTAGATCTAGAGTCAAGAAGCCCCAAGTTCGAATCCAACCTCAGACCCTTACTAGCTGTGTGACCCTGGGCAAGTCATTTAACCCTGTTTGCCTCAGTTTTCTCATCTACAAAATGAGCTGGAGAAGGAAATGGAAAACCACTCCAGTATCTTTGACAAGAAACCCCAAATGGGGTCAAGAAGAGTGAGACATGACTGAAATGACTAACGACAACATCAGAAAGAAATAAAGTACAGTGTTTGCTATTAGAGGCAAAGTATAGAATGATAGGATTTAGCACTGCCCGTATACCAAAGATCATTAGGTCCTTATTCTTAATTTTACAGATGAGAAAACCAGAGCTTAGAAAAGTTAGGTAACTTCCACAAAGTCGTAAGCTCCCTGATTAGACCTTAGAAACCCAGGAAAATCTAATTTGGTCTAAGCTGCCCATAGGGATTTCCTCTCTCACTCTGCCTGCCCCTGCCACTGCCCCCATCCTACTAATGGGAATGGCATGGAATTGGGGGGGGACGAGAGGATAGGCAGAAAGTGGGGATAGATGCACATACAGCAGCATCAAGGGAAGAGCTGATGTCAGGGCATCTCCTGGCTGGGAGGGACCATTGAGCCCACTGAGCCTGATCTAGGATGGCCTAGCTGAAGTTAGAAGCTTGAAGAAGGTCACAAGCAATGACCAATTAGCAGAGACTGGGAAGGCAGCAAACCCTTGTGTGTTCAAGCTGGCACAAAGCCCACAGGAGTTCCACTCCCAGACTGTGCCATGCATCCCAACATCAGACTTCCTCCAGAGTTTTTCTTTCTTCATCTAGTGAATCAATTGAATACTTTTTGTTCTTGATTTGTTTCAGTCATGTCCAACTCTCCATGACCACACTTGGGTTTTCTTGGCAAGATACATGAGTGGTTAGTCATTTCCTTCTCCAGCTCATTTTACAGATGAGGAAACTGAGGCAAACAGGGTTAAATTACTTTCTCAGGGCCCCACAGCTAGTAAGTATCTGAGGCTATATTTGAACTCAGGTTCTCCTGACTCCAGGACCAGCATTCTATTCACTGAGCCACCTAGCTGCTCAAATGAGGTACGATTTAACCCATTCAAAGACTGCAAGATTAAACAAACACAAACTATATAATTCTTAGAACTGCTGGGTCCAGATCCTTCCTAGGTCTGAAAATTCTGGCTCCTAGGAGAGCCATGGAAAAAGACATTCTGCAGATATGATTATATTGGGGCGGCTAGGTAGCACAGTGAATAGAGCCCCAGCCAGCCCTGGAGTCAGGAGAACCTGAGTTCAAATCTGACCTCAGACACTTAATACTTACTAGCCGTGTGACCTTGAGCAAGTCACTTAACCCCCACTGCCCTTCCAAAAAGCAAAAAAGTAAACAAAACAAAAAGATATGATTATATTATGTATTGTCATTATGTACTATTCTTTTGTTAAACAGTTCTAAGCTAAGAGTAAATGTTGCTTACACTATCCAAGCTTGGGTAGCTCCTTCTTTGAAGAATAAATGCCAATTTGCCAAGGTCACCTGACTAACTCTCACTAAAATACAGTAAGTCTAATAAAGGAAGCGAGGTCTTATGGAGTGGGAAGGGGGACTGAAGGAGGAGGCAGAGCTAATTTCTAATTGGGTCATCAACAAGTTGCCAGAACCCTAGAGAAAGAGGCAGGACTCAGAGACAGAGCATTAAAGATTCTCTGGTAACCACAGAGGGCATCATAACACTTTCTCAGCACTTTTGCCCAGAGAGATGAATGTAAACTGACTGAGTGAGCATCATGCTCTCTAAGTAGTGACTACCAGCATCCCCTTCCTCTCCAGGCTCTATGGACTCTCTAATTCTGTGGACTTCCCTGACATTCCTCATCTGCCTTGCTCACTCAGGAAGTTTCCTTTGTCCCTGTGGCTTTCTCAAACAAAAACATTCTTCCACATCTTCAATCCTCTCTCCCATTGGTTAGTTTCTTCTAGTACCTCCTTTTTGAGAAAGGACCTGGCCCAGCCTTGCTTCATTTCCCTCTTGCCCCTGCTTTTACTCTGTGAACTTCCTCACTCCCTTAAGTGGAAACCTTCTCCCCAAGCCCAGCCTCTGCTCTTCAATTCCCTCGTATTTGTTGTCTTCCCTCATTAAAATGTAAGTTCCTTGAGGACAGGGACTGTCTTTTTGTTCATATTTGTATCCCCAGAGTGCCTGACACATGTTAAGTACTTAATAAGTGTTGGTTGACTTAGTTAAATCTATATTATGCTATAAGCTCTGGAGGACCTAGAGTTGCTAGTGACTTTGGGAAATTATAATTCTCTACTAATTCATAATAAAGTGACTGATAATAACCTAAATTTGGAGTATTTTCAGTTTTGATCACTCACATTGATGGGCAAAACTTTAATCCCATGGTTATGAAAATATTCTGGTGGAGCTTCAGATATCATTTCAGGCAGATGAGATGATATGATGGGTTTAAAAGGGGATGGGATAGGCTGTTCTTGAGCCCTTCTCAAATCAAGTCAAGTTGGTTACCATCTACGCTGTGCTGTGGTACAATGTGAAAAAGAGCTGGAATTACTCCAAGGGAGAGAATTCAAATCCTGAGTCTAACACTTTCTGTATGACCTTGGACCTGTTTCCTCTTCTGTGAAATTAGATGGCTGCACTTGACACCCTCTGAGATCCCTTTCAATTACTAGAATAGCTTAGAGCATAGAAGAAGGTGAAAAGAAAGGCATCAGAGAATGGAGAAATATGGGCGTCTTAATGGGCAAAGATGACTGATTCCTTTGGAACGATTATGCGGAGGATCAGGCACCCCAGGCTATGTGGTTGCTGAGTAACAAACAACTCCCCACCTCCTTAAGGTATGAGATTCCCTACAATAGCCATGTGATTGTTACACAACAGCAGGCTGGATCCGCCAAGGTGACTCCCTCTAAAGAGAGCCTGCTACTTTTCCCCTGGAGCAGGATCCTCTAAGGAATTACAACTTCTCTCTGAGTCTCCTTTCTGGAAGCCTTCAGGAAAAGAGGCTGCACTTGCTCAGCATCCACCAAGGTTAGGTGCTGACCCTAATAGTAAGTGAATTGTGGCAGGTTCGTGGATTTATTTCCTTACACAAGTGACAGTACTTGATCATCATTTCAGAAGCTAAATGTCAGTTTCCAGCCCATCAATAATGCTGCAATGAGCTGCTGGGACTTGCTATTTTTCCCCCTTCAAATAATTCACTGAAATTAAGCTCCATGACTGATGAGTCATAGAATTATAGAATGACAGAACTGGAAAGGAACCTAGGAGTTCAGAGAATCACAGATTTAGAGCTGCAAGGTGTCTCAGGTGTTGTCTAGTTCAAATCCCCCATTTTACAGATGAGGATGGCCATTTCTAAAGATCAAATCTGTCTCCCCAAAAGGAGAGGCCCTGTCTTTATAATGTAAACTCTTTAAAATGAAAGATTGTTTTTCCTCTTTTGTGTGCCACCAACACTGCAACACAGTAATCACTTTATAAATGGCTGTTTGCTAACTGAAAAAAGATTGACCATCACTGACAATTTTTTAAATGTCTTGTCAACTCTAAAGTTGATTCCAAAAGTGGAACTTCAGAGTGGCTAGGTGGCGCAATGAATAGAGCACCGACCCTGAAGTCAGGAGGACATGAGTTCAAATTCGACCTCAGACACTTGACACAAAAACTAGCCGTGTGACTTTGGGCAAGTCACTTAACCCCAAATTGCCCTCCAAAAAACAAAAAAAAAGTGAAGCTTCTCAAAGCAAAGATCTTATCTATGTCATCTACTATATATGTAACCTAGAATGTCAATTCAGTTTCCTCATCTGTAAAATGAAAGGGCTGGATTTTGTGATTTCCAAGGTCTCCTCCAGCTCAAAATCTGTGAACTATGAAAAATACCTTTTTACTCATTCATTCTACTATGAGCATCACTGAGTAAGGTCTATATCTCTTAATCTCACTCCAAGCTCCCACAAACCACCTCCCCTCTTCTTCCCCTTCACACTTAGTATACTCTGAGGCAATTACTAGTATGCCTGAAAGAGTTAATGTAGGTTTAAGAAATTCATGTCCTAAAGACTGGGATTAGTTTAAGCTTTGAGAGAATTTAGATAGTTAGGTAACTCTAGGATGATTGGTATCATGCCCAGCTACTTAATGGAGGCTCTGTGTCAAGGGTCTCGGTACCTGTCATTACTCACTTTGGATGGAAAATGGAGAGGGAATTCATCTGGGGCATTCAGAAAAGCAGCTTGATTTGGATTTGGATTTTTTTGGAATACAACTTTATCAAGGCCTAATACACAGCATCTTGACTCTGAAGAGCAGCAGAAGCCATAGTTCCAGACCAGCACAACTACCAGGGAATAGCTTACAGTCAACTAGTCAACAGACATTGGTTAAGTGCTTACAATGTAAAACCTTTGATTATTTGCAATTTATCCTGTATATAATTTGTTTGTACATAATTGTGTGCCTGTTGTCTCCTCCATCAGATTGTGAGATCCTTGAGAGAAGGGGCTGTCTTTTGCCTTTCCTTGTATCCCCAATACTTAATAGAGCGCCTGGCACATAGTAGGGGTTTAATAAATATTTGTTTACTAACCAGGCACTGTACTAAGAAATGAGGAAACAAAAAGCATAGAACAAAACAATGAAGACAGGAAGAGAGAAAAACTCAGGAGTTCCAGTTCAAAGGATTCCACTGCTAACTTCTCTTCTGCCCCTGCATTCTCAGACTACTTACACTCTTGGCTTGCCAATTCATATAAGCCAATGAGATCAATGGTACACCAGCCCTGTTTGCTCTTTTTGAATTTGCTAAATATCTTGGTTCATCGATGCCTCTTATGGAAGTGCTGATACAAGAAGCCCCAGCTTGATTCAAACGGAATGTCACAGAGGCATCCCAGGAGAATATCTAACATGAGAGCAAAACATGCCCTCTGCCTTCTTCCACCTCTGTGCTCCTTAATACCCCATTCCTCTACTTCATTAACATTCAGTAGTTTCAAATGGCCGGCCAGAGGTTAGGAATCCAGAATGCAGTCCCCTATGCTCTCTGTACTTCTCTATGCCACCACTTCCCTATCTATAAAATGATGCCAAAAGCAAACAGTAACTTCTACTCCAAGATCATTTGGTTGCTCACAAATAAAAGTGGTAAAGTTTCAGAAAAGATAAGCCCCGTTCTGCATTACTTCACACAAATTAATTATGGTCATTTGTAACAGATACCATTTATTCCTAGTCTGATGTAATATTGCCCAATGCATCCTAACAATGATGACTGAAATGTGAAAGTCTAGTTTAGAAAGTTAGGCCTTATACAGGCACTGGGGTACAGAAAGCCGTGTTACCCTACTAGAAAGTTAGAGGGAGAATAGGGGAGGACATAAAAGAGAGCAGATTAGGGGAAGGGGAACTCAGTAGGTTTTCTATTTTGGGTTGAGGGGTAGGGGAAAAACAGGGAGAAAAATTTTGACTCGAAATCTTGTGGAAATGAATGTTGAAAGCTAAAAATAAACAAATTTTTTTAAAAGCTGGGCCTTTAACAAAGGAGCCCTGATTTTGTAATAAGAAATTCATCTTTTCTTACAGCCAAGGAAAAAAAATCCTTATGGTTGTCTAATGTAATCAGACTGGGTAGTGAGTATAAGTGACTAGGTACAGTGACATAAGTGTTGAGCTTGACATCATGGTACCTCATACAAAAGCCTGACTCTACCTATGTAATATTGCTCAAGTGGTTTAACTTCTCTGGGCCTTCATTTTCTCACTCCCCAAAAGGAGGTGATTAGACTAGATGACCTTCGGGGACCTTTCTAATTCTTGATCTAATGATCTTATCACCAAGTTGGACACAATATCTCACTCCTCTACTTCACTAATGTTCAACAGTAAAGAGTAGCAGCTGAGCAATGAGAACCATGGGTAAACTATACCAAGTTCCTTTCAAATCTAAGTCTCTGATTCTGTGACATGACAATTTCGTATTTAAGCATACATGGCATGGGAGTATAGGTCTAGAGTTGGAAGAGATTTGGGGGGCCATCCAGGCCAAAACTTTCAGGTAAGGCAGCTGAGTCTCAGGGATTAAGTGACTTGCTCAAGGTCACATAAGAAGTAAGCATCAAGAGTGAGATTGGAACATAAGTATTCTGCCTCTGGTGCCAATGCTCATTCCATTGTACTACCCCGCTTTCTTGATGCTATGGCTTCTTCATGTTCTATGGTTCAGAAAAAGTGGTAAGAATAAATATTTGTTGAGAACTCCTACCAAAGGAGAACTAGGTTCTGGGAATGAAAAATACATTGTTCCTCTGTCTCCTCAAGGAATTTATAATCTAGTTGATGAGGTAGCTAGCAGTACAAGATGGAGTAGAGTAAATGCCAAGTGTCTGGTGCTGCCTTTCAAAGGAGTAAGCTCTCAGGGAAGGTCTCACATAGACATTCAAGGCAAGTCAAACAACAGAACGATTTGGGGAGTTGGCATAGTTGGCTAGGGCAGGCAGGAGTGAATGCAGCCATCTGCAGCCAATACAAATATCTAACTCGTTTTTTGAGTTCTATATCTTTAATCAGAGCCTTAACAAGCAGCAAGAATGTACTAAGCATGCTTCAATGAAGGTGCTAATGAGCAGTCAGTCAGTGCTCAAAACAAGAGGCAACAAGGAGTAATGGAAAATGTGAAGGAACTGTGAAGAAAGAAAATTTGAAGTCATGTGGCCTAAGTTTAATTTCAAGTGGCTCTGTATAGACCCAAGATCACTTAAGTCCAGTGAAGTCAAGCCAATTAAGTATCTATTATGTGCCAGTATTGTGCTAAGTGGCGGATTGCAGGGCCTGTTTCTTTATCTATAAAATCAAGGGGCTGGAGTAGTTGTTCTCTATGGTACCATCCACCTCTGTGTTAATGATTCTCATATCTACTTAGCCAACCCTAACCTCTCTCCTAAGGCCCAATATCATATGCCAAACTGCCTGTTGGACCTCTGGAACTGGATGTCCAGTAGACACCTTAAACTCTACATTTTCAAAACTAAACTCATTCTTCCCCTCCCTGCTTACCCCAAGCCTTCTCCTCTCCCTAACTTTTGGTACCACCATCCCTCCAGTCACCCAGGCTCCCATTCTAGGTATTATCTTCTACTAATAACTCTTTTCACCCCCCTGTATGCAATCTCTTACCACGTCCTAGCAGTTCTTCCAATATACCATCTCTCTCATATGCCCCCTTATCTTCTTCAACACTGCCACCACCCCTTTGTAGGCTCTGATAATTTCACATACTAGTATAGTAGCCTTCTGATTGATCTCCCTGCCTCAATTCTCTCCTCACTCCAGTTCATCCTTTATAAAATTATCATATTTGCCTTCTGAAAGCTTGGATGTGATCATATCACCTATCTATTAAATAAATTCCAGGGGTTCCCTATTACCTCCAGGATCAAAGATGAAATCATATATTTGTTGTTCAAAGTCCTTCATAACTTGGTTCCCTCCTACTTTTCCATTCTTTTTGTGTGCTCTGGTCTGGTGACACCAGCCTCCTTGCTGCTCCTACCACAAAACGTTCTATCTCCTGATTGCCCATTTTCATCAGTTATCCTTCAGGCCTAGAATTCTTGCCCTCATCTTCTCCGTCTCCTGGATTCTCTGGAGTCCTTCAAGTCTCAGCTAAAATCCTACCTTCTACAGAGCCCTCTTCATAGCCACTTTACTGCTAGTGCCTCCCCTGATTACTTCCAATTTGTCCTGACATAGCTCCTTTATATGTCCTTGTTGGCATGACCCATCAGACTCGGAGCTCCTTGAGAGAAGAGACTTGGGTTTTTGTTTGTTTGCTTGTTTTTGTTGTTTGTGTCTTTGTTTTGCCAGTGTAACCCTAGTGATTTGCCCTAGTACATGTAGATGCTTAATAAATACTCATTGACTGATTGACTAATTAAAATCTAAAATGCTTTGTACATAATTTCATTAATTAATAATTAAAAAGGGAAAAAAAACAAAAGACGAGAGAACAAGTCTATGAAAAACTAGTTGGAAAAACAAAAGAAGATGGCGGGTGACTAGGTGGTGCAATGAATAGAGCACTGGCCCTGGAGTCAGGAGGACCTGAGTTTAAATCTGACTTCAGCCACTTGACACACTTACTATTTGTGTGACTTTGGGCAAGTCACTTAACCCCAACTGCCCTTACAAAAAAGCAAAAATAAAATAAAATAAAATGGCAAGATTCAAGTCATAAGAGCATAGATTTAGAGCTCAAAGGAACCTCTGAAGTTACATAATCCAACATTTTCATTTTATGAATGAGTAAACTGAGGCCCAGAGAGGTGAAACAATTTGACAAAATGTAACTCAGGTAATAAGTGGCAGAGCTGGGATTTCAACTTCAGTCCCTTGACTTCAAATCCCCAGAGTTCCTTCCAATCCACCATCCTACTAGCAAGTATTAATTATGCTTGCTTGCCATCAGACCCTGATATAAGTCCTATGGGTGATAGAGAAGAAATCAGAAGCATGACCTCTAGCCTCAAAAAGTTCTCTGGTTACCCATGTATACATTAACTGCCATAGCCAATCCAGCATGCATTTGTTAAACACCTACCATGTGCAAAGCACTGTGCTGGGCACCCCAGATATAATTGCAAAACAAAAAGTAGTTCTTGCTGTTAAGGGTAGTACTTTCTGCTTGAGGAGATACATGTATCTGGATGAATATATGTGTGTATGTATATATGTATACACACATATCTGTTGTTTATTATATTTGTGTGTAGTGTGTGTGTGTGTGTGTGTGTGGTTAACTTAAGTAGGAGGAGACAGCTTAGAGGTGTGGGGAGGGGAGAGGGAAGGAGAATGGGGAAGGGATCAGGAAATTATTCCCATAGGAGAGAGTCCCTGAATTGAGACCATATAACACTACTGATACATAGTGCATTTCCACTTGGGGCTAGAAATATTTGAGGGACAGGGGACAGGGGACAGGTATCCTCAGTATTCTCCCATGAGAAAGAAGTGTCTTATTCCCAATCTCTTGTACAGTAGTTTATAGGCAGCTGGAGGGCTGCTTTCAACATCAGTCAGAGAAGTGTAAACAATGATAGTACTTTAAGTATTAAGTGGCTTCCTCTGACTTCTTGGGAGTTATTCAGTTTTGCAACACTGGTGTTGCCGGTGGCCAGGAAAGAACAAAAGATTAAGAGTAGGCTGGAGCAGCTAGGTTGCACAGTGGATAGAGCACCAGCCCTGGCATCAGGAGGATTCAAGTTCAAATCCAGCCTCAGATATGCAGTAGCTGTGTGATCCTGGGCAAGTCACTTAACTACAATTGCCTTTAAAAAAAAAAAAAGAATAAGAGCAGTTCTCTAATTTGAAGTGTACCTCCACCATGGGGGATTTCTGGAAAGATACAAAAAAAGAATCACAAAGGATGAGAAAACACAAATCATCTACAAGCAAGAACGAAAGAAGCTGGATACACAGCAACGAAATCCCAAAACATCATAATCATCAAGTATTTCCAAGTGTAGTGAAGATTACATGCAGTAATAAAAATTTATATAAGGCAAAAAGAACCCTATCGTGTTCTATTCCAGACCAGTGGTTGTCAAGCTCAAACAGAAACAGGGGCCACTAAAACGTGCATAAAGGTCCTTTCAAGCTGCAGGTTGATTTAGAAAGCAACATATTATTATTATCTTTGTTCTATTGTGGTTTTACTTATTTTGGTAAATATTTCCCAATTATATTTTAATCTGGTCCCACTGAGGGGTTGGACACCTGTCTTTAAAGTCTCATGTTTCAGCATTATCACTGTAGGTAACTGTACTTGCCTAGCATCTATGTTGACTCTGATCACTCCCTAGGACTTATAAAAGTTACAAACTGGGTTAGGTCCATATTCATAGAGGATTTCCTATATTGGAAGTTTCTTACACTGCAGAAATCATTGATTCCCATGATCTTGGTAATTAGTACGCTGCCTACATACTCCCCTTTAATGCAGGGATGCAGTGAGTGAGCAGGAACACATCTAGAAAAGAATACAGAGAGCAGTGGAGATTCAGAACCTGTTTCATAATGAAGAAAGGGTAAAATCACTGGGAATTGGAAGAGAAACAAGTAAGACAGAACAGGACAATTGCCTAAGAGTATTTAAAAGTGTCTGTTGCACCAAACTGAAAAATTAGGGCAAATGAGTGGAAGTCATAGGGAAGCAGATTTTAGCTCAACATAAGAAAGAAATGTCTAATAGTAAGTTGTCTAACAATAAAAAAGTGAGCTTCCCATTAGAGCATGTGTTCAAGCAAAGGCCAGATCTATCAAGGATGTTAAGGTGCAGTAGGGCCTGGAGACAGGAAGATCTGAATTTAAATCTAGCCTCAGACATTTACTAGCTATGTGACCTTGGGAAAATTATTTAACCTCTTTCTGCCTCAGTTTCTTCAGCTGTAAAATGGAAATAATAACAGCACGTACCTTCCTGGGTACTTGTGAGCCTGAAAGGAGATAATAATTGTAAGGTGTTTAGTAAACTGCCTGACACATAGCGGCCATTTCATAAATACTAGCTATCATTTAGCATCATTGTCATTATTATTAATCCCTATTTGGTATGAGAGTTTGGTCTAGATGATCTCTAAAGCCCCTACCAATTCTAAGATTCTATGAGTTAACAAAGTACTTTCATATCCATAACCTTAGGTCCTTACACCATTCCTGTGGAGGAAGCAGGATTGTATGAGGAAGCTGTGGTTGTAAGTGATACCATCTTGGCTTTTAAAATACCCCTGGGGCAAGGAGAGTAGCAAGTACAGTTGGCTAGGCAAGAGGAAGTGCCTCCCTGTGTTTTAAATGGAGCTGAACCTGTGCTAACTTGCTCCCAACTGTCAAAGCTTATGACCATTGATGTACTTACAAACCCCATCCTTCCCATTGCCCCTTCTATCCATTCTCCCTCCACCCTGTTCTTCTTTTGGGCCCAGGGTAAAATAGAATTGACTCTTTGCAGTGTAAAACATACTGTGGAATTTTTTTAACATTGGATTTGAAGCCAAGAGTCCTAAGGTCCAGAATTGGTTCTACCATCATCTCACCATATGATCTTGGAGAATTTTGTTCCACTATCTTACACTTAGTTTCCTCACCCATCAAATAAAAGGATTGGATTAGAGATACTTTCAACCTTCAGGCCACATGTGGCCCTCTAGGCCCTCAAGTGCTGCCCTTTAACTGAATTCAAACTGTAATGTTGAGCACATTAGGACCTAGAGGGTCACATGCTCGAGGCCACAGGTTCCCCACGCCAGACCAGATAATCTCTAAAACCTTTCCCGACCTATAAAAACTTTGCAAAAACAGAATCTCATAAGAAATAGCCAAGAAAGAGATAGACTGGAGGAACAAGGTCTACTAAAATTCTAAGTCTTATAACCTGATTTCTTGGGCATACTGGTCAAGATTTATTTCTGTAATACATCTACTCCATCCTCTTAAATGCACATGAGTTTCCAAGAGAGAACAGATTTCTTAAAATTGACTATCACTCTTAGATTCTCACTTTGGCAAATATCAGGTTGATGTTTCCATCATACAATACCATCTTGCATATTCAGAGATCTGGAGCATAAAGGGAATTCAGAAGCCATCTACTTTTTTATAGATGAGGAAACTGAGGTTCGTAGAGCTAAAGTGATTTTCCCAAGTTAGTAATCATCAAAGACGGAATTTTAACCCATTCCTTCTGATAACAGAGCTCTTCCTCCCTGCCTTCTCCTTCCCTCTCTTCTTCTCTTTCTTTTTTATTCATTGATTGATTGATTATTTATTTATTGAGACTAGGTGACTGGAATCTCCCTATCTCAACCAGACCGAAAGTCCAACAGCTACTCATGGGCCTGATCTCATTGCTGATAAGACTACAAGTTTTGACTGACTCCATTTTTTGCCTGGGTGGGCTCACTTCCCCTTAGGCTGCCTGATGGACCTTTACTTCCAGGAGCTTACCATAATAGACCCAGACTTACTGCAGGCACCTGGACCATTTTACCCCTACTGCAGCTTAGAACTCTAAGACTTAAGCAATCCCCAGCCTTAGCCACACCAGTAGCAGAAATTGCCATTGTGTGCCAACATGTCCTCCTGTGTTCTTTCCAGTCTTTCCCCTCCCTTTTCCCCAACTCAGTGATCCAGTACTCTCACCCCCACCTCCTTTTCTCAGAAAAGTATGCAGAAAAGGTCACAGAGCTTATTAGGTGCTTACAACATAACATTTAAATGTGTTAGGCATCAGTGAGTCAAAAACAGATTCATCTTCTCCTGAAATCCATGTGGTTTTACAAATTAGGGAGAAAGTGTTTGGCTTAGAGGGTTTTAAAAACTTGTTTTGCACCTTTTGGTATCCTAAGAACCCAGCCCTTAATGTGTTGCTTTCTCTTTCTAATTCATACTGAGACTGTGACTTTCTTTTAAAAAAAAAAAACTCCCTTCATCCCATTACTAGTAGAAAGAGAGAATAAGAGATAAGCCAGTGGTTATAAAAGCTTACATCTATGAGGTGTGGATTACTAGGTGCTCACAGAAAGACCTTCATGGGACCTTATGACCTTAAAGATCTTTTCATAGAAGGAAAATGAGACCAAAAGAGGTCTGAGTCAGAGGACCCAATTGTTACATCTTCCAGTCCAATTCTATTACCAATTAAATATGTTGTGAATTTAGAGGAAAAAATAAATTATTAGTGCAGAGTAACAGAAATGCTGCTGGACATAGAGTTGTCTCTGTTCTTTACTAGCTTTGTGACCTTGAACAAATCCTTTAACTTCTATCAAGTACAGTCTCCTCATCTGCAAAAATAATGATAATATTTATGTAACCTACCACATAGGACTGCTGCAATGAAAAAATATTGTAAACCTTGAACAGTCAAAATGTATAAATGATTTTTACTTCAAAGAATTGTTGTAAGGATCAAATAAGATAATATTCAGAGAAAGAGTTTTAGCCTTTAAATACTATATGTGTACTTGGTGTTCATTGCCTTTAAAAAAGGGTAAAATACACAGATACTTAAAATGTAAGCACATATTCAAAATATACTTTATATATATGCATATATATGGGTATATGAGTGTACAGATAGATATATACACATGAATACATATGTGTGTGAGTATGGGTATATATGTGTATATACTTATATACACATATATACATGTGTATAGAAATATAGAGATAGATATAAATATGGCACAGCATAATATAGTACATAGAGGACTGGATAGTCTTTTAGCCAGGAAGACTTGGTATAAGGAATTCTCTGGTAAAGAAATTCCTTCTATTAATGTAGCTTGGCACCTGCTCTACAATTGATAGTCTTAGAGAGCTGTCTAGAGTACTGAGAGGTTAAGTGGTTTATATAAGGTTAAGGGTCACATAGGTAGCATAAGAGACAAAAGTTAGAACCAAGTCTTCCTGGCTCAGAAGGTAGCTAGTTTGTTATGCATTATACCATGATGCATGGAAGGAAGGAAGGAAGGAAGGAAGGAAGGAAGGAAGGAAGGAAGGAAGGAAGGGAGGGAGGAAGGAAGGAAGGAAGGAAGGAAGGAAGGAAGGAAGGAAGGAAGGAAGGAAGGAAGGAGGGAAGGAAGGAACGAACAAAAGGGAAAGATGGACAGACAAATAGACAGACACAAAAGGTATTTTTTAATATATGTTTGAATTATAATTATCTATGTGTGTATCTTACTTATTTTTTAAAGACTGTAAGTACTATGAGAGCAGGAACGGTATTTTACCTAATTTTTTATTAGTAGGGCACTCTTACAAACAGTAGGTACCAAGTAAGTATTTGCCAAATTGAATTAAACTGGTTGCTCCAGAAGATAGTTGGTTCAGGGGTGAAGCCAAGATGGCAGAGCAGAGGAAGCAGTTGATCTCTCCCAACATTCCCCCCCAAACAACTTTAAAATAATACTTCAAATAATATTTTGGAGTAGAAGAGTCAACAAAATGTCAGGGTGAGACATTTTTCCAGCCCAAGGCAACCTGGAGAGTTCAGAAGTACAGGTCTGTGACAGAGGTGTGGGCTGGCCTAGAGCCCACATAGTAGCAACACCAGCTGTGGACCATAGAGGTGGTAGCAGCAGCTGCAGCAGCAAAAGTTGCTTTAAGAGCTCTCAAGTCAGAAATAGTAAGAGGATCTGGAAATAGGCCAGAAAGAGATTAAAGGAGACTCCTATGCTCACACTAGGCATAGGATAGGACAGAGCACTGCTTGGCAATACCACAGTTCCAGGGTGGAAAGGAATGCTTGCCGTCCCAAGGAATCATAGGCCCTGAGGAACAGTATTGCTTGTGGCTGCAAGGGATCAGGGGGCTTTCCTGAGGAAGAACCAGAGCAGAGCCCAGAAGAATAGTGTCCACACCTCTTCTCAGATCACACCACCTTGAAAATGTTTTTTAAAAAAATTAAAATAAAATAAAATAAAAACTTCCAAACCCCCAGACTAGCTCTGAAAGCAGCAATGTGGGGGAAAAAATGAATCTTGGGACAGTGCCCCTTCTTGCCAAGACACATTGGGACAGAGACCAAATGTAACATAAGATTAAATATCAAGAAATAGGCTAGAACAAAGAGCAAACAACAAAAAAGAACCTGATAATAAAAAACTACTATGATGACAGGGAAGATCAAGACACAAACTCAGATGACAACAATATCAAAACAGCTACAAACAAAGCCTCAAAGGAAAAAAAATGTGAATTGAACAGGAACCCAACAAGAATTTCTGGAATAACTAAGGCGCAAAAGTACTAAAGAAAATAACACCTTAAAAACAGAATTGGTCAAATAGTAAAAGAGGCATAAAACTTCACTGATGTAAACAACTTCTTAAAAAGCAAAACTGGGCAAAAAGAGGTATAAAAGCTCCCTGACTGAAACTGTCAACCTTAGGTGAAATGCGGCCACAGTAGAAGTGAGACAATGAAAAATAAGGAGAAGTAAAGGTACTAGTACTGAAAGAACTGAAAGCTTTGAAGAAAATAAGGGTTCCTAAAAGGCAAGGATGATGGTGGTTTTAATTGGCATATTTAATCACTCAACAGACAACTTTTCAAGGGCACAAATTTGGGAACTGGAGAGAGACAGACAAACAGAAGAGACAGAGAGACAGAGAGAGAGAAAGAGACACAGAGAGAGACAGACACAGAGAGAGAGAGCACTATGAATGAATGGATGTATGGATGAATGGAGGGATGGATGGATGGATGGATGGATGGATGGATGGGTGATAGATGGAGAATTTATTAAGCATTTACTATGTACCAGACATTGTCCTGGGAATACAAGCACAAGCAAACAATACAATCCTTACCCTTATAGAGCTTACATTCCAATAGGGTAGAAACATACATAGAGGAGGAGGAGTCAGGAAGGAACATGTATTTTGCTCTATATTCAATGAAATCATCCAGTCTCATACTACTTTGTCCCTCTTCTATGTACTTACTTCAAAATACCAAAGATCTTTAATTCCTCTTATAATCCCCCACAAATAAATATTATAACCCCATCTTGTTTCAGGGAAGCCTTCATAAGACTTTGTGGCCAAAATAAAAAAAACATGTATTATTTAGCGGTCACATTTCTGATGATGATCCTATCAACTCAGTTAGTATGACCCTTGGACAACAGATACACCCAATCTGTTTCACCTTCATTCTTAATAACTTTGCAATTTATTAGGACCTACCAAAGTTTATGTTCCCTTGACATAGCCTTCTAAAATGGCAAGTAACCTCTTAAGCATGATGAAGGTCCCATCAGCCTTAGGACTCTACTTCACTACCACCCTTTGTACCTCTGATTGGAGGATGGAACCACGAACTCCAAAACCTCCATTTAAGGAGGGAGCTCAGCCCAGAATGTCTCCTCATTTGGCTGCACTGCTTTGGAACTTCTTTGACTTTCCCACTCTATTTCCATGCTGGGTGCCTTTCCCATATTCCCTGCTTTTCAGCTCTTTTTGTGCTGTCTTCTCCGACTTGCTTGTCAGCTCGTTGAGGGCAGGGTCTGTCTTTCATATTATTTAATTCACCAGAACTTGGCATAGTGCCTGGCACATAGTAAGTACTTTATAGGTGTTTATTGACTGACTGAAAAGCGATAGCAGGACGTATCTAGTTTGTCTTACAGCTACTGGTGTCCTTGTTCTCTCTACTACTAGACTGAATTCTTCTCAAAGGTAACTAGGTCAAAACCAATAGAGTTTTGACACAGGCTACTAGCATGTAGGGGGTAGGGAATGTTTCCTTCCCACAGCAGCATCAAGAGCACTGTCCCCATAATTCATGATCTTCCACTAAAGTGTTCCAAGCAGTGTGCCTCTTCTCCCTTATCTAGGTATAACAATAGGGTTCCATCATCATTGTGCCCTTCTTCTAGGGCATGCCTCCCTCTCAACTACCTTTCTGGGCAATGGTCATCCCTTCTCCAATTGTGACCAACTGAATGAAATAAGCATTTATTAAGTAACCTATTAAGTGCCAGGAACTGTACTAAACACTTTTTACAGCTATTACCTCATTTGATTCTCATAAAAACCCTGTGAGTTAGATGTTATTATCATCCCCGTTTTATAGTTGAAGAACTGAGGCAGAGAGGGGTTAAGAGACTTTAGTAGGGTCACACCACAAGTAAGAATCTGAAGTAAGATTTGAATTGAGGTCTTCCTAACTCTTGGACCATTGTTCTATATACTGGGTCACCTATATGCCTCATTGGTCACCCACAACTATACTACCTTGAGCTATGACCAACCACTCTCAATAAGGCCATCCTCTGCACTGCCTCTGCCCTCCTGCCATCTCAAAACACTCAATTGTTTTAGCCCCATCCCTTCCCTCAGTGACAGGATTTCTAGTTATACTTTTAATTTAACTTAATTAGAACATTTTTAAGGAGTAGCTAGGTGGTACAGTGGATAGAGTGCCAGGCCTGGAGTCAAGAAGACTCATCTTTCTGAGTCCTAGTCTGGCCTCAGTCACTTACTAGCCGTGTGTCCTTGGGTAAGTCACTTAACCCTTTCTGTCTCAGTTCCTGATCTGTAAAATGAGCTGGAGAAAGAAAGGGCAAGTCACTCTAGTATCTTTGCTAAGAAAACCCCAAAGGGGTCAGACATGACTGAACAACAATAGAACAATTTTTATATTTTGAATCTAATTAAATCTTGAACATTTATTCATTTACCTGAGAAATGTTTAAGTGTCTACCCTGGGTAGTGTTAAGTTTTGGAGAACATATGAAGTTTGGAAAAAACCATCTTTGTCTTCATGGTGACTAGTCAGATATGAAAAATAAGCCACAAACATAGATCACTAAAGTAAACACAGTGATAATGGCATTAAAGAGTTGCAAAAAAAAAGTTCTATGTGGGATTTAAGTGGAAGGTCGGTACAAGTGAAGAGGAGGCTGAGGAGACAGAAGTTTTCTTGGAAGTCACAGCTAAGCTTTGAGAAGGACTCATCAGCAATTTGTCTACCAACTCATTGACTTTTTCAGACACAGTAATTCACAAAGGCTGCCTATCAAAACATTCAGGGGACATGAATAAAAATCAAGAAATTTAAAGAATCAGACTTAGCCTGATTCTGTTGCTTGCTTGACCTTGGGCAAGCCTACTGATTTGCTAGTTTCCTCATCTACAAACTGAGAAAACATTTTAGCTCTGACATTCTACAATCCAATGACCCAAGGGTTATGGTCTGTTTCCAGAATGGATCGCTCCATGATTAAAATCATGGATTCTTAAAGCACTGAATCATCTAAAGGATGAGCAGGAGCTAAATAGGTCCAGAAGGATAGTGAAAGTATCCCAAGCACAGGACATGCCTGAGGACAAAGGCCTTGAGATCAGAGGACAGATGCTCTAAATGAGTGAATCAATTTAGCTGGAGACAGTCATGCATAGAAATCAGTGATATAAGAATAGGCTAGAAAGAGATATAGTCCCAGATTGGAGTGAGTTTGATGGAATTACAAGCAGAAAGTAGAGGAAGGTTCACAGCGATTGCTCCTCCCCTCCCCTGCTCATCTGAGGGATTTCACTATTTTATATTTCCAACTTCCTTCCCACCTCAATAATAATTACCACCAGACTCAAAGCAATCTCTGAAGCTTGTTGGGAGCAAGGAGGAGGGTGGGGGGAGCTAAAAGGGAAGGAAGACCACTTTTAAAAGCCTCCAAACAATTTCAAAGTGTCTCTAGGGAGGAGACTGAGGTGATGAGTATAATTGTGAGACCAGAAAATCTCTTGCTCCCAAATAATACAACAAACATTATTCTCCTTGGAGGATAATGATATATAGCTACTATTCTCTGTGTTTTATGGTTCCTTTCATCTCTGAAGCTCAAGATGCCCTACAGACATTATCTCATTCCTCTTCCCAGTCAGTGAAGGTTGGAAGTATTCTACCCACTTCACAGATGGAAAAAACTACAAGCCAAAAAGAAATTTTTGCCTTCCATTTCTCCTATATCTCCTTCATTTAGCAGAACCAGTGTCCCAATTCATGTCTCTGGCAATATATATGTACATATATATTCCTTGAAAAAGCAGAAAAACATATTAAGTCTAGCCTTGGGTTTAGGGCTCGATTTCCCATAGCAGTGTCCAGGAAATTGCTGGTCTTAGGAATATGAATACCTATAACATAGATAAGTCTTAAGTTTTTCTATGAACTTTACAGAGCAAGAGTTGCTTAAGTACAAATTACTGACAAAGTATAGTAGTTGGTTTTTGTTTTGTTTTGTTTTTATAATGTCATTCATTAAGTGCTTGTTATGTGTAAAACCCTATGCTAACATAGGGCATACAATTAGAAAAGCAAGCTAGTCCCTACTCTCAAGGAGCTCATTCTAATGGGGAAGTCAATGCATATGAGTTTTCAGCTACTGATCATATAGAAGAGTCCCCTTAGTCCTTAGGGTACAGAAACAGAGCAAATAGTAATGCATGTTCTTTAATTTCGTTTCTGCTGAAAAAAATCATATCACTTCTGATATAGAACTATTCGAGACTGCCAAGGACCTTTATGGTAATAACTTTATTTTCTACATTTTTAGGAGCCATGATTGATAAGCAAACTGGCACAATAGCAAACACAGAAATAATCACAAGTCCATCCTATGGTCAGATGGGGGAGTGTCATTTCACTACTCCTCTTTGTTCCAAAAGCTAGAGATTAGTGTCCCTCTTTCCACCAACTTCCCTCTTTCCACCAACTTCTGTCTTCCTCTGACCTCAAGGGACAGGCACAGAAGGAACTGGAAGGCTGGAGCCCAAAGAGAAGGTTGTTCCTCTTTCCACTGGAGGCTCAGCTCTTCACAGGTGGAAGATCAGGCAAACAATTATCTTGACCTGGCAGATAGAAGTTGCACCATTGACCCCCTAGAGGCCTTCTTTCAAGGTACACCTGAAGTGGGAGAGAGAAGATGATGTCTATGTGAGGTCTGTCTCTGTTTATCACTAGGGACTGAAAATCAGACTAGCAGGAAGGAGAAATCTCATGAACCAAAGGAAGCTGTGTTGGGGCAGGTAAAAGTCAGATCACATTGTCTCCTTACCACCTTCCCTCAGGGGATAGGTAGTCAAAAGAAGGTCTTGCTAAGTGATGTGGTCAAGGTTACCTAAGGGGCAGAGGGGAGTCTCAAACCCTGATATTCTGATTCTACAACCAGCAATCTTTTTACTACTATGTCTCTCAGATCATCTGTCTCTAAATTTCCTACCAGCTCCAATATTTATTTAATGACCCTCTAAGTTTTTTCCTCTAAAAATACCTGACTAATTGACTTTAAAATTAACCCATTGAATTATTATTCTGCTAACCACCCTGCATTTCCCCATGTTCATTCCTACTGGAAGTCCCAAACACAGGAGCTGCTTCCCTCTCAATCAGCCAAGAATCATTTTTTACAGTATAATTTATAAATATTGACACTTCAGTCTTCATCCAGAGTTAAGCCAATCATCTCTTGGGCTGGACAGACAACTGTCAAATAAGAAAGAATTCTCCCTACCCCCAGGGAAAAGACATGCATTACTAGCTAGCTGCTCACTCTACATCACATGGACAGCAACACAATGTGAGAAAGAAGTGGAATCTAGTTTATAAAACCAAAGCTTTGGGGGTTTGACCTTAGGAAGAATTGCAGGATTGCTGAGTTGGACTAGATCTCTACAGCCATTCAGTCCAACCCATGCTTGATGGAAATGGGGAAATTAGGAAAAGACGTATATTTAGAGAGAAAGAAGTAAAGGTCTGTTGTATAAATGTTGAGTTTGAGGAGCTTATGGAGCATCCTGGTAAAAATGTCCTCCTAAAGGTGATTAGGTGGTATAAAAAAGGCTGAATACATAGATTTTTAGAATTCTCTGTATAGTGGTTAGTTGAATCTATGGAAGTTAATAAGGTTGTAGAAAAACAGACAGAGGTCCCAATGCCCACACACATAGTAATGGCTTAGGGATGCACATGATGCACAATCTCCTGCACAAGAGTCAGAAAGATCAGTTAGACAGGTAGGAAAACAATGATGGAACAGTCTCCAGAAGGACAGGTGGTCCACAGTGTTAAATACTGAAGGAAGATCAACAAGGATGGGGACTGAGAAAAGGTCATTGGATTTAGCAATGGAGCATTGGTTAATTTGGAAAGAGAAGTTCCAGCAAAGTGACAGGGACAGAAATCAGACTGTAAGGGGAATGAAAAGTGAGTAGGGGTGAGTAGAGGGAGAAAAGGAAGAAGCTAATGTAGACAACTTTGTCTAGTACCATGCCTATGAAATGTAGGATAGTCAAAGGATAAAAGTTTGAGGAGACAGTATGGTCAAGTGGATGGAGGTTGTTGTTATTGTTGTTGTTGCTCCTGGTGTTGTTTTTGTCATTGTTGTTGAAGAACAGGAATCTAGGTATGTTTGAAAGCAATACAGAAGAAGCCTGTGGATATGCTAAGGACTAAAGGACATGATCCCAACTCATACAGAATTAAGTATCTTAGTAGAGTTCTTGATATTAATAAGACCAGTCATTCCAGCCTCTAACGCAGGGGTGAAAAAGAAATAATGGGGGATAATGATGTAGAAGAGTTCCTGCCCTTATTATATATGTATACTCATATTTTTAAAAATTAATTATGAGGTGAAATATTCTGCTGATATGGAAGGGGAGACTAGTGTGGGTTGCTTGAGGAAAGAAGATAAAGTTTAAAACAACCACTATGAGAAGTGCCCTTTGCATGAATTAACCAAGTCCCTCTTGGGGTTAATGACAAGTATAATTTATAATGAATTTCATCCTTTTCTCTCTGAGAAAGTCTGGGAACACCGTCAAGACAAAAAAAAATGGAAGGTACACAAAAGACCTTGAGTAGAAAGCCTCTACCCTGTTCTTTGGAAATGGGGAGTAATCAAATAACAATCCACTCAGAAGTACATGAATAAGCAAACCAACAAATCTCAATCTATTTCAATCTTAATGAAATTAAATCTATCCAAGCAATGTCCAGGGAAGTCAATATCAATAAAAGTCCCTGGGCAGCATTTTGTAAAGATTACTGTCCTTGATTAGAATTGGAATCTATTCAAACTCTACCTTTGAGCACTTGTTCCCTTTCTAGAAGAAAGAGACAGCAAGGGCTCTTATAGATGCCCCCCAAAGATTTTCCATCAAGGGCTCATTTTATCCATACATAAGCATTTATTGAGAGTCCACAATGTGCCAGGCACTGGGAATATCAATGTAGAGAGTACAACAATTCTTGTTCTCAAAGAGTTTAGATCCTAATTTAGGATGCATGAAAAATATAAGTATAAACAGAATAAATTTAAAGGGAATAAGTTAAAGAGGAAGGGATCATAACCAGAAAGTACATAGAGAGAATCATAGAATGGCCAATTTGAATTATGTAACATGGAGCCACTTGTGTAAACAAATCAATATAATTATAAAAGGAAAAAAAGAGTTGCAGCAAGTTTTTTCTAATAAAGGGTCTGCTATACAAGAAATATAAAAGAACTTTTCAAATATGTATGAGTAATTAATATTCCATAATAGATAATTGAAATAGATAAATAGAAAGTTTTAAAGAAGAAATCCAAATGACTAAAATGAATGAAAAATCCAAACCATTAATAATTAGAGAAATGCTATTTTTCACATATATTGTTATTAATAATAAATATTTCATATTTATTCTTTTATCTTTGTTATTTATTATTATTTCATATTTGTTATTATATATTATTCATGACCATTATTTCATAATTATTGTTATTTAATTCATATTCTTTTTCATATTATTATCATAAATATTATTTATTATTATCATATTATTTTTAAATGTATTTATTTTCTTGTTTACATCATTTATTTCCACGAGTTACAAATTTTCTCCCCATCTTTCCCCCACCCACCACCCCAAAACAACCATCCCACAATATAACCCCTAACCCCAATCTATTGTCTCCTGTATTGCCCCTCTGTCTCTCCCCATTGCCCCTCTGACTTTCCAGTAGGGCAGAATGGGTCTCCCTATCCCAGTGCCTGTATATCTTAATTCCCAGTTGCATGTAAATAATAATGATAAATAATAATAATAATATATGCATATATATTTAACATTTGATTATAGAACTTTAAATTCTAGATTCTTTCCCTTCTTCCCTCATCACCCATCCCCACTGGAAAGAAAGCAATTCAATACAGGCTGTATGTGTGTAGTTACGTAGAATATCTCCACAATGCACATATTGTGAGAAACTAATTATATATCCCTCCTTCCTATCCTGCCCTCCCCTTGTTCTATTCTCTACCCTGTCCCTGGCCCTTTAGAGAAGTGTGTGCTTCCAGCAACCCTCCCCCCCACCCTGCCCTTCGCTCCATCATCAGCCTTCTCATCCTCATCCCCCCTACTCTCCTGTGTGGCAAGATACCCAGTTTAGAGTTTATGTCATTCCTTCCCTAAGCCAAATTCAATGAGAGTAAGGTTGACCCTTTCCCTTTTGTCTTCCTGTTCTTCCCCTCCACTGTAACAGTTGTCCCTTGCCTCTTCTATGTGAAGTGATTAACTTCATACTGTCTTTCCCTGTCTCCTCTCATTCTATTCCTCTCCCACCTCAGATTTCACCTTTTAAAGAATCATCCCTTCCTATTCAATTGATCCTGTGCCCTCTATGTACACATATATACACATACTCAGATATATATTCATACACACACAAACACACACACGTATACACCCTCTTATATAGAAATATGTGTATTTATATGTATATATACATTTGTATTCCTTTCACCTATCCTCATACTGAGAAAAGTTTCATAAGTTACAATTATCATTTTTCCATGTTAGCATGTAAATAGTTCAACTTGATAAGTTACTTATGATTTCTTTTCCATGTTTACCTTCTCATGCTTCTTGTTTTTGAGTGTCAAATTTTCTTTACAGTTCTGGTTTTTTTTCAGCAAAAATGCTTGAAAGTCCTCCACCTCATTGAATGACCATATTTTCCCCTGGAACATTATACTCATTTTTGCTGTGTAGTTGATTCTTGGTTTTAATCCTAGCTCCCTTGATCTCCAGAATATCATACTCTAGGCTCTTGAATCCCTTAATGTAGAAGCTACTAGATCCTGGGTTATCCTAATTGTGTTTCTACAGTATTCAAATTGTTTCTTCTTGGCAACTTATAATATTTTCTCTTTCATCTGGGAACTCTGGAACCTGGCTATAACATTGCTAGGAGTTTTCTTTTGGGGATCTTTTTCAAGAGGTGAGTGGTGAATTCTTTCAAGTTCTATTTTGCCCTCTGGTTCTAAAATATCAGGGCAATTTTCCTTAAGGATTTGTTGAAGGATGCTTTCTAGGTTCTTTTTTGTATCATGGCTCTCAGCTAGTCTAATAATTTTTAAATTGTCTCTCCTGGATCTATTTTCCAGGTCAGTGGTTTTTTCAAGGAGATATTTCACATTGCCTTCTATTTTTTCATATGTTTGGATCTGTTTTATAGTATCTTGATTTCTCATAAAGTCATTTGCTTCCATTTGCTCCACTCTAATTCTGAAGGAATTATTCTCTTCAGAAAGCTTTTGAGATTCTTTTTCCACCTGGCAAATTCAACTTTTTAAGGCATTCTTCTCCTCATTGACTTTTTGGGTCTCTTTTGCCATTTGACTTAATCTATTTTTTAAGGTGTTATTT
>CM053594.1:86711853-86741456 GCA_028646575.1 Pseudocheirus occidentalis
GCTTTTGAGATTCTTTTTCCACCTGGCAAATTCAACTTTTTAAGGCATTCTTCTCCTCATTGACTTTTTGGGTCTCTTTTGCCATTTGACTTAATCTATTTTTTAAGGTGTTATTTTCTTCAGTCAGATTGTTGACTCTCTTTTCATGATTTTCTTTCATCAATCTCATTTCTCTTCCCAGTTTTTCCTCCACTTCTCTTATTTGGTTTTCAAAATCCTTCTTAAGCTGCTCTATGGTTTGTAATCAGTCTACATTTTTCTTGAAAGCTTTTGGTACAGGATTTCCGACTGTGCTGTGTTCCTCCTGTTCCATGCTTTGATCCTTTTTGTCCCCAAAGAAAGGAATCTAAAGTTGGATTTCTGTTCTTATTTTACTTCCTTTGCCTGCTTATGTTGCCAGTCAATTACTTGACTTTTTAGCTCCGTGGGACTCTGCTTCCAGAGGGGAGCACTTTGTCCCAAATTGCTGGGGGGTTGCAGCTGCCAGAGCTATTAGGAGGCCACTGAAGCCCCAATGCACCCCAAAAGCACCAACCAAGACCACGTTCCTAATCCAGGCAGCTTAAGGCAAGAGCACTGAGCCTCTGAATGATGGCTTGGCCTCCCTGCAATCTACAGGCTGGGAGCTTCTGAAGAAACTACATGGAAGTGGATCTTCCACTTCTGCTGCTTCCTTGCCCCAGAGGAATTTTGGCCAAACCCTCTCCAAATTTAGCCAAGTTCCACTAACCTTTCACTTAGTCCTTATTTCTTATGGCTTGATAATTCTGGAAATCACCACAGCTGCCACTCTCCTTTAGGCTCCAGCTGCAGCTTGTCCTTGCAGCCCCAGGGCCAAGCTGTGGTTTCAGGCAGGGCTGGTTTCAGCTCCCAGCAAGCTGCAATGAGCCCTTTCTGTCCTGCCTGCTGAGCTGCCTTCAGCAGGAGATGCGTTTTTCTGTAATTTTGTGAGTTCTGGAGCCCTAAAATTTGTTTAGAGTCATATTTTATTGGGTATTTGAGTTGGTTGTGGGGGAGCTGTGGAGTTTTCTTGCTTCTACATCACCATCTATATTATAGGCTTTTTTCTTTTGATATTTTGAGCTCCAAATTCTCTCTCATTTCCTCCTACTCATTGAGAAGGCAAGCAATGTATCAATTATACATGTGAAATAATGCAAAACTTAATTCCATATTAACCATATTTTTTAAAATCAAGAAAAATAAAGAAAATGAGAAACTGAATTTTCAATTTGCACTCAGAGTTCATCAGTTCTCGCTCAGGGGGTGGATGGTATTTCTTCATCATAAACACTTTCATATTGTCTTGCATTATTGTGTTGATCAGAGTAGTCAGATCTTTCACAATTGTTCATCATTACAACATTGTTGTTA
The DNA here is from genome assembly GCA_028646575.1 of Pseudocheirus occidentalis. Lineage (NCBI taxonomy): Eukaryota > Metazoa > Chordata > Mammalia > Diprotodontia > Pseudocheiridae > Pseudocheirus > Pseudocheirus occidentalis. Next base: position 86,713,228 of record CM053594.1, read on the forward strand.
CTATGCCTAATGATCTTTCAGTTCTTGTCACTTCATTTTGCATCAGTTCACACAAGTCTTCCCAGGGTTTTCTGAAACCAACCTGATTGTCATTTCTTATAGCACAATTGTATTCCATTGCAATCATATACCACAACTTGTTCAGCCACTATCCAGTTGAGTATCTTCTTGATTTCCAGTTCTTTACCACAACAAACAAGAACTGCTATAAATATTTTTACATGTAGGTCCTTTTTTTTCTTTAGTCTCTTTGGGATACACAACTAATACTAGTATTGCTGGTTAAAGTTGATGCACAGTTTTACAGTCCTTTGGGCATAGTTCCAAAATGTTTTCTAGAATGGTTGAACCAGTTCACAATTCTACTAATAGTGCATTAGTGTACCTCTTTTTCCTTCATCCCCTCCAATATTTGTCATTTCTGATGGATGTGAGGTGGTATCTCAGAGTTGTTTTAATTTGCATTTCTCTAATCAATAGTGATTTACAGCATTTTTTCATAGAACTTTAGATAGCTTTGATTCCTCCTTCTGAAAACTGTCTATGTATATCCTTTGACAATTTATCAACTGGGGAATGGCTCTTATTTTTATAAATTTGACTTAGTTCTATGTTCACATGTATTTGAGAAATGAGGTCTTTATCAGAAAAGTTTGCTATAAATTTTTCTGATATTACTTCATTATTTGTTGTACCTTTTAGCCAAATATATTTTCTGTATATCTTTTAATCAGGTCTATTTTCACTTTTTCTTTTTCTGATTATTACCCCCCTCCATTTTTACTTCAGCGGAAGCATATTAGATTCTGCTCCAGTCTTTTATTTTAACGATGTGTTTATTTCTGTCTCAAGTGTGTCTCTTGTGAACAATATATTGTTGGATTCTGGTTTTTAATGCATTCTGCTATCCTTTTCTGTTTTATGGGTGAATTTATCCCACTCATAGCTATGATTACTAAGTATTTCCCTCAATCTCAATATCTTATACTTCATCCATTTTCTCTTTTTATTCCTTCTCTCCTCAAAAGTCTATTTTGCTTAATTGCCTTCCTTAATCTGATCTTCCTTTCATCACCCCTGCCTTTCTTTTATCTCCTTCTCTTCCTATTTCTCTTTTGGGTAAGTTAGATTTCTATACACAACTGATTATATATGTATGTGTGCATGCATATAAACATATGTGTTATATGTATAACACATTCTTCCTTCTTTTAATCAATTCTGATAAGAGTAAGATTCAAGCATTGCCTGCCACCACCTTTTTCCCCTCCATTGTAAAAGTTCTTTTCTGCCTATGACTTTTATGTAAGAAAATTTCCCCCATTCTACCTCTCCCTTCCACCTTCTCCCATTGAATCCCTCTTTCTCTCCCATTTCATTTTTTGTGAAGATCATTTCACCATAATAAACTCAAATCCATGTCTTCTGTCTATGCAGATTCCTTCTAACTACCATAGTAATCATAAAGTTCTTAGGACTTACATGTGTCATCTTCTCATATAGGAATATAAACAGTTTAATTTTGGTGAGTCCCTTCTGATTACTCCTTCATGTTTGCCTTTTTATGCTTCTCTTGAGTCTTCTGTTTAAATGGCAAATTTTCTACTCAGCTCTGGTCTTTTTATCATGAATGCTTGAAAGTCCTCATTTTTATTAAACACTATTTTCCCCTGAAGGAGAAGAGAGTACTATCATTGAAGCATTTTCAGAAGAGGAGTATCACTAATGCATTTTTTTAATGCACAGAAAAAAAATCAAAGGAAGTTCAGAAGGAAAAATATTTGAGGATAGCTTTGACAGTAGCATATTAAATTTATTTACTCTTAAAACAAACTATATGTAATAGAGATTTATGCTTTCACATATAATCTTTTTCTGTTCTGTCTGGAATGTTCTTTTTTCCTCCTTTTTGATTTTTTTTAATTCAAGCGGAAAAAAGAAGCAACAAAAAAGAATAATTACAAATTAGTAGATGGATAAAAGGTATTGTATGTAAGAGATATTTTATAGATAGAAGTCCACATTTTAGCAACTTGATACAATATGCGGGGTAAAAGAAAGTGAAAGGCTAGAATCTCAAACTTGGATGACTGAAAGAACAATGGTGCTCAGTTATCTGACTTTCATAGACATTCTGCCTCCTTTTTTTATGTTTTATTATCAATATACTTGTATGTCATTCCTTTCTTACATTCACAGGTTTTCAGACCTCTTGTTTCCCCACTCTTTCATTTCATTTTCCCTATCTAAAATGTCCTTTCCCACCTCTTCACTCATCAATGTTCTCATCATACATCATGCTCCCACCTTCCTCTTGAAGCCTGTAGTGACAAGGATTCCCCACATCACCATCACCCTGTCCTGAATTCATAATGTATATATTGCCCATACCATTTATTTGGCCCTTAATGATCTTTGAGTTTGTATTTGCATTAACAACAAATCACATTTTTATTACTTTGTGATTAGAAATTACTTTTCTTATAGAAACAAGATAGGTTGTACAAACATCATTATGCCCATTTGAAATATGCCTCAGAAAGGTTGTATCTTGCCAATAGTCATATGTCTTGTAAATGTCTGCTTCAAAACTTGAACTCAGGTCCTATGACTCCAAGCCCAATGAGTTTTCCATTCTAATATCTTTCCTCCTACCCTACCCTTGATTGTATTATCAGTTATCTTTTCTATTTTCAAAAAGTTCAGGGCAGTGGTTTCTTTCAACTATGCGAAAGTGAGCCTAACTCCAATTCCTAAAAACTTCTAAAATGCATTCTTAAAGGGATATTTTTTCCAAGCATTTAGAATGAGAAGCAGTGAACACAAGAGTTAGCACAGATTTTTCATGAAGTAATCACGTAAGATAAAGCTTGTTTGCTTCATGGACAGAGAGATCAAGAGATGCTGTAGACATGGGGTGCCTGGATTTCAGCAAGACATCTGACAAAGTCTTTTATATGCCCTTAAGGGCAAGATGGATAAATCTGGTCTGGATGAAAGTACAGTGGGATGGTATATGGCAGCGGTTCTCAACCTGTGGGTCACGAACCTTTGAGGGGTCAAACAGGGTCACCTACGACCATCGAAAAACACATATTTCCAATGGTCTTAAGATACAAGACACTGCTCCTCTATCCATCTCCAGACGGGTGCACCCACATGCAGATACACTCACATACAAGTATTAAAGGGTTGTGGCACTAGGAAGGTTGAGAATCACTGGTATATGGGGTCCAAGTGCATCAGTAGAACATCAGTGGCATCAAGCTATAGAAACTGAGTCAATTGGCAATCTAACAGGGGTTCTTGGGGTCTGTGAACTTGTTTTGTATCAATATTTTGATAACTATATTTCAATATGATTGGTTTCTTTTGTAATTCTATGAATTTAGTTTTTGCATTTATTTTGGCACCAGACTGCCAAAGATGTACATGATATGAAAAAGGCTAAGAATCCCAGATTTATAGGATCATAGATTTATAGTTTGAAGGGATAACAGTGTCATCTAGTTAAATACACTCATTTTGCAGATGATGAAACAGAGACCTAGGAGAATTAAGAGACTTGACCAAAGTAGTCAGAGGCAAGATTTGAACCGAGGTCGTCTAACTCCAAAGCAGGTGCTCCTTTCCTTGTAATCACTCTGCTCTCTCAAGCTTAAGGCATGACTTTAAGCAACATATGATCAATTACAAGATGGGAAGATGTTGAATCCCAATCTCTGTACAATAGGCAATCATGGATTTGTCTCCAATACAGCTAGTCTACCCACTCTACCCTTTATAATCTAACACTCCCCACTCTAACTCTCATCACTGATTAGCAAGCTACTAAACCAAACCACATCAGATTTAAGCAAAACATCCTTCCCCTTAAGAGTCCCCACAACTTCCTTCATCCCTTAATCTTCCCTTGAAAAGGTGGGTTTTGCTGCATGCCAAGGCAGTGCCTAGTGGGTAAGCCTCACACCCATTATTCATTATTCCACGGATATGAGTGAGTGGTGCAGGATGAGCAAGCATAGGTGCTCTTTAATCTGTATTACCAATCTCATCATATTATTTTCCCCCAAATCACCCCTATTCTGAACTTCTCTATTTTCTTTTTTTTTTTTTTTTTTTTTTTGCTTTTTGGAGGGCCGTTGGGGTTAAGTGACTTGCCCAAGGTCACACGGCTAGTTTTTTGTGTTAAGTGTCTGAGACCAGATTTGAACTCAGGTACTCCTGACTTCAGGGCCGGTGCTCTATTCACTGCGCCACCTAGCCACCCCCGAACTTCTCTATTTTCATCAAGGACACCACCATCTTTCCAATCTCTTCGATGTTCCTCTGATCTCTAATTTCTGTCTAAACTGAATCTATTGTCTTCAGTGTTCCCATTGATCTCATAATTACAAAATCTGATGACATTTTTCTCAGTTCTTATTTCTCTTAACTTCTCTGCAGCATTTGACACTTTTGACTGCCCTCTTTTCTTGTATATTCTCTCCCTTCTGGTGTGATAAATAATAATGTATATCTCCTATAAAAACTCTTACATCTGCATACTTGAAAATTGGGGAACAATTTTCTAGCCTATTCAAAAATTGTCCAAATGAAGTAAATCAGTGATTTTTCTACCCATTTGTCAGGAAAATGTTCAATGTGACACCTTCTGATTGGTTTGTTTGCAAAAGGAACTGAAAATGAAATTTTACCTACCTGAATTTCAACCAAAAAAATTTAATATAATTAGTAAATGACATTTAAAATTTAGTTCCATGATTTAGCAAGCATGGACAACATTGTACTTTTTTCCTATGTGAGTCAAGAAATCTTTGGGGGATATCTTTGTCATCTATAATAGCCACTGAAAACTAAGTGATGAAATTAATTTACCTTCAAATCCCAGAATCACCAAGTGTTAAATCAAACTTTTCAAAAAACAATAAAGCATATTCAATCCTATTTCTCTTAATAAAAAGGGATAATTATTAATATTTTAAGAACAAATATATGGCATACCAAAAGTTTTAAGTGTATTATTATTATTATTATTATTATTTAAGGGGAAATATGACAGCATTTTCAAGTATTTGAAGGGATACCACTGGGAAAAGGGAAGAGACTTTTTTTCTTGCTTGGCCCTGGCTGACAGAAGTAGGAGCAAAGGGTGAAAATTACAGGGAAGCCAATTTGGCTCAGGCAAGATCAACATCCTTATTATTAGAACTAGATGACAGAGGAATGCCTCCCTTGGGAGTTAATGAATCCCCAATACAGGAGATGTTCCTCCCTCCAAGCAGAAATTGGATGGATATTTGTTTGGAATATTGTAGAAAGGTTTCCTGCTCATGCCATGGTTGGACTAGGTGGTCTACAAGTTCTCTTTACACTTTGAAGTTTTGATTCTCACAGTGACACTTCCCTGTCCCTCCTACATGGTTCAGGAAGGAAACAGAAAACATTCTCTAGAACAGAGAACAACTGTTGAGACTTGTTTCACTAATATTTACTTAAGTTTGATGTTTTTAGATGGAATTTGCAAATTCCATTTTGGTGTTCCACACCTATATTTTCATTTATTAACATAAGTGCATAAAGAGGAGAGAAAGAAGGCAAAGCCAGTACTTTGAAAAATGAAAACATTGTGAAATCAGTCATCTAAGACACAGTGGAATCCAGAGTGGTATAGTGGGGAAAGAATCCATTTTTTAATCAAAGACAAATTTGAACTCAGATTCTACTCTCTATTATACCTGGTATCTCAATAGCCCTTTCAAGTCTTCAAAGTGTTCTACCCATATTATTCCTCATCTGATACTTATAACACCAATATTAAGTAGGTGGTGTTATCCTAATTTCACAGGTTTGTAAATTCAGGCTCATCGAGATTAAGAGATTATTTAGTCATCATACAACTGGTTAAGTGTTGGAAGTGGGGTCTAACACATCATTCCATGGTCCAAGTCCAGCCCTTTTCCCACTATACCCCATGATCTTTGAATTCTCATACCAAAATAATTTTTCTATTCTTTGATTTGTGCTAACTCCTCTAGTTAGAATGTTAGCTCCTTGAGGACAGAAACTCTCTCAATTTTGTGCCTGCATCTATTGATCTTGATATAGTATTTTGCATAGATAACAATTTTTCTTTTATTCATCATTATATTTAATAAATGTTTTTTTCTCTTTTCTAAATTCAGTCCTACTTATTGTGTGTTCTTTGGGAAGTGACACAAAATTGAAGAAGCAGAGAAGTCACTTAATCACTCTTGAGTCTACCTCAGTTTTCCATTTTGCAATATGAGCAACTAGCTCATTTCAATTCAATAATTCAATAATCTCCAGCTCTAAATTATTCTTTTGTCAATCAAAAACCCAAGCCTATATTAAGCACCCACAATGTGCCGGGTTACTGTGCTAGGTTCTGAAGATACACAAATGAAGAATTAAACAATCCCTAATCAAAAAGACCTCACATTCTATGAGTTACAATGAACCTTCAATTAACCAGAACTTAGCTATGCAGAACAAGTCTTGGGCCAAAGCAAAATTATAGAGTAGAATATATGTTATCAGTGCCCATGCTCCACACTCCTTTATTTGCTCTCAGCTAGCTCCAGGTAATCTTTTAAAATGGCATTTGATAGTGCTTAAGGTATTATTATTGCCAGGAGTAACTTGCATTTTAATAGAAGACTCTAAAACGGAAATATTTTTCAGTCCAAAGAAATTAAATTAACAATAGATTTCAGGCCCAGGTAGATGAATGGGGAAAATATTTTTGGCCAGGAGGATTTCCCAGGGCCTTTCAAATCAGTCCATTGAGGTAGGCATCTACTTCATTCACTTACAAGGCAAGCCCAGATTCAGAATATCAAATTAAATGTAAATTTGGAAACTTGCTCCACATTGAGAAATCAACTTACTTGAAAAGTTTATAATGTATTTTAAACATGCATAATATATTAATTATTAATTAAATTAATTAAATATATTATATTATATACATATGCATGTATGTATTAGCAAGCACCCTAGCATACCCAGGATGGCCTACCAGCCCAAGTTCTTAGATCTGCTTTTCTAAAGGAAAGATGCTTTAAAGAGGTTTCTGATCTTACCTTAATTAACAGATAAGTAAGTATAGTTAAGTAGAAAGAAGTGAGTATCCAAGAAAGAATCCAATAGACAGGGCTTCAACTGTCTGAAGAGAATAATACAACCACCTACATATACCACTGGACCAGGAGCGCACCAACATCTGAGTAGTCATTCAGCTCTTAACAAACGGGCTACTCAGAGTCATATCCAGGGAATCAAAAGGTCCTTCTCATGAGAGAGCTCTCAAAGTAAAATGCCAGGCTCCCAGTATATACAGTTTTCAACAAACAGGCTCGGAGTCAGAAGGCACCACAACCCTCTTGACTCAGTGCCTAATTAGCTTAGTACCAAAGGTGTGAAAGCCTTTCTACAAGCAAGCCTCCCCACCCTAACCAAGCTCCTCCTTAGGCAAGTTTCTCCCCCAGTGGGTTCTATGTGACTCAGAATGTATCAAAGTTTTGAAAGCAGCAAGACATTCATGATTGAAATATCTGTATACCTTTAGATCTGGTAACATGGCTTCTGTTCCAAGGGAAAAGAGAACACACATGGTCACATAGGCCAATTAATGGACTGGGAAGATCTTCCTATTCCATTAACATCACAATGTATTTATACATAAATATATATGTGTGTATGTACATATCTATCTATATATTTGTTCAGTCATTTTTTTAGTTGTGTCCAACTCATTGGGACCCCATTAGCAGTTTTCTTTGCAAAGATATTGGAGTGATTTGCCATTTCTCCAGATCATTTTTACATATGGGGAAACAGAGACAGACAAGGATAAGTGACTTGCCCAGGGTCACACAATTAGTAAATGTCTGAGGCCAGAACTGAACTCATGAAGATGAGTCTCCCTGACTCCAGGTCATGTACTCTATCCACTGCACTACCTAGCTGCTCATACTTATTTGTATGTTTATTTATTTATAGATGAGACTCCCAGGGTCTCAGTTGGATTTAACTTATATCTCTCATACCTTCACCTATAACTTTTGCACCTTCTAAATCACCAAACCTGGACAACAAGCATTTGTGTTCAGAATGATAACCTTCAGGACCCAATAGATCCTAAATAATCAAAGAAATATTTAATGAATAACATTCACTGTACCCTACTATAGAGATATATATCTAGAGATAGAGAGATAGATAGAGATAGAGATAGAGAGACAGAGACAGAGACAGAGATAGAGATAGAGACAGAGACAGAGACAGAGATAGAGATAGAAACAGAGACAGAGACAGAGATAGACAGAGACAGAGACAGAGATAGAGATAGAGATAGAAACAGAGACAGAGACAGACAGAGACACAGAGACAGAGATAGAGATAGAGATAGAGATAGAGATAGTCAGGGAATTTGTGCAATAAGAATTGAAACAAGAACCACAGGAATTAGATCTTGATAGGATAGATGAGATAAAAATAAGAGAGATGAAATTATCAAAAGCCATATAGCTCAAAAAAGGTGACAGAGCTAAGACATCTAGATTCAGTGTTCTTTTCCAGTATCATTTCATATTATTACCATTCACATACTCTCCAGCTCAGTCAGACTGACCTCATACCTATTCTCCATACTAAGCATTCTACCTCCTAGCCCTCTGCCTCTGCTCAACTGGTCTTTATGTTGGGAATGCCCTTGCTGTTTGCTCAACACAACTCTGAGATACTCTAACTTTCTTCAAAGCACCATTCCAATGCCACATCCTACAGAAGACCTTTCCTAGTCTCTCCTGTTGCTAGCACTCTCTAAGTTTTGAAAACATTTTGTATGCACTTTGTATTTGCTTATCTCTGTATGTAGTGAATCCCCCAGTAGAATGTGAACTTTCTGGAAGAAGGGGCTAATTTCTTTGTCTTTTCATCCCAGGAAACTAGCACACAACCTTGATAACAATAGATACTTGTTAAATGTGCATTAAAATGAAATTAAATGGCTGCACATGGTGTCTCATGCCTATAAAATCTGTTCCAGGAAAGGTTGAGGAGGGTGGATTGCTTGAGTTCAGGGGTTCTGAGTCTCACTGGGAATAAAGTTTATCAAATGTCTGGAATAAGTTCTGCACCAAGATGGTGAGTCCTCAAGAAACAGAAGGCCACAACACTTACTAAAGAAGGGAAAAATTAGCCCATGTTAGGAACGGAGCAAGTCAAGTCTCCCATGCTGATCAGTAATGGGATCAGATCTGTGAGCAGCTGCTATACTTCCAACCTGGATGAGATAGGGAGACCCATTATAAAAAGGATAATAATAATAATAATGATGATGATGAAATGAAAACATTGCACTTCCAAGATCTAGCCATGCAATTTATTTCCAAGTCCATAGTAAAAATAGTTATACATAATAGATGTTTAACAAATGTTTGAGCAATTAATGAATCAATGGAATATCATAATTTGGAGAGACTTTAGAAATCAACTAATCTAATCTCTACCTGAAGCAAGTGCCAGCCTTACTCAAGTGAACAAATTGTACTAATATAAGTAGTAGTTACTTATAGTCTTTCTGAAGGCTGTTACCAAATCCAATGGCCTTTTCTCAGTGTACATTTTCTTTGACTTCTTTGCAGCCTTTGGCACTGTTGATTACCATCTTCTCCTTACTTTCTTTTCTCTAGATTTTTGGGACACTACTCTCTCCTGGTTCTCCTCCTTCCTATATGACCACTCCTTTGTTTCTTACTGGATCTTCTTCCAGATCATTTCTTCTAACCATAAGTGTTCCTCAGGGTTCTGTCTTGGGCCCTCTGCTTTGTTTGGTCTTATCCGTTTCCATGGATTTAATTATCTCTATCCTGATGGTTCTCATATCTACCTATCCTACCTCAGTCTTTCTAGTGACTTCCAATTTCACATTTCCATCTGCATTTCATACACCTTGAACTGTATGTTGAGTAGCCATCTTAAATTTAATTACATCAAAAACCTAAAGCAATATCTTTCCCTCTAAACTATCCCTACTTCCTACCATTCTTATTACTGTACTGAGCAACATCACCCTCCTAGTTCCTCACACTTGGAATGTAGGAGTCATCCTCAATTACACACACACACACACACACACACAATTCAATCTGTTGCAAGACCTATCAATTTCATCTCTATGACTTCTCTTGAATATACCCTCATCTCTCCTTTGTCACTGTCATCATTCTAGAGCAGACCCTTATCATCTCACATTTGGTTTTTTGTAATAAATAACCTGATGATCGGTCTACCTACTTCATCTCCCCTACTCCAATTCCTCTCCCATTCAATTTTATAAGATTCAATAAACATATATTAAGCACCTATCATATGCCAGGCCTCGTTCTAAGTGCTAGGGATACAAAAAGTGGCAAAAGACAGTCCTTGGCCTCAAGGAGCTTACAATCTTATGGGGGAGAGAATATGCAAATATATATATATGTTTATGTATGTGTATATATATATGTTCTGTCCCCAAGAAACTTCAAGCTTTATATAAGTATCCTCTTCCTCCATCCCACCCCCATTCCCTAACCTTTCATAGATACTTGTAGGGTCGTATGTAGCAATTTCCTTCTAATGGGCCCCCCAAAACAGTTATGAGACTCATTATAATGTAGATAACTAGTGAGGCCTGGAGCAAAGGGGACTTCCACCTGAGGCCCGAGTGCCCCAAATGTCTCTGTGGCTCTAGACCTACCCTATCTGTAGAGCATAAAAATTACTTCTACCTTACTTGTAGAGTAGAAATGGCAGTCAGCAAGAAACCAAACACCCAAGCTTTAAATTACTCCCTTCACTTTAACAGTCGATTTATTAAGCACCTGTTCTGTGCAAGGGTCTATACTAGGCTCTGGGAATGCAAAGAAAAGAAAAAATAATGCCCCTCTCCTGAAGCACCTTACATCCTATTGGAAGGAATGATTACCATAACAGCTGAATATATTGGTTTCTTCCCCTGTCATAGAAGATTGGACCAGGTGACATCCAAGGTCCTTTTTATTCCAAAAAAACCCCATGACTCTGAGATACTAGTGCTCAATTATAATTCCTTCCTTCTCTACAATTTTCCTAAGGGAAAAAAATTGGCACTACCTCCTATGCAGTAGGAAACCAGCCAAACAGAAGATAATCCCAAAGCTTCTGAATTTCATCAATCAATGTGTTTTCTAAAACCCAGGATGCCCCAGCTATGGATTAGGTGAGGACCTGCTGGTCATTTGTTCCCTACAAATCAAGAGTTTAATTGAGGCAGACACTCAGAATTAGAAGTCAGGAATTGCTTCCCCAGATGATGACTGTGAAGATTGGGCTGGAAGCAAGACCTATGATCTTGGAAGTATAATGACAATCTGAATGTTAGTGGCAATCGGTCAGCAGTTGTTAATAAGGGAGATGGGTTCCTTCTCCACGATTTCTCCCCTCAGTTACGGCTATGGGGGCTGGAGCAGAAGCAGGTCTGATGGTTTGGGGGTACTGCTGGACTCAGAGCCCTATATTGTCTCAATGGGGGTTTGATGGGAAATGGTGAGTAAGGTGGGAGCAGTGATTTTCCTGTCTCTGCCTCTTCAGCTAGGCTGGTTTCCTGCCTTGTGTATAGCAGCTGATTAACAGCTGAGGGGAGGAAGGGAGGAGCAGTGAATGACTGGCCCCTTCTCCATAAGAGTTGCTTCTTCAGATGCTCACTGTAAGGCTGAGCTGTAAGTAAGATCTGTGGTCTGGGAAGTACTGCCACTTCTTGGACTCCAGTGCCAATCGGGACAGGATAAGAATTTTAGATGCCTTCTGCAGTTCTGAAATGTCAGTGTTCAACAATAATCCAAATAGTCCTAAGAGGTCAGATAAGCATCTGACTATCCTTTACCAAGCATTTATTAAGCTCCCATTATGTCTAATTCTGATGATTCCTACCTGTGTGAGTATGGGCAAGTCACCTCAGTTCCTTAGGTTTCGGTTTTCTCATCTTTACAATGAGGGCATTAAAACTAGATGGACATTGAGGTCCCTTCCAACTGTAAATCTCTGATCCCATGTGCCAGCTACTGTGCTGGGAACTGGCACACCAAAGTCAAAGTGTAGCCAAATGAAAAAAAGAAAAAGAAAAAATCACTGACTTCTTAGAGCACATGGGCAGAGAGCCTTGAATGGGTTAAGTCATCTCTGGCTCAGTCCCAACAGACATAAAATTCACCTGTGCTTGCTCTGAAATAAATCAGTGTCCCTTTTTGCTCCTGCCGTTGTCTGGAAATAATGCAAATTCAGGGGGCCTGCAGTGACATTGGGCCTCACTAGAAGGATACACATAATAAATTGTCCCCTAATACTGTTAAAGAGGCATTCTTGTCTTCTCTGCTAGATGTGGAGGTTGAACGGGGCTACTTACCAGTTAAGCAGGAGGATGGGGTAGTATGTCATTTTTTTCATTTAGCCCATTATGGCTTATTTGCACATTCTATTGAGGGAGCTATAGGACAAACACACACACGCATACACGTGCACACACACACACGGACATATATACACATGTGCCAGGTTCACTACTACAGCTCTTGTCAATAACCAAGATTCTGCTCCCCTCCCCATTTGTATTTTTTTTTTACAACTAAAGAGAGCAGAAGCACTGATGATTCCCTGTACATTGCATTCATCATGTGGAAAAAGACTGAGCTGTTTCAGCAGAGGACAGGACAAATCAGTCTGCCCTGCAGGAAGCTCCTGCCGTTCAGTAATTGTTTGCTGGAGGAAGAATCAAGGGTAAAATTTGAAGTAAATGGCCATCTTTGTTGATCCAATTCATCAACACTGGACTAAGCATGGCAGCAGCTGCTGCTGCCTTCTGAGAAAAATGAAAAGCCAGCAAACCTTGAGCAGATGAAATCATTAGGAGGAATTAAAGCAGCACTTGAAACACAAAATGAGAGGAAACATTGGAAATACAAGTGGTCCATGTCTTAGTTCTTTGGACTCACTCATTTAAGCACATCCAAGAGAATACGCAGTTGTAGCTAAGGTGTGAGCAGATCTTTAACTAAATTCAGCTCCCTCTCTAGAAAAGTCAAGTAACAGAAAGGGAATGGGGCATTCTTGGACCTCTTCCTAATGATAAGGAACATACCAGAGCTTTTATAAAGCCCTGATGTGGCATAATTCAATAAGGAAAATCTTTCTCCCTTCCACTTTTTAGATCAGAGGAAAGGCATACAAGATCTGGGACTAGAAAGTGTACATCCTAATTTAGGCTTTCTACTGACTACTTGTGTAACCTTGGGAGAGCCGTTTAACCTCATAATGGTTCTTATATCCCTCATCTGTAAAAATGAGGCAGTTAGATTTGTTGGCTAAATTTTCTTCTGGCTCCAAATCCTATACTATTACTTCTTCCACAAGATGTGTGTGTGTGTGTGTGAATGTGTACATATGTATGTATGTATATGTGTATAGGTATGTACATATGTATGTGTGCATATCTATATACATATGTGTGTATATACACATATGGAGAGAGAGAGAGACAGAGAGAATGAATTATAACTGCTCTACCAAAAGATAAAGGCAACAGTTAGTGGTACAACAGTATAATGGAAAGGTACTTGACCTTGAGTCAAGAAACCTGGATCTCATCCAACTCTTTCACTAACTGGCTGTATAAACTTCATTAAACGTCCCTAAGCCTCAGTTTCCCCAACCTAGGAAAGGAGGGTTTGGAATAATTTCTCTCTAAGGCCCCTTCCAGCTTTAATATTTTATGATTCTATGATTTAAGGATCACTTTCTATGAAGGTAGACATGAGGCAGAAGGTTCTTATGAAGGATTCCAGAGAAATTCAGTATCCAGGATGTAGGAAATCAGCATATTCATTCATTTCACCCCCTCACTAAATAATTATTCATTAACCACTTATACCAAAGTCTTTGGCATTGTCAAAAGGTTCAGAATCAGAAACATGATTGTTATCTGTTGAAATGACATTAAGGAAAATTCATTATCATCCACTTTGCCATTCTAATCTAAGGACCATAGGATCCAGGGGTATGTCAATGTTTAACAACCAGCTCTCTGAAAATGCATGCCACACTTTAAAGTTTAATCTATATTATTAACATTTTCTCCATTACTTTCTCAAGTAAGATCAAATGAGATGTATTTGTAACAGTGCAGAGCACAATGCATGGCACCTAGTAGGCACCATATAATTGTTTTTTGCTTACCTTTCTCCCTTAAGCCTAGACAATCAACAAAATAATGAATCAAGTTTTGATTTCCAGAACTATAAATGCTCACACTAATAATTTAACAATTCATTACAAACTGGCTCCAGCAGAGTCCTGATGAGTCTTTTCCATCTGATTTGCACCCAAAATTTCCTATATGTTTCCTCCATTATAATGTAAGTTGCTTGAGAGGAAGAACTGTCTCCACCTTATTAATTGGTATTCCCAATACTTAGTACTGTGTTTTCCACTTAGTAATAAATGTGGTTTTTTTTCATTTATTCTTACATATGAATGATCACTGTACTAGGCCTTGGAAATACAGAAATGAAAGAAGGCAATCCATGCCCACAGGGAACTTAAAAGGTAACAGTAATGAAATATGCACAGAAATAACTATAATAGAAAATAGGACATGACATGCATAAAGGAGTTACACAAAAAGCATTGTGAGGATTTGTGGGAGAAATCACATTTAGCTGGGAGGATCAGGGAAAGTTTTATGAAAGAGAAAGATTTTTAAACTGGACCTTTAAAATCCTAAATAACCGCAGCTACATTAGAGAAAATTTTTTTCAGTTATAAATAATCTGGTCAGTTATCTTACACACAAATGGAAAGACTTAACTTATACAATTCAAAAATTAACAGAAAATCTTAAGGAAAACCTAGTTCCAGGAAACAACACAAAATATACTCAATCTTTCAACAGTATCTTTATTTAGAGAGTGCTATGGGGAATGACAATATAATACTGGTGCTTATTTTCATAGTTACAATCATTTCTTTATGGTAGGCATACCATGTTGAGCAAGTAAAAATGGCACACATTATGGCGTGTCTATAATTCATAGGGTCATAGAATCACAGATCCTCAGAGTTAGAATGGACATCAGAAGCCCTTTACTCCAACCAGTAACTGAATTAGAATCTCTTTTACAACATACCTCCCAAGTGGTCACCCAACCACCTTTGCTGGAAAAGAATCTAATATTTCCTGAGAAAGTCCATTCAATTTCTGGGTAGCTTTATTTGTAAAGGAGCTTTTCTCTCACAAGTTTGAATTCACCTCTTTGTAGCTTAACAGTCCATTGCTTCTTGTTCTGTTGTTGGCCTCCAGGCAACCAGAATCTAATCCGTCTTCCATATTATTTAATTGTTTCAGTCATGTCTGACTCTGCATGACCTCATTTGGGGTTTTCTTGGCAAAGATACTAGAATGGTTTTCCATTTCCTTCTCCAGCCCATTTTACAGATGAGGAAACTGAGGCAAAAATGGTTAAGTGACTTGCCCAGCATCACACAGCTAGGAAGCATCAGAGGCCAGATTTGAATTAAGGTCTTTCTGACTCTATAATGGCAAGCACAGAAGTAGTTCATACCTTTTAGCTATTAAATTTAACACCTTGTGTCAGTTCAAGTTTCTTTTGAGCCTTGTACCAAATCTGTTAAGAAACAGAATGTATGAACCCCACAACTTGTGAACCCTAGAACTCACGAGCTCCTGCAACAGGAAGGGGAAGAACTAGTGACCATATATAAGGAAAGCCCCAGGTCCAGACAGCACAACTGAAAAGAGGACTCTTGTGGTGGGAGACTCAAGAAGGAGAAAACTTGTGGTATCCTAGCACTCTGTTTGTCTGCTCTGTTTGTGTTGATGTTTGTTTGTGATACTTTGTACAGAAGCCCTGGGACCTTACTGGAAGCCCTGAAAGAGGATTTTCTGGTTGCATGTTTACAGAAGTCCTGGAGGAGGGTTTTAGAGGTCCTGGGACTGTACTGATGATTTGTGCTGACCTCTTGGACCTTGTTTGTAAGTCTGTGTTGATTTCTATATTTATGATTTGTGTTGAGTTCTTAGACCTTTGTTGATGGGTCTGATTTGATTTCACAGGCAGATAGTGAATTGATGATGGTGCTGGGAATGTCCATGAATATTATTGTGGTTCTGTCAAGCTTTGTCTTCCCAGAAACAGGAACTGTGAAGGACTTGAGGTGGACTGGACACTGTGAACTTCAAGATGGAACAGGAACTAGACAAAGAACTGGATAAGGAACTGGACAAGGAACTGGGAGCTGCCTGCCTGTGAACCCAAGTGACAGTTGGAGCTGAGACTATGGAAGAGGAACCATGGAAGCTGAGAACCAGCCTTGAGTCAAGCTGAAAAAAACTTTACTTGGATACTATGTACTGACTGAGGAGATTATGATTTACTGTGACCTAGGGGTGGAGAACTTTGACTTTTCTCCTGTGTGTCCCTTAAAGAGGCAAGTCTCCATAAATATTATTGAATGACTGAGTTACTAAATGATTGTACTTTGTTGAAAACTATGTGGCCATTTTAGTGATAAGCTGTTGAGTTGTGATGAATGCTGTATTTTGATTTTCTGTGATAAGCTATAACATTGTGAATGCTGTATTTTGATTTTCTATGAATGTTTTGCTCTGATTTGTTACTGAAGAGAGTGTTCACTATACTGTGTAATCAGAACCTTGAAAGCTGTTCGCAGCAGCCATCCTCTGGAAAGCTTTACAGACTCCAAGCCTAGAATTCTCTCCACTGTGCCAACTAGCTAGAATCTTTCAAATGCTTCAAGATGGTTATTTTGTCCTCCTAAGTTTTCTCTTTTCTAGGTTAAATGCCCATGGTCCTTTCAGCTGACTCTCATATGAAAATTTCTTGAAGTTCCTTACCATTTCTTGATACACTCTACAAGAGACCTGTTAAGTCTACATTGAGCCAATTATGATTATGCCTCATGATCATTAAAGCTGTTGTGGAGCTACCTGATTATATCAGTACTGGCTTCCCTGCTGTTCCTCACATAAGATATCTGCTTATTCTGCATTTTCTGAGGTTTCCTTCATGCCTGAAATTCTCTCCATGTTTCTCTTCATCTCTTGGCTTCTTTCAACTCCCAGCTGAATCTCAGCTTCTGCAAGAAGCCTTTCCTGATTCCCTTAATGCTAGTGCCTTCACCTCTAAGATTATCTCCTATTTTCCTGTATATATTTTATCTGGCCATAGCTGTTCACATGCTGTATCCCTTATTAAACTAAGAGCTCCTTGAGAACAGAACTGTGTTTTACCTTTCTTTGTATCACAGGTGCTTTGCATGGACTCTGGCAGACAGCAAGCATTTAATAAGTGCTTGTTGACTTGATGCAGCTTGATTTTTCTTCTAGCCCTATGGTGTCAAACTCAGATAGATGTGGGGGCCATGCAACTTCACGTAGGAATTCCTGTGGACCACATATTGACTTAGAAAACCACCCTTATTTATATAATTCATCTTTATTAATGCATAACTACATTAAAATCTGATAAGAATTATATTTTAATCTGATTTAGGCCACACTCAGGCCTGTGCTATGGGTCACATGCAGCCCAAAAGCCCTGTGTTTGAAGCCTCTGATCTGGCCCATGTCACATAATCTTTTCCACAAGAAGAGCATGACAAAAATTTACAAATACTTTGCTGAAATCTGGGTAAATCATATATATAGCATTCCCCCATCTTACAGATTTTAATCCCATTTAAAAAAATGAAAGAGAAATCAGCTTAGTCTGGCATAACTTCTATTTGATGAAGTCATACTGACTAATTGTAATTACAACTTCCTTTTCCAGATATACACTAACCATCTTTTTAACAATATCTTCTAATTTTTTTTTCAGGAACCAAACTCAAGCTCACTGACCTATAGATCTGAGATTCCATCCTCTTCCCTTATTTGAAAACTGAAACAACATTTGTCAGAGTCCAATCGCTGCAGTAATTCTGCTTTTCTCCCCAATTTTCTGAAGATCAATGAGAATAGCTCAGTAATCACATTTGCCCATTCTTCCAGTGCCTGTGGATATAGTTCCTCAGGGTCAGGTTATTTCAATTCATCAAGGGCATTTATGTACTTTCTTTTATCCCCCTCTTTATCTTGGGTATCTTCCCTTAATTAAGTACTTTTGTTCTGTCCTCTTTGTCCAAAGATCATTTTCCTTGGCAGAAAAAAAAATACAAGCTAAAGAAGAATTAAATAGCTTGCTTCTCTCTGTCCTCAATTATTATCCATTCTTCACCTAATTTTTCATCCTCAGCTAACATCCTAACACCCTTCTTTGATCCTCTTCTATTTCTCCTGATCACTGGGGAAAATCCCTATATGTTGTCCTTGGCTTTCCTTCCCAATCTCAGTTCATTCTGTGTTTTACCGATTCTGACATATCTACTAATGTTTTATTCTGCCTACTCCTATGATCTTCTAAAATCATAGCAATTCCAAGAACAATTATCTTTTTTAAAAAGGAATGATTTCTAAATTGATTACCACTTAATTCAAGTAATCAAACATTTACTGAATATCTACTACCTACTATGTGCAGTATGTGCATTATGTTACATCCTTTAGGATAACAAAAATGATCGAAAATACATTTAATTGATGTTTGTATGGAACTTCAAGATTTGCAGTGTTTTACATGTATAATCTATATCAAACTGCTTACCATCTTGGGGAGAGGGGCAGAAAAAGGAAGAAGAGAATTTGTAAATCTTTTTTTAAAGGAATGTTTAAAATTATTTTTACATGTACTTGGGAAAAATGAAATATCTAAAAATAAATAAATACTATTTGTCATGTGGAATGATGCTCTAGAAGGGGCAGAGTGTGGGATATTTGAGATAGCTATGGTGATGTAAAAAACAGAAAACATCAATAAAAACTTATTTTTTAAAAGTTTTGCCATGTTTTACATATATTGTATCTCTTGGTGCAAAGAGGAGCACAATATTACTATTATAACTAAGTCAAGGGCAGTGTCCAATGGCATGACAATAGCTCCGCACATAGACCAGAAGACTACTAAACGCATTTTTATGTGATTCTCATAAATACGTATTTTGCAAGTGCACAAATATGTACAATTACTTGATAGACTGTTTGGGTTTTCATTTGTTGAATATTTAATTCAACTGTAAATGTTTAATTCATATTTACCATGTTGATGTAACAGTTACAAAATTATTCCTATTCCTCTAAACACATTGAATGTTTCCAATAAATTTGCATGCTAGAATTTGTCTAAGCAAAATCTATAGTTGCCACCCAAACCACAGAAACACTAATTTACTGGTTAGTGTCTTATATAACAACTGCATTAACATGAACTTGCCAACTTCATCGAGAAGGAAGATGAAACTCTTTCATTCATTAGAACAACCAATTGGCAAAACTGGAATAAGGTTGCTTTAGAAAGTAATGAGGTCCCCCTCATTGCTGGGCTTAAAGCAAAAGCTGAATGACCTCTTTCGTATGTCTAGTGGTAGGGATGTTTTCTCAGGCATTGCTTAAAGTAGATGGTTAATGTGTTCCCTTTCAGCTTTGAAATTCTGTAATTTCTTGATTCTTGGAAGGAACCTTCAAATGAAAAAATAAGGTCAATGTAATTGCAAGATTTTAGTAACAACTATCCATGGAGCAAATGGAGTTTTTCAAGAATAATTCTAACATGGGCCTTGTGAGAGTTTCAAGTGGAAAAAAATCTACAGATCATCTATGCAAAGTCTTTCATTTTACAGATGAGCAAATCAAGGCTCAAAAAAGTAAAATGACCTATGTAAGGCCACTGTAACCTGTGTCTCATAATGTTCAATGTAGTATGAAAAAAACACTTTAGATCATTGTTAATGATGTCCTAAGGTCATAAATAGGAATTAATCACCAAAATACCTCCAGAACATCTGTTCAATTCTTCTCAAATTTCGACTGTTCAAGTGTCATATTAAAATTTATTTTATAGTTATTTATTCACATTTTTAAACCCCATGAGACTACATGTTCCTTGAGTATAGGAACCATGCATTATTTCATCATTGTACCTCTTATAAGAATGATCTACAATACCTTAAATCTCATAAAGCATTTTCTTAAAAATCTCTCTTTAGAGAACATTAATTAATTAATATTTTTTCTTATTTTACTGATAAGAAAAAAAGGAGCTCAGAGAGAAAATGACTTGCCCAGGGTCACAGAGGTAGTAAACATCAGAGTTGAGATTGAAATCCCTCAAGTAGATTATTGCCTCTAGCCCCTACCATATAGCCTTTCAAATAGGAAATGCTCAATATGTTTTGGTTAAAATGAATTAGATTATTGAACCTTAGAAGAACCAGAGAAGAAAGGATCCATCAAGAGAGAAAAGGGTATTTGCTGATAAATTAAGAAGAGAGCATTCTAGAATCCCAGATTGGGAAAAGGACCTCAGAGTTCATCTAGAACAACCAATTCACATCCCTAATTAACAGCTATTCGGGCTCTGCTCCTCTAGTGATGGAAAGTATCTACCTTATGAGGCATTTGTTAATTCATGAGCATTTATCATGCACCTAACTTTAGGCAGTGATGAGCTAGGTGCTACCTCTTCTATGGTTTCCAATGGATAGATATAGGGCCTATTCTTTCATTAGGTCCTTGATTTACAGAGCCTTCTGCCAAAAGTATATTGTATGCTAGATGTATCTGCAAGATTATAGGCACAAATACAAAATTAAGAGAATTCATAGAGACTAGATTTATACACATCAGTTGGGGGGGGTTGTTTGTTTTTTGTTTTGTTTTGGTTTTTTTAGATTAGGTTTTAAACTCTTAAAAGGTAGGACTATGGGGGTGGCTAGGTGATGCAGTGAATAGAGAACCAGGCCTGGAATCAGGAGGGCCTGAGTTCAAATCCAGCCTCAGACACTTGACATACTTACTAGCCGTGTGACTTTGAGCAAGTCACTTAGGCCCAATTGCCTTCCAAAAAGCAAAATACAATACAATACAATACAATACAGTACAATACAATACAATACAATACAATACAATACAATACAATACAATACAATGCAATGCAATGCAATGCAATGCAATACAATACAATACAATACTATACAATACAAAAAATAAAATAAAATAAAATGTAAGACTATGTCTGTTTGAACAGTCCTATTGAATGATAGGGTAACAGGATCTTAATCCTGATCCAAGAGAAGGGAGCTGCTGTCCAGTGCTGAAAGGCAAGTTCTTCCAATAGTCATGCACCTCCTATGGAATAACTTATCTTGGAGTAACTAATTTTTTCACAACTATCTTTCCTGATTTTTTCTTACATCTGCTATAAGGACCCTTTGAAAAGCATGAACTTTGTTCATTGTTTTTGCACTTATTTGACTCCCCATCACCACCATCATCACACAGATTTCTATAAAGCTGTCTCAAATCATTACCTGGAATGATGAAGTAGAAAATAAACTCACTGCATAGCTCTTCATCTGTTATTAATTTGGAAACATAGAGGCAGAGACACATAGAGAAAGAAGAATAGAGACATAAAGTGCAAGAGAAAAAGAATATAGATATATGTCTCACAATTGCTATTATTTCAAAGACCACAAAAATTAGAAGCACAACTAGAAAAGTCTTGCCCCCATGTCAGTAATTATATCTATTCTTCTCTTTGCTGGAGCTGCATATCTTTGTTTGGGAGTTTTAGGGTGAGTAGATTTCTATTGCATATCTGCTTATCAGTATCATTCTGCGAGGTATTAGAAACCTGTAATAATCTTCTGAGATAGTCATTTGACTAGGTGATGGAGTCTGTGATGCTAACTGACTACATGATATTTTATCTCTAAGTGCATAAATGAGTCTTATATATCTGAAATATTGCCATTATCCATCACTAGTGAGGGCTTCTAGCAGTGGTTAAGGAGTGGCAAGCATATCTAGTCATTTATAACACAATGCAAGATAATGTGCTTTATGAAATTGGTCTATCATGATACCAAAGCAGAACAAATAGAGTAGGTCTTCAAATTAGGGATGACAAGGTAATAGAATAAAGAATTTTAGTGTTGGAAGGAAGCCTCCAAATCATCAAGTTCCACCTCCTACTTATTGGGTGAATGTTCATTACATAAGTCATCTTTATAATAAATGATCATCCAATCTCTACTTGAATTCCATCAGTGATGAAGAATGATAGAATTTTAAAACAAGAACAGAATAGGAAGATTATCTAACCCAACCCCTTTAATTTAATGATGCCAAAACCAAGGCCCAGAAGCATTAAATGATTTTCCCAGGGTCACACAATTAGTTAGCATCAAAGTCAAGGCAAGAACTCAGGTTCTAGTCCAGTATTCTTCATACTAGACCAAACTGTTCAATAAAAATAAATAAGAGATAGTACAGGGAAAAATAAAATTTTAGTGGAACCACAGATTTCCCAATCTTAACCAAAAATAAACTTAAATTGATACAAATAACATGTGTAAAAATAATCAGATGCAAATATTAGCGTGTGTTACTATTCTAATCTAACAAAGCCATGAACTGTGCTATGCATTTTTTCCTAGCAGCTCCATAGAAGTCACCAGATGTGGTTCAAGTTAAAATAACATAGTGAGACACAAGTTAATTACATAGTTACCCACAAAATCACATACATTGTTTTGTGATAATAATGTGGTAAACAAATACATGCTCACTCCATGGGAAATGGTGGTAATTAACCAGGAACACATGTTCACACTGTAGTATTGTCTGCTGATAATTCTGCAATTAGCCAATGGTTGCACAGAATAATTGATGTTTATCTGTGTTTCTCTCACCCTTGATGATACCCATCCCATGTGGGACATATGTAAAAGATGTGTCCAAAGGCTTACAGATGAACACAAATTTTTAGTGTTTATTTGTACTCTATTCTCAAATATCCACACAGATGATGGGAATCTCAGATAATCCAAAACTAGCAAATAATATGAAAGTATCTTTTCTTTGGCTTTGGTTGCATCATTGGCCATGTGTGAGAAGGAGGATGGAGGTGGTTTTACTTTTTTTTTTTGAAGAGGAGTGGACAAAAGGCATTTGCAAGTGGTGTCATCAAGAAAGTAGAATTCTGGAAACTGTTCAGTGATAGAGTTTTACTGTGGAGAATTACAAAAAAATGAGGGGATATTTTTATATTAAACTTGTTTTTTATCAGAAGAAGAAAATATTTGTCCTCTTGGTTACTGTTGTTAAAATTTACATAGTGTTTTACAGTTTTCAAAGCACCTTGCATGTACTATTATATACCAGAAAAAACTGTGGATCCAGACTCAGGGCACTTGAGCTTAGATCCCTGTTCTGCTACTACAATACCCAATTACCTGGGTGACCTCTTTTGTATAATTAAGGGTTTAATCTAGATGGTCTTATTAAAGGTTGCTTCAACTCTAAACCCTATGAGGGCATAATTACCTCATTTAAGCCTCACAAGAACCTTATAAAACATAAACGTGGAATATCATTAGCTTCATTTTACAGATAAGGAAAATAAACTGATGAATTTATCGAAGATGACACAGTTAATATGGGACAAAGCCAAGATTATGACCGGTATCTACTGACTCATAAACTATACCTCTTTGCCTTATACCACAATTGTCTGGATTCTGTCTTGCTCAGGCTAATTTTCAAGCAAGTTTGCTTTTCCAAAGGATGCCTCTGCAGGGACAGCTGGAGGAAATGGTATCAAAGCGTTCTAAGCTGGTAGAGGAGAAACTGAAAAGGCATCTAAAAATGGCTGCAAATAATCAGTAAAGTGCAACAGCCCAAAAGGTGAGCAATTGAAATGAAGGAGATAATGTGATTGTAATCCTCCTTCTCAGCCCCTGGCCAATCACCTAAGATCAGTACTGAGGACTGAACTAGTCATGGGTTGGGGCTCCCGTTCCATGACACAAGATGAAGCATCTTCAGGATGGGAAAAGAAGAGTGGCTATGACCAGAAAGCTTCCACACAGACAAGGCTCAGAAATATCAGGCAGATCCTACAGCTACATCATCTGTTGTCACAGATAAAAGCTGCTAGATTTAGGTGTTTGGACAGTGGATAAAATGCCAGAGCTGGAGTCAGGAGAATGAATCTTCCTATTTCAAATCTGACTTCAGACATTTACTGGCTATGTAGCCCTGGGCAAGTCACTTAACCCAGTTTGTCTCAATTCCTCATCTGTAAAATGAACTAGAGAAGGAAATGGTAAATCACTCTAGTATCTTTGCCAAGAAAACACCAAATTAGGTCACAGAGAGTCAGACACAACTGAAAAGACTGAACAACATTAGGAGTCAGAGCCAGGAGGATAAGTATAGTTCAACAAGGAAGAAAGGAAGGAAATAAGATTATTTATTAAATTCTTGTTTTGTGTCAGGCATCTGTGAAAAGTGAGGAGGATATAAATACTGGCAACAAAAAAAAAGACAGTTTCTGCCCTCAAGGAACTTACGTTCTAATGGAGAAAGAAAGCACACAAAATGAAAATGAAAGGGTGGTAGAGTGAGAAATAGAGGAACCAGGCTGTTCAAGTATAGTAAGGAAAGGGGCAGCTAAGTGGCACAGTGAGTAGAGCAACAGCCCTGGAGTCAGGAAGACCTGAGTTCAAATCCATCCTTAGACACTTAATACACTTGACATATTTGCTAGTTATGTGACCTTGGGCAAGACCCCAATTGCCTTACCTTCCCACCTCTAAAAAGAAAGTATAGTAAGAAAGAGATCCAGGAAGGAAATAAAGGGAAGTTTCACAAAATAGACGCTCCAAGAGGAACTCACCAAAGAGAGAAGATAGGATCGGCCTCATTCCATGGTAAGAGGGCCTCAGGGATTATAGACTGTTCCAGGGCTAAGAAGCCCCAGGCACTGAGAAAATTATTCTGTGTGCTGAATTATTTCATCATTCCATGATGAAGCAGCAGCAAAGGGTCACAGTTCTGAAGTCCAGAATGTCAGGAAGAGAGGAATGAAGGAAACAACATGTGTACATACAAATAAATACAAAAATCTCAGCCTCGTGCCTTCAAATCAGCTTCATATACTCAACATTTTCCCAACTCCCACAACCTTCTCTATTCTCTGATTGGACATTCAGAGGGTAGAACAATCAACTCCTGCCAGAGCTTTCCTTTATAAAGGAAAGGAATTTGTACTTTATAGCTAACATGCCACTTGCCATCTGCAGCTCTGCTTGGTCTGAACTCAATGGCACATGATGGCCCCTCACTCCAGTGAGTGGCAGAGATTGTCTTTATTTTTCTTATTTGTGTCCCCAGTGCTTAGCACAGTACCTGGCAGGTAGTAAAAGAAATGTTTATTGAATTGAATTGAAAAGTATATACAAGCTGATTTCAGAGAAGCACTAGGAGCTGGGAGGACAGTTCCAGTGTAGAAAGCAGCATTTGAGCTGAACATTGAAAGAAAGTAGGGATTGTAAGAGGCAGAAGTAAGGAAGGAGAGCATTCCAAGCATGGGGAATGATCTGTGAAAAGTCACAAAGAGGAGAAATGCCATGTCTCGTGTAAAGAATAATCAACAGCCCAATCTGACTAGACCACTGAACATATGAAAAAGGAGCAATCCCTAAAGAGATTGGGAAGGTTGGCAGGAGCTGGACCTGAGCTTCCTAGAGGATTGTTTGAGAATGCTTGTCCCAGAAAAGAAAAGACTTATTGGGAAACACGTGGAAGAATAATTAGCCTTGGTTTCAGTTCTAAAGAACAGATCTAGAAGGAATGGGTGGAAGTCACCCAGTCAGACTTAAGTTCTATGCAGAAAAAAAAAACTTCCTAATGATTAATGATCCCAAAAATAGACTGGGCTGTCAAAGGACATAGTGAGTCCCCCTTCTTTAAAAGGTCAGGTTGAGGGGCGGCTAGGTGGCGCAGTGAATAGAGCACCGGCCCTGAAGTCAGGAGTACCTGAGTTCAAATCCAGTCTCAGACACTTAACACAAAAAACTAGCTGCGTGACCTTGGGCAAGTCACTTAACCCCAACTGCCCTCCAAAAAGCAAAAAAAAAAAAAGGTCAGGTTGCTTGACCTAGTTGTTCATCAGGAATGTTGTACAAGGTATTCCTGATTGGTTGAGATGGCCCTTAAAAGTGTCTTCCAATTCTGTGATTTTGTGCTTCTATATGGTTAGCCTCAAAGAGTTGATTATTTGGCCATCATCAAAGGGAGATTGGGAGGTACAGCAGGATCTCTATAATCCAATATGTCAAGGTCACAGTATTTGGATTTGGAGTTTAAGGAACTCCAGTGATCTAACCCAATCTCATTATTTTACAGATCTACTGTCAAAAGTTTTCTTAGTTTGAAGGAGTAACATATCCATATAAGGGAGGGAAAAGAACTCCATGGACTTTAAAACAACTATTTCATCATTTTAGGGGCATCAAGGAAGATGGAGTCAGTATCTCTAAGGTCCTCCAACTTTGGTTAAGGGCACATTCTGATTTTCCATTGCCCTTCAAGCAATATTGAATCAGTAAAGTATTTTTTTCTGGCTACATTTATATTAGATAGCACTATTGACTTCCTTCTTTTTTATGATGCTATAAAGCATGCTGTAGGGAAATAAAGGTTTACTTTGCAACTGAGAATTCATGGGCACACATTCCTGCTGACACTTCAGAACCTCAGACAAGTGTCTCATTGCCTTTTGTTGATCAGGATATTTTTAGAACCAATTAACTGTCCTTTCCAGAGAGCTCTTTGTGTCATAATTAGCTCTGTGTGTATGTGTATGTGTGTGTGTTGGGCAAGAGAAGGGGTGTATCTATACACTTGCTGGAGCTATTGAAAGTAAGTCTTAAAATGGATTAATATAAGAGAGGAATATGTGAAAATAACAGATTGCTTTGAAATTTTATCTCTTGTCTGTCAGAAGACCTTCATTTAAATTCTTTCTCTTTTGCTTACTACCTTTGTGATACTGATCAAGTCATCTAAACCTCTCTGAATTTCAGTATTCTCATCTATGACTAGATGATCTCTCTGATCCCTTCCAGCTCCAGATCTATGATCCTATGATCTTCTGGTCAAAACATCAACTAAAACACAACCTCTCTTTTGCAAGATCCATTGGTGAGACAAGGAAAGTATTCTTTTCCTAGACTGTAGTTGTCACCAATTCATTCCTACTCCTGTACAAAGGAACTACTTCCACCCTTCTTCCTTTCCAAAAGTTTGGAAAGAATGCTTTGAAAGACTTTAATAATCATTTCAAGGAAATGATAGTCCCACTATAACCTGCAGAGGTTAGACCACACTACACACATTTTAGGAGGAACATCAAGCTATGTTATGAAGAGAATGGCTGGGTGAAATGAATGATGAAAGGCTATAGACCATGGCATATAAAGATTGGCTAAAGGAATAAGGACCACTTAGCCTGGAGTACTTAAGGAGGACAAGTTGCTTACTGTCAAGAATTTGAAGGGCTGTCACATGGAAAAAAAATTAAATTTGTCTTATTTGACCTCAGAAGGCAGAACCAGGAGCAAGGAGCAGAAGGTACAAAGAGGCCAATTTAGACTTGTGGTCTGGAAAAAATCCCTGCCAATTAGAGCTGTCCAAAAGTTAAATGGGGTGCCTTAAGTAATTGTCAATTCCTTCCATTGGAGGTTGTTGAACAAAGACTATATGATCTCTTGTCAGAACTGTTTTCGTGGGGATTCCTTTCAGGTATGAATTGGACCAGAGAGCATCTGAGGTACTTTTTAACTCTCAAATTCTATCATTCTCTTTGTAATGCCTCTTGCATGCCCTGGAGCATGTAATTCTGTGGAAGATTTAGGAGCACTGAGTAGAAGTTACTGAGAGGCAAATTTCGGTTCCAGAGGAGGAAGAACATTTAGCCATGAGAGCTACTTTGGAGAAGAATGACTTACATTTCTATGCTGTTTTAAGGTTTACATAGTGTCTTCCTCACAACAGCTCAAGTGATAGGTAATGAAAACATTATTACACCCATTTTTACAGGTAAGGGAACTGAGTTTATGAGTTTAAGAACTAGACCTTGGTAACATAAGTAGGAATCATCAGAGCTGGAATTCACACTCAGATCCATTGCCTTTTTTTTTTT
>CM053594.1:86741956-86768147 GCA_028646575.1 Pseudocheirus occidentalis
GCTTTGACTTTCTGGTTTTGGGACTCAGTCTTCTGGTACTTGAATAAATGCTCTGACTAAATTTCTCATGTAGAGAGCCTGTTACATTTTGTGATTAATAACCATATCAGCATACTTATAGTTACTGTAGGCATTGTGAATGCTGCATTGCTGAT
This sequence comes from Pseudocheirus occidentalis, assembly GCA_028646575.1. Taxonomy (NCBI): domain Eukaryota; kingdom Metazoa; phylum Chordata; class Mammalia; order Diprotodontia; family Pseudocheiridae; genus Pseudocheirus; species Pseudocheirus occidentalis. The sequence continues at coordinate 86,742,112 of CM053594.1, forward strand.
ACAGGGAGATATTAATTTATCTAAGATCATGAAAGAGCAAACATAAGAGAAGCAACCTGAAACCCAGACTCAGGTTTTCCTGGGTAAAACATGTTTTTGATGGCTAGATGATAGATGGAGTGAGGAGTAGTCCAAGCTACTCTCTCCCACCCCCAACCAGAACTGGATGAAAATTGTTCACAGCTGGAAGAAGATCAGCTCTTTAAATTATCTGTTGAATCATCAGATTGTCCTACTCAGCTGCCAATAAAGGGACTACTTTGCTATCTCATAGTACAAGACCATTCAGACAAATCACACATGGCCAGAAGTTCTGAGAAAAAAGAGCTTTGCAGATACCAAGAGCTGTTCTCTGTGTAGGTATTAAGTAACACAGTGAGATTTGAACCCAAGTTTTCTGATTCCAGATATTCTGCCTTTCACTTGCTGAGAGACAAAGTGGAATCGTGGTTAGAGAGCTGGCCTCGGAGTTCCACTTCTGACACATACTGGCTGTATGGCCATGGTCAACTCACTTAACTTCTCAGTGCCCTAGGCAAATCTCTAAGACTGTAAATTGCAAACAAATTGCTATATTGGGTGAGTTATTTAATATCTCTGGGCCTTATTTTCCTCATCTATAAAAAGAGGATAATAAAAACCTGTAATACCTCCCAGGGATTAAATGTAAAAATACAGGACTTTGAAAGCTTGAGAGCATTACAGAAATGTCTTTTGCCATTATTTTACTCATTGCTTCTTTCTCGCAGTAATTATATCTATATCTATATCTATATCTATATCTATATCTATATCTATCTATCTATCTACCTATCCTTCCATCTATCTATCTATCTATCTATCTATCTATCTATCTATCTATCTATCTATCTGACTATATCTGCCTGTATTTTTACTTAGAAGTTCCATGTAAGTCATCTCCCTCTATGATAGTCAGTGTATGTTTCTGGAGGCAAGGAACCAGATCCTGCTTCTGTCTTTCCCTAAAGTACCTAAGATGGTGCTGGACATTACAGGTACCCAATAAAATCCTTGTTGAAGTGAATTAATCTCCACACACAATAAAGTCAAGCTAGTAAAAAGTGAATAGCTATTAATAATGACTATTAACAAATTCAATAATGAAGGTCATATTTATAGCACTCTTACTGATGCAATAATCGGTTTGTTTAAACTGACCTCTCCTAAGCTTATTACAGTCATTTCTGCCTCCATGTAAGAGATGACTGTTATTGAATTTCACAACTATACATGCATTGCACATTCTTATTTGTCTTAGCAGGGGTTTACTCAGTCAATATTTTCAGAAAATGACAGTTATTAAGAACATACAGAGTTTTACAGTGAACAAAACTGTATTTTTCAAAATAGATTGTATTTCTACTCTTCAAATGCCCATGGTGTATTGGGGAAGAATATTGACTTTAGAGTCCAGAGAGCTGGACTTTGAGTGCAGGGTCCTGCTTCTAATACTAGCTGTGTGGCCATGGACAAGTCATTTGGACCTCTCTTAACCTGTTTCTTCATTTGTAAAATGGAAATAATAATATTCCCAGTACTTAACTCCCTGGTGTTGCTTATAGTATCAAATACAATAATGTACATAAAGTACTTTGTAAACCTCAAGACCCTATATAACCTTCAGCTACTTAATTATTATTCTGCTTTCTAAGGGGCAGAGTGATGTAATGAATTTCAGGTTTCACTTGTGACACTTGCTGACAGTGTCATCCTGGGCAAGTCACTTAACTCTCAGTGTCCCCAGACAACTCTCTAAGACCTCAAGTTGCAGAATAGGTGCTAATCTGCATTGACAGAATGAGTTTCCTCTTTGGGAATTCTCTACAACAATGAAATCACAGATTTGTACTCAAACAAAATGAAATCTCCCTCATCAAGCCTTCCTTGATGACTACAGCAATATTGATTTCTTCTTTCCTTTGATTTCTTTTGCACAACTCAGTTGAAACTTCATGATATTCAGATGGCCCTTGTGTTATGAAGACACAATTTAGGAGCATCTGTGAGAGTGAGGAAGTACTTCCCCTGGAGTCTCAAAAAGGGAAAAAAAATGTGTCTTAAGTTGCTGAATTTCCTTCTTCTGTATGTTGGATGACCAAATGATGTAGTTTGTGTGGGCAAATGTACTTCTATGTTCCATGAATTTGTATGTTTTCTTTTCCTAGGGCACTGGTTATCTGCAATGGTGAGTGCAACTGTTACTGAAACTGCATCATTTTCTTATTGTTTTTTTAAATTTAGTATTTTATTTTTTCTTCAATTACATGTAAAAATCATCTTGTTAAAGGTAGATGAATTGATCTTCTAGACTGCTGGGAGTGAAGTCAGAGGATCTGTTTGAACCTAAGTTCTGCCACCTATTACCTGTGTGATCCTGGACAAAGCATTTAAACTTTTTGGACCTGAGTTCCCTTACATGTAAAGTGATGGGTTTGAGGTAGATGGTTTTTGAAGTTCCTTCCATCTGTAAATCTAGGATCTTATGATGCTGTAGAAACTATGTTATAAATAACATTTAGGTCATTTAGGCCATTTAGGCTTACCATTGGAATGGCCACACAGTTTTCACTACAGTGGCCACAATATTTAGAACAAAGCATTCAATCAATTCATAATACAGTAATCAATACTCAGTCATTCAATCAATTCACAATACAATAATCAAACTTCCACTCATGGGGCAACCATTAACTTAATAAGTCACTAATCTAGATTCCTGATTACTAACTATCATTAATCACTAGTATAGTCATTAGAAAACCACACAAACCCTCCACCCCCCCAGTGTCCAGCAAACTTCAATTTCTTCCGAGTTAGCCCATAGCAATCTACTCACTGTGAAAGTGAAACTTTGTGGGTAAAGAAAGAGGAAGAAGAGGAGAAAAGAAGAGAAAAAAACATAAGGAACAGGAAGAAGAGGAATAAGGGGAAGGGAAGAATCTCTTAGAACTTGGGCAGGATGTGGTTGAACTCAAAAGGTAAATTTTTTATATTTTAGATATTTCAGTATGTTTCATATTAATAGTATTGTACTTCATGGAGGTGGACAGGTGTTCAGGGAGGTCCAGTACCTATGGTATAAGGGCTTGCCAAGCCCTTTTCAGGGCTTTTCACTAATCTTTAGTGCCTACCTGTTAACCAGTTCTCATCTGTGGCTCCAAGAAGCTGCAGTATGTGCAGTGTCCACACCCTGGTAAAATGTTGGCAGATGGGCTAAACCAGGTTGAGGGTAATTGACAGGCCTCAAACCTATCAGTGAGTTAGGGAAATGTCTGCCTTACACATATGAAGACTTTCCCTAGCAGAATGGCAGATAATAATTTGTTCTAGTGGCCATGAAGGCTGCTGAAGTAGGTGCTGTGGAGTGCTTAGAACTTGGTCAGACATTGAAGATGCCAAAGTCATCCACTGTATCCCAAGCCTTTGCCACTTGTGTTGACTTTTGTCTTGCCACTGGACTTAGATGACTCTGGAAGAGAGAGATTGACAACTTTGTGCAACTCTACCTCACTTAAATCCAATTCATGTACAAGTTAAGACATTACCCAATGATGTTACTGGTTCTCTTAAAAAAATGAAGCACAGACCAGGCCCCAGCAAACCAGGAGCAGGCTTTGGGAGTCAATGAATCTGCAGTGGCAACAGCTGCTTCTGGATCTCTCAGCCCACAGATGGTAAAGGGGTTGAAAAACTTATCAGAAGGAGATTACAGGGGTCTCTTTGCTGGCACTGGGGGCAGAGAATAGACTGTTGCTTTGCCCATACTCAGATCTGGGTTGCAGTCTGGGTGGCAGTCCCAGGGCAAGGAGGAGCACTAGCCTGCCAAACCTTTTGGGGCTGCAGTAGAGGAAAGACTCTTGTCATAGGTCCAGGGCAAAAAAGAATGCTTATGGTGGCTCACAGACCAGAGCACAGGCCAGGAGAGTAGCAAACACCTCTCCATAGATCCTACCACCTTGGAAGAACTGAAAACTTACAAGTCCCTAGAAGTGGCTCTGAAAACAACTGCGCAGAAATTGTAAAGATTGGAGCAGGGCACCCTTCACAATGGAAGCAGAGCACCATTTTAATCAAGGGTTAAAAGTCAAGAAATAGACTGTAAAAATGAACAAGCAACAGAAAAAAATACTGCCATAGAAAAATCACTATGGTGACAAGGAAGATCAAAATACACATTCAGAAGATGACAAAGTCAAAGCTCCTACATCCAAAGCCTCCAAGAAAAATATGAGTTGGTTTCAGACCATGGAAGAGCTCAAAAAGGATTCTGAAAATAAGTAATAGAGGTAGGGGGATAACTGGGAAGAAAAATGAGAGTGATGCAAGAAAATAATGAAAAAAAGTCAACAGCTTGGTAAAAAAAAAGACACAGAAAATACTGAAGAAAAAAATCTTAAAAAACAAACTAGGCCAAATGATAAAAAGGTACAAAAAGTCAATGAGGAGAATACCTTGAAAAGCAGAATTGGCCAAATGGAAAAGGAGGTACAAAGGCTTACTGAAGAAAACAATTCTTTAGAAATTAGAATGGAGCAAATGGAAGCTAATGACTTTATGAGAAATCAAAAGACAATAAAAACAAAGCCAAAAGAATGGAAAAAAATAGAGGACATGGTGAAATATCTCATTGGAAAAACTACTGACCTGGAAAACAGATCCAGGAGAGGTAATTTAAAAGTTATTATACTACCTGAAAGCCATGATTAAAAAAAGCCTCAATATCCTCTTTCAAGAACTTATCAAGGAAAATTGCCATGATATTTTAGAACCAGAGGGTAAAGTAGAAACTGAAAGAATCCACCAATCACATACTGAAAAAGATCCCAAAATGAAAACTCCCAGGAATATTATAGTCAAATTCCAGAGCTCTCAGGTCAAGGAGAATATATTGCAAGCAGCCAGAAAGAAGCAATTCAAGTATAGTGGAGGCAGAGTCAGGATAATATGAGATCTAGCAACTTCTACATTAAAGGATCAAAGGGCTTAGAATATGATATGTTGGAAGGCAAAGGAGCTAGGACTACAACCAAGAATCCAGCAAAACTAAGGATAGTCTTTCAGGAGAAAAAATGAATATTCAGCAAAATAGAGGACTTTTAAACATTCTAAATGAAAAAAACCAGAGTTGAATAGAAAATTTGACTTTCAAGTACAAGGCTCAAGAGAAGTATGAAAAGGGAAATAGGAAAGAGAAATCATAAGTGACTTAAGGTTAAAGTGTTTACATTCCATCATAGGAATGACACTTGTAACTCATAAAGATCTTCTTATTAGAAGGAGTATATATAGATAGAGGGCACAGGTATAAGCTGAATATGAAGGGATGACCTAAAAAAACAAAATTAAGGGGTGAGAGAGAGGAATGCACTGGGAGAAGGGGAAAGAGAAATGTAGAATGGGGCAAATTATCTTACATAAAAGAGGCAAGAAAGGGCTTTTACAGTAGAGGGGAAGATGGGGGATGTGAAAGGGAGTAATCTTATTCTCATTAGAATTGATTCAAAGAGGGAATAACATATATACCCAGTTAGGTATAGAAATCTAGCTTACTCTTCAGGAAAGTAGGAGGGGAGGGAGATAAGAAGGGAGAAGACGGGAAGTGATAGAAGAGAGGGCAGATTGGGGGAGGTGGTAGTCAGAAGCAGAACATTTTTGAGGAGGGACAGGATAAAAGGAGACAGAAAATAGAACAAACCGAGGGGGAATAGATTGAAGAGAAGTACAGTTAGCAATTGTAAGTGTGAGAAAAGTTTTGAAGCAAGTTTCTTTAATAAAGGCCTCATTTCTCAAACATACAGAAAACTGAGTGAAATTTATAAAAAAATAACAGCCATTCCCCAATTGATAAATGATCAAAAGATATGAAAAATTTTCAGATGATGTAATCAAAGTTATTTATAGGCATATAAAAATGCCCTAAATCACTGATTGGTGCAATTCAAATTAAAACAATTCTGAGGTACTACCTTATACCTATTAGATTGGCTAATAGGACAGAAAAGGACAATGAAACATGTTGGAGGGGCTGTGGGAAAAACGAGACATTAAGGCATTGTTGGTGGAGTTGTGACCTGATTCTACTATTCTGTAGGGCAATTTGGAACTATGCCCAAAAGGGCTATAAAACCATGCATACCCTTTGACTTAACAGCACCATTATTCTGTATCCCAAAAGAGAGAAAAAACAAAAAAGAAAAGGACCTATATGTACAAAATATTCAAAGCAGCTCTTTTCCGGGGGCAAAGAACTGGAAATTCAGGGCATGCCCATCAAATGGGGACTGGCTGAAAAAATTGTGGTGTGTGATTGTAATGGAATATTATGATGCTATAAGAAATGATGAGCAGGATGCTCCTGAAAAAAACCTGAAATGACTTAGGGAAGTTGATGAAAAGTGACACATACTGTATACAAAGTAACAGCAATATTGTAAGATGATCAGCTGTGAATGATTTAGCTCTTCTCAGCAGCACAATGATCCAAGATGACTCTGAAGGACTTATAATGAAAAATGTTATCCATCCTTAGAAAAAAAATGGATGTTGTCTGAATACAGATTAAAGCATACTTTTAAACTTTATTTTTCTTGTTTTTTTGCCTATTTTTTTCCTACAGCATAACTAATATGGAAATTTATTCTACATGATTACATATGTATAACCTATATCAAATTGTTTGCCTTCTCAGTGAGAGGGGTAGAGAGGTAGGAAGGGAGAGAATTTGGAACTCAGAGTTTTAAAAATTGATGCTAAAAATTTTCACATGTAATTGAGGAAAAATAAAATACTGAATGAATAAAAAAGGATGAATAACGTCATGTCTCCCAATGCAGCCTTAGATCTCATTAGCTTTGTGATTGCTGTATCATACTGCTTACTTATATTGAGCATATTGTTGTTGTTTGGTTGTTCAGCTGTGTCCAACTCTTTATGACCAAAGATTCTAGAGTGGTTTGCCATTTCTTCCTCCATTGTATTAGGATAAAGAGAGGTTAAGTGACTTGCCCAGAATCACACAGTTAGTATATCTGAGGTCAGATTTGAACTCAGGTCTTCCTGACTGAAGGGCCAATGCTGTATCCATGGGCCACCTAGCTTCCTCTATACTGAGTGCACAGTCCTCTAAAATTGCTAGATATTTTCGTTAGACGAATTTGCTATCCCTCTCTCACCCATCTTCTACTTGTGCATTTGATTTTTTTGAATCTAATTACTTCATATTCATCCTCATTAAATTTAACTTTATTTGATTCAGTCTTATATTTTAACCTGTAAAAGTCTTTTGGGAGTTTCCAAAATTATGCCAACTGGAAATTTGACAAGAAAGCCATCTATGGCTTTATTTAAAGCATTAATTGATTTATAATTTAAATAATATAAAGTCAAGCATAGATGCCTAGGGTACTTTACTGGAAACCTTTGTTTAAGTTCAAATTGAATCATTAATGACCACTTTTTGGGTCTGACCATCCAATCAATTCCAAATCCACCTAACTGTTGATTTCCTAGCCCACTTTTCTTCATATTTAAATTCTACCTTTTTTTTGGTCCCACAAGAAAATCATTTTTCCTAAAATCTAGGGAAACTATATCCACTATATTCCCCTGATCGTATACTTTAATTGTTGTTGACAGGACCTATGATTTCACCATTGTAATGAGCTCCAAGTGAAGACCTTCATTTGCTTATGACCATTAGTGTCTTTTCTGCTTGGGGCACTGAGGTTAAGTGCAGAGGTCACACAGTTTGTATATAATAGATGCCAGACATGAAACCTTGCCTTTCTGCTTACAAGGCAAATTCTTCATCCAGTAGACCCCATTGTTTCTCTGCGGTTACTTTCTACCTTTACAGGCTGTCCCCAAAAGTCTTAGTTTCACACTTTTTATAACAGAAACCTCCACTAAGCCTTTGGAGATACTCTATAACTTTGTCCAAAGAGGCTACACATTTAGTCAAGTATTACCATCTCTTAAGGAAGCCATGCTGGCTCTTTGTTTACTTCTAGATGTTCGCTCTCCCTCTCCTTATTAATATGTTCAATGATTTTTGCCAGGAAATGAGAGTCAAATCCACTGGCAGAGTTTGCAGATTCCATTGTATTTCCTTTTTAGAAAACTTGAACAATATTTGCCCATCTCTAGTCCCATAGTAATTTTCCTATTCTCTGTGATTTTTCACAGATCTCTGCCAGTAGCTCAGTAGTCACATTTTGCAATACTGTCACTCTTTGAAGATACAGTTTTTTCTGGGCCAGGTGACTTGAACTCATGAATAGCAGGCAGATGCTTTCTAAAGATTTTACTTATTTTGAGTAATAACTCTCTAGAAGCCATATTTGTTCTGTTCTTTCTTGTCCAGAGACTGTTATATATATCTGGTAGAGTGAGCAGATACAAAACAAGAATTAAACAAGTGTGATTTCTCTCCATGACTGTTTCATTGACCCTAGCTAGTGGTCTTTTCTCTTCTTTGAAACCCCCGTGTCCCCCCCGAATAAAACAAAAGCAAAAATAATGACAAAATCCTCCAACAGCAATAACAAAATCCTTTTTTGGTCATGTCCTTTGCTTTACTTACCAGCCTCAGCTTATTATGAACTTTAGCATTCCTGATACTATGCTTTCAGAACCCTGCTATGCTTTTGTATTCATCATCTATTATGTGTCTTTGCTTTTATCTTCTGTACATATTTTTTTAAAAAATCTGAGTTTCTTGGTGAGTTCCTTGTCTGTCCACATGAGTCTTTTATCAATTTCCCATTTTCCTCTTCATTGGAATAGTTTCTTTGTGTGCTCAGAATTTCAATATTAAGCACTTCTCATTCCTCCTAGGCCAACTTCCTTTGAAGAATTTTAGTCTATGGGATGCTACCTTTCCTTCCTCTGAACTCTTTGAAATTTGCTGCCCATAAGTTTAGGATGGATGTCAGATTACTCTTGGTTTTCCCTTTCTAATCTATCACAAGCTCTTAAGATAGAGCCATCACTCCCCCACAGGGTTTTCATAATTTCCATTCTAGAATTTTTCACTTGAATGTAAATTAATGTCGACTACATTATTAAGAAGGTTTTTGCAGACTAACTGGATCTTAACCCCCATTTGTAGCACTGTTTCAAATAACTGACTTAAAAAATCTCCGGACTTTGAAAATGCTGCCCTCCTGGTAGCTATGAACATGCTATGTGACCCTATTCTCCATTTGTACAAATAATATGAATGATGTCTAAGGTAATTCCTAGCCCTGAAGCCTATGATCAATACATCACAATATATGATAGTCCATTGTTCAGTAAAGAGTTCAGTAATCAATAAATATTTGTTTGATTATTAGAACTTTAAACAAGTCCTTAATTAATAAATTTGTTGATGGCTATTTACTGTTTGAAGTGGTTTAGTCTTTACCTCTGATACTGTGGCAGGCTTAGAAATTAGAACAGTAAATTTAGTCAGAGGAATTGAGTTTAAATTCTAACTGAAACTTTCTACCTGCGCTACCTTGGATAAGTCCCTTACTATGTTACAAAAAAGTGAGGAGCTTTGGATGAGTTATCTACTAAGATTCCTCAAAACTCTAAAGCTATAATTCTCTGGTTTGTATGAGATATTATTTGCATGGGTCCTCACATCTGGAAAGCAAAAGAAGTAATCTCCTGTCTAAATTAAATCATGCTTTGAATGAAAAGAAATTTTTAGCAAATACTGAAAATAGTATCCCCAGAATGTCATCTCATTTCCTTTAGTTCTGGTTACTTACCTGTTCCTGGTTTATTTTTTATTTTTTTTTTAATTTTAATTTTAATTTTTATCATTGACAAGATCCTGGTGAATATGCGAAAGATTGGGGAAACTACTGTGGGCAGTAAATCTTTTTGGTTGCCTGGTAGACTTCATATATCTTTCTAATATTAAAAACATAACTCTCTATTATATTTGCTCCTCAAAGTTAATGCATTAATTTGTCTCCCTAGAACAGCCCTTTTCTAGTCTGGCCCTTCAGTCATCATCTAGGGCAGCAGTTCTCAACTTGTGGGTCATGACCCCTTTGGGGGTCAAATTACCCTTTCATAGGGATCACCTAAGACCATTAGAAAACACATATTTCCTATGGTCTTAGGAGCTGAGACACCACTCCTCTATCCATCTCTAGCCGGGTCTGCCCAAATGCAGATACGCCCACATCTAAGTATTAAAGGGTAGTGACATTAGGAAGGTTGAGACCCACTGATCTAGGGGAACAACTTCTCTTTGGATGTAGTCTTCCCATTGCCACCAACACCAACACCAAACTTAGACCAGTACCGTAGATAAACAGGCAAACCAGGCCAGATGTAAAATTACAGATCCAAATTTTTTTTTTAAACAGTGCATCTTAGAGACAAATGAAATAACAATTTATTTGGTCCAAAAGGAGATGGAATCACCAAGACCATTAGGGTGGGTCACACAATGGATATGCTATTGGAGATGGACTTAAGAGGGTAAGTATATACTCCCAAAATATGTAACAGTGTGAACATGGGAACGACATTGGGGAAGCAAAGAGCCTATTTTATTCCAGAGATTCAGACAGAAAACTGAGGATGCTAACTCAAGATAGCAAAGAGCAGGGAGGGAGAGGAAATAAACAAGAGAAGGCCATGCTGAAAGAAATACGTGGAGCAGAGTCCAGGCCATTATTTCCAGGATGAACATTTATTTGGATATTGATAGTACCTTTACAGCATTCCATCACTCTACAAGAACTCCAATGTGTCACTATGAAATACAGAACCTGTCCCTATCTATCTCCATCTCTCTGCCTATCAATTCATAATCCTGCTGCTTCCTTTTTCCTGTGTTCCCTGTATGTGTGATATTCGGAGAGGGTGGATTTACAACATATTTATTTCTGTATCTCAAGATATCTACATGCCAAGCTAAAGGGAAATGGACAAATTGGCTACAGGCAGGGCTTCTTGGAGTTCTGTGAGAGATACTTGCTGTGCTCAAGATATAAACAGAGTCACATATTTTCTGCTGTGCTGGAGTGGGGGCTCTCTTCTTGTCTTACTGTCTCCTTACCAATAAATAAATAAATAAAATAAAATTAAAAGCAAACAAACAACACAGACATTTTACTTGCCCTTAGACCAGGGGTTCTTAACTTGGGGCTCATGAGCTCCCAAAGTATTAGGGGTTAGATTTCAAGGAGTCTCTGAACTTAGATAGGGAAAATATATGCTTATTTTCATTAACCTCTGACATTTAGCATTTCCTTTATTTAATTATTTAAAAGCATTATTCTGAGAAGAGGTCCCTAGGCTTTACTAGACTCCCAAAGGAATTCATGAAACAATAAGATTAGGACCTGTTCTTGGCCCTGTGTACAGGTGTTGATGAGCCTAGTTGCCTTTAGTAGGCACATGGTGCCTTCTGTTTGGGGTTAATGAGCAAAAGGAGAGAGTATGTTAATAATAAGGCTGGTGGGTGTGTTCTACTTGGAGGTGCCTCTAATGGCCCAATATGGGCTGCCTCATGGTTGTAAAATGCTGCCATGCCTGTAGAAATCTAAGGACAGATAGATACTTATGTCTTGGTGCAGGGCTATTGGCGTAAGTCATGGATGGAATTATTGTAGTGATTTTCGTTACTTTCGGGGCTTGTAAACAGATCTTATGACCATCCTTTGTGGATCTTCAGGGAAAAATTACCATTAGATGGAGCAACTGTTAATTGTTCTAGGTCCCATGGCATTAGGCAAAGCCAGACAATTGAAAGGGACAAGCAATAAAGAGCACTGACTTTTTAATTAGGTAGTGAAAAGTAGTAAGAAGCCTTGAAAGCTAGTTTAGCTAGCTAGCTAGTCAATCTACAAGCACTAGGAGTAATAATAACAAGCACTTATATAATATTTTAAGGTTTGAAAGTTCTTATCCATGGCCCTGTTTATATACTAAGCACAAATATCATCTTTTTGTTTATCCTTATCACAACCCTAGGAAGTATATGTCCCTATTATACCCACTTCACAGGTGGGGAAACTGAGGCAGATAGAGATTGAATGACTTGCTTAAGGCCACAGAGTTAGGAAATATCTGAGGCTGGATTTAAACACCTGTCTTTCTGACTCTAGGTCCAGCACTCTTTTCACCACACCTATATTCAAATTTTACAGAGGAGGAATCTCTGCTGGATGTTGCTTGACTCTGTGATCTCAGAAAGGAACTGAGGTCAAGGGCTTCAGTTCTGTTCTTGTCCGGGATAATGTCTATGGATAGGCATAAGGGGCTTTTGCCCATCCATCCAAGGCAGGTAGGTTGTAAGGGCAAGTGAACTCCAAAAATTGCTGGGAGTTTCTCTTTTAGTCTTTGTGAGTGACTTAACTATGGGATTGTCTGCCCCAAAGCCATCTGAAAAGTGTAGTCCAGAGAGAGAACTGCCTACTAAGAAAGTGGTCTGCCTCAAAAGACTTATGGTCCAGGACACAAGATCTTTAGAATTTACATTTAGAGGTTACCCTGGATGTTATCTAATTATAAGATAAAAGGGTAGGATTTTAAGAGCAGCTAGATGGGACCCTAGAAATTATCTAGTCCACTTCCCTTATTTTATAGAGGAAGAGAGTGATGCCCAAGTGACTTACCCAAGGTTACATGGCTACTAAGTGACAAAACTGACCCCAAATTGCTGTCACTGCTTCCCTCAGACCCTAATAGAGGCAGTTCAGGACCCTTTAGCCAAGAACCCTAAGAATAGCAACCCCTCCCTTCCCCTAACAAACTCTAGCCTTGCTTCCTTTTTCTTTATACAAATTATCAAGAACTCAAATCAACAGCACTCATATACTTTTTAGTTTATATACTTTTAAGTATATAAACTTTTATATATATATATACTTATATACTTTTTAGTTTACAAAATGCTTTGTATAGAATAACTCAGCAGATCCTCATGAAAACCTTGTATAGGAGGATAGATATGATAGATGTTACTAACCCACATTTTACAGATGAGGAAATTGAGGCTCCAACTTACTTGATTTGTCTAAGATCACACAGGTAATAAATGACAGAACTGAATTTTCCTTTCAGATCGTCTTCATCGATCATCTAAAGTTAGATGACTGGATATGAGGCTAGAGAACAGAACATTTCCCTACCCTTACATTTCTGATGTATGATATAACCTCCAGTTTCTAAAAGACTGAATTACTTTCATCATCTTTCTGATTTTGGGTCTACAGAGAAGGCATGATCATAAACATAACACCATGTATTTATCTAGCACATCAAGTTTTTCAAAGTCCATCTTAAAAGCATTTCACTTGATACTTAATTTTACTTTTTTACTTAACCTTAAAACGTTAAGGGACTTGCCCAAGATATCAAAAGGAAACAGTGGGACTAAATCTTCAGACTCCTGGTCTAAGTGACTTTTATGTCTTATATTATTCCATTAATTCATTTGTTTATTCATTCATTCATTCACCCAGTAAACAAATATTTATTGAACTCTTACTGTCTAACACACTGCATATTGGAATTCTTACTCTAACTCTAACTAGAAAGTTATCTAATAAGGTAATTCCTTCCAAGGTAATGAATTAAGATGTAACCCCTCCCAGAGTTACTTGAATTTTTTAATGAGACAGGTTTTAAGAATGAAAACAAATAAATCTTTCTTTCATAACACCAAAAACATTTTATTCATGTGGTGAATATCTTCTGGCAGTTGGAGCCATCATTGAAGGGAGCAATGATTATCCCAGAATTGAGCAAATTAGACTTCTCTCTCAAGAGTTCTAGAGATACTTTTGAGGAGTTGAAGATGTTTTTTCTCTAATGCCATTGGCTAAGTCCCTGGCACTTGCATGCCCACTATCCTTAACCACTAGTAAATAGCATGTCAGTGAATTCCACTTAATTCACTAGCATCAATTAACTCTTATAAAGGAATATTTTCATCAAAGATATAGCAAGAAAAGAAGTATCTTTTCCCCTTACCACCATAGAGTCTGAGGAGGGTGGCCTCATACTTAATACAGTTTCTACATAGCATTTTTCCACCATGTTCATGTCCAAATGTGACATCACAGCCAGAGAAGTCTTTCTGGACAACCTTTTCTGCTTTGTTTTTCTTTCGCTTAACACAGGTAATTGAATAGTAATCTTGAGAGCTGGATTTTTCAATGGCTACCTCAGGAATTCATTAGTTTCTCAATTTGCAGGAAATATTTCAGGGAACTATTGTGAATTTTCTTCAAGGATAAGAAAACCTCTATCTAGAAGATGAACTCAAGCCATCCCCGACTCACTAGAAAATATGAACCTTTACTGAGTAATTTGGATAGTACAGATCTGAGGTGAAAATGGAATACCAGTTTACCAGTCTCACGTGGTGTTTAGTGTTTGAATATTTTAAGCATCAGCCTTCTGGGAGAGAATAAAAAGAGTTATAGATTATTATTTCATGTTATAATTTCATGTTTGTCAATGCACATTTAAGGATCTTTTGTGTTTTAAGCATTTCTTCTGTGGCAAAGAAAGGAAATAGCTATCCTCTTCCTAAACTGCTTTGTATACTCAATTACTTTCTAATCCCTTTTGAGGAAATCCTCAACACAAGTCAGACCTAAACTTTAAGGGTTTTCATTATGGGGTGGGAGAATACAGAGAAAAATAAAGTGAGAAAAGAGTGTAGCCCCTCTGTCTAGAGGCCAGACTTCCCCCAGGATTGAACCTGGTCCACATCAGTCCAAAGCTTAGGTGCTTGCATTGGGAGAGGGTACCCCAACTTTTTGGGCCAGTGTGTTGGATGCTGTGATTTTTCTCAGTGAGAGGTGAACCAAGAGGTTAGACACTGAGAAAGGGTAGATTCCAAACTTGATAATTATAATAAAGAATGAATGATTGAAAAGCATTTATTAAGGGCCTAACATTCTTCTAAGTACCAGGGATATAAATAGAGAAGTATCTTAGTTCATGTTTTCAAGGAACTCACATTCTAATAGCAGGAGACAAGCTATATAGGAGGTTTTAGCTGCAAGTCAGATGGAAAGGTCTTGTGGTTCTTAGGATGTTGAAGAAAAACAGATGAGAATATATCTATTAAAAACATTGTTTCCACTGATATAACCATACACATCTTTGATGTTGAATTATTTGACAGTGACAAGGGCATTGAAGGCACACATTTTCTTTTTTGGATCTGCAGTGGCTGTGGTTACTGAAGAGACAGGACCTGAAGCACTCCCAGCAATAATCTTCAGGTTTTGTCTCCATAAGGGTTACTGCTCTATATGGGGACCATGGAGGCTGGGGGGAGGGGAAGCAGAAGTGATTTGTCCATAGTTACTGAACTAGAAGAATTGGAATGGAGATTTATTCCAGGTTTCAGACTCTAAGACCTGTATTGCTTTCAACATGTCACTTTAAATACTATTTGTATTGAATGATGAGAGTGATGGGATCCTAGAATTTGAGGGTAAGAAGGGACCTCGGAGGTCATCTAGCCCCACTCTTACCTGAACAAACATCCCCCTCTGCAAGATAACTGACTACCAGTCTACTAGTCCTTCAGCCTTAATGTGAAGAGCTCTACCCTAGACCACTGAGTTTCTTCTGTCCATAATATTATATAACTATGATCTTATCTCATTATTACCATTACAGTTGCTTTGATAAGGGTAGGGAGGGAAGGAGAGAACATGGCATAGTCATTATTTTGCAATGAGATCTGGTGTTTGCAAGAAGTATGTGATCTATTCTCTTTTTTCTTAGGATCAAAGATGGCAGGTCCCTTGATAAATATAGAGATGTCTACTTAAAACATTGGTGTTATAATTCCAATAACACATCTTTTTTATTGCACACATATTTAAAAAATATTTTTAGTTTATGACATTTCATAGAATTAATCTCATTTTGTCTTTACAATTATATTGTGAGTTTGATAAGGTGGGCATCATTGTCCCTGCTTTATACAAGTGCAGTATGATAAACTTTTACTCTAGAGCTATTATAATTTAGGACAAAGAGGAATGGAGGATCTAGAACTGGATAGCATTCCATTCCAGTCCCCTAATTTTAAAGAGCAGGCTGAGTCATGACAAGGTAAGGACTTGGCCAAGGTTATACAAGATTGTAGGAAGTAGAGGTGAGGTTAGAACCAAGACTCCCTGATTCCAAATTTCATTTTCTTTCCATTATGTCACCTTGTGCTCTGGTCATTACACTCTTAATCCATGTAATAAAATGGGGTTATTGCATAGTCATATGCTTCATACAGGAGCTGCTGACTCCAGGCAAAATCCAATGTTTGTTCTATAGATTTCTAGCAGTGCTACCCCAATAGTTTCACAAGTATGTTGTGCCTCATTTTGCATGAATCTTAAGATTTTACAATGGCATCTGTTATATGCTTAGGAATTTTTTTTCTTTATTTCCCTTTTTCTTTTCTTTTATTTTTCTTAACTAGTGGCTCAGAGATGTGTCAGCTGGTTAATAGCTGCTGAGATCGCACATCTACGAAGTTAATGAGGGACAGCAAGGAGGTGTTTCAACTCAGGCAGAAGGGTGACTCATGACAAATTTTGACTTTTTCCCAGGCCCAAATTACAGTCAGGATAAAACAACCTGTGTACATCATAGGCAATTTAAGAGAGCCTTGGGCAATGCCTAGTAGGTAATCATTTTAACAATAAATGAAATCCAAAGCATTCAACATTATTTAATTGTTCAGTCATTCAATGATTATTTGTAGTGTAGTGACTGGGGGGTAGGTTTCCATGATAATACATGTTTCCTGTCCTTGAGGCATTTGTAATTTTGGTTGGAGAAAATGAAGTATGTCTACTGATACATTCTTTGACTCTTAGAATGAGCTATGATCTCATTGGTGTAGATCCTCCCTGGAATCAACTGCTCTCCATTCTGGAGGATTCTCTCATCCCACCTTCAACACTTTGTTTGCCTGTCAGCCCTGTAGCACCTCAATTCATCAAGTAATTGGCTTGTATCACTTATCTGCTCATACTTCTGATAATGGTGATTCTTTTCTTGGATACTCCAGTTTGTGGGGGCTATGCTCTCACCATGGCTCCGTCTTTTTCAGGCACTGATTCAAACACTCAGTAGTGCATTCACAGTCAAGAGCTGGAAGAGAATTCAGAGGCCAGCTAATTAACTCTTATCTAACTATAAATCCAATCCAATCCACTTCAGTCTGATCCAATTCAACAAATGTTGTGTCTACTAAATGATCTCTCTCTCTCTCTCTCTCTCTCTCTCTCTCTCTCTCTCTCTCTGTCCATCTGTCCGTCCGTCCATCCGTCCATCTGTGTCTATCTATACTATATGAAGTAGACATTGGGGGAGATGAGATTTAGATATGATAGAGTCCCTGTCCTCATGGAGTTTAGCATTCCAGGAGAAATTAGGTGAAAAAAAGAAGCAGGGAGGACAAAGACAAATGTTGCTATTTTACAAATTTGCCTGAGTCCATTCTGCCAGAAAATGCCTATAAACCTGTTTGTGTACTATCACAAACTAGGCCCCATCCACCTGGCTAAAGTGTTCTATCCTTAGTAATTCACTGTAGAGATTTCTCTATGTTTGGTAGGAGAAATAAGTGTGTTGAAGTTTAGAATTTAGGGGAGTTTGAGACCCCAAAATACCGACACACTGGGTCCTGCAGAATGAATTTGACTCAAGTCTTCTCTCAGACAGAGTAAAGCAAAGTTTATTAAAGATTCACCTTAATGGCTAGACTCTTAAGGAGTCTTGGTACCTGTGACACTTGTATTGGACAAGCGGGCCCGAATAATCTGACACATACTGAGTCTGTGCTAGATTAAATTCTCAGCCCCATCATGGAGGCAAATGGATCTTAAATATACAAAGATTGTGCGAAGATTTAGGGGTCATCTAGAGGAATTTGGGGAGGGTCTTGAGGAGGAGTCTAAGGAGGATCTTGAGGAGACTGCGATCAGGCTCTAGTAATGAGATTAAGGGTGGGAAATAGCTGAAGGCTACCTGAAGACAACAGGCAATGGAGGGCTAGGCTAGTTTAAGGGTAACAGATTTGGGTGTAGATATTTCCATGGGATCAAGGATGGGAAGTAGCTGGACAATGGAGGGCTAGGCTAGATTAAGAGTAACAGAGATATTGTGGTATATGAATGTAATGGAATACTATTGTGCTATAATGGGGAGAAATGGGGAGGAGAGAGACTTCATATTTACCTGGAAAATATTATACAAACTGATGCTAAATGAGAAGAGCAGAACCAGGACAAATTTGTACACAAAAATTGTGCACAATGTGTATACAGACACATTGTATGTGTGATGACCAACTTTGATAAATTGAACTCTCCCTACAAGTCTCAGGATGGAAGGAGATGTCTACATTCAGAGGAAGATCTAGAAAGAACAGAGTTTAAATGGAGACTGAAGTAATCTACATGCTGTCATTCTTTTTCGTATTTGGTTTTGTTTCTTCTTTCTCATTGTTCACTCCTTTGGTCACAACCCTTCTATACAACAAGACTAATGTCTAATGTGAAAGTATTTGCAGATGCTATACTTGATTGTATGCTGCCATGGTGGTGGTGGTGGTGGTGGTGGTGGTGGTGGTGAGGGAGCAAAGAAAATTTGAAACTCAAGGCATTGTGGAACTGAATCTTGTAAACTAAAAGTAAATAAACAAATCAATTAATAATTACAAAAAAGAGTAACATAGATTTGGGCCTAGGATAATGAAGTTTTATAGCTTCAGGCAAATGCCTCATCAAGTAGGAAGATTCAATCAGAGTTCAAAGGGTTTCCCAGAGCCTTTTCCCCATCAAGTGGACCATTTCTTTAAATAATGATCTAATATGAAACCCACCTTCTGAATGACAACTGCTTATTATTGGAAAAACCATTAAATTAGTTAGCTTTAGTTTTTTCAAGAAACACAATTGATGAGGATGTAGGCCCAGATTTAGCCAGAACCCATGACTATTAGGCAAATATCTTTTAGCAAACTCTGAAATTCTAAATGGCAAAATAAATTTGCTTAATTTACTATGTCTGATAATGCTGAAAAAGACAAATCAGCTCTTTAAGAAACAAGAAGTCCTAAGGTCATAAATGGATTAAGAGCTGAGGAACCTTTGAGACCATCTACTCTTTCCCACCTCTAGACAGCTGAGAAAACTGTGGGCCAAAAAGGTTAAGTGATTTGCCAAAGATAGTAAATGGGAGAGACAAAATTGGATCTCAGGCCTCATCACTCCAAGCTGAGTCATGCAAGTCCAGTATTCTTTCTCTTGTCTGTATGGGCAGTGCGTTATAGTAGAAAGAGCTCTGGGCTAGGTTTCAGGAGGGGGGATGTTTCAAAGCATTCCTGAACTCCAAGGAGATGGTATCATTTAAGTTCAATTCAAAGAGTATTTATCAGCTGACTCCTATGTGGATGGCAGGAGGTCGAGCAATGTAATAGAGAGAAAGCTGGTGTCCAAGTCAAGAACACAAGGCTCCAAGTCTGTCCATCTCTGATCCTGGCTGTGTGATCATGGGTGAGTGATCTAACTTCTCAGTCCTCTAGGTTAGGGGTGTCAAACACACATAGAGATCAACCTTTGCTACATATTGACTTTGAAAACCACAAATTAACATTATTTATACTGTATTTTTTATTTATTTCGTTAAATATTTCTCAACTTCATTTTAATCTGGTTCAGTTGTACTTGAGAATTTTTGTAGGCCAGTGATTTTGGCATCTTTATTCTAGGCCATTCTTTAAGTCTATTAGTCTATGACCAGGTGCAAAGATACATTTGTAGGAGGGTTATCTCACCTGGAGCTCCTTATACTCTCCCAAATATCAAGGCATGGGGGATACAAAGTCAAAGATGAAGTATTGACTGCCTCCAAGGAGCTGACACTCAACAGGAGGATACATGAATGCAAAATCAGTGTAATGCAAGGAAAATTCAATTGAAGAGAGACAGAGACAAAGACAAAGAGACAGATTCAGAGACAGAGAAGGACAGAGAAAGAAGACAAGAGAGACAGATATAGACAGAGAGAGACAGAGATGAAGACAGATAGAGACAGAGACACAGAGAGAGACAGAGAGAGACAGAAAGAGATGGAGACAGACAGAGACAGAGTGAGATACAGAGACAGACACAGAGAGAGACAGACAGAGATGAAGACAGATAGAGACAGAGACACAGAGAGAGACAGAGAGAGATGGAGACAGACAGAGACAGAGTGAGACACAGAGAGAGACAGAGACAGAGAGAGCAAGAAAGGGAGACACTGAAAGCACAGACAGTGCATGAGCTGTGTTCTTTAGGGAAGAATTTAAAAAGGAGGTGGCATCTTAGCTGAGTCTTGAAGAAAGGCAAAGTTTTAGAGAAATGAGGTAGAAGAGAAAATACTTTTTAGGCATGACAAATAGTAAGGATACGGAAATGGGAGACTGAGTATCTAGTTTGGGGAATGACCAGCAATTGAGTTTGACTGGAATGTACTATCATATTCCCTGTGAAACCCATGGCAGAAGTCAAACAGGAAGGAGTTTCTCTCTTTGCTCTTTTTAGTGTCAATATTTAAAATAATAGCTTTCATTTAAAATATATATGTAGTACTTTACAGAGGCAGCTAAGTGGTGCATTGGCTAGAGTAATGGACTTGGGAGCTAGAAGAGTGGAGTTCAAATATAGCCTTAGACATTCTCTAACTGTATGACCCTGGGCAAGTCACTTAACCTCTTTCAATTTTGTTAAGTTCAAAATGGGAAAAATAATAACACTTACTCCCCAGTAAAGAGGTTAACCATAAAATGTTGAGTTATAGACCCCAAAGTACCAACACGCCAGATCCTGCTGAATGAATTTGACTCAAGTCTTCTCTCAGCCAAAGAAAAGTAAAGTTCATTTAAAGTTTGCTTTTATTGGACATAGAGCAAGTCTGTGCTAGAAAATTCTATCATACTGTCACACACATGGAGGCAAGATGGGGGTCTTATATACAGATGGAGGTCTTATATAACAGTTGATTTGGGTATAGATATTTTGATAGGCTCAATTGTGGGAAGTAGATGGACAATGGAGGGCCCACCTAGTAACAAAGGTTTGGGCAGAGCCACAATGAAAGGCTTATGGCCTCATGCAAATACCTCATCAAATTGGAAGATGCGATCAGAGTTCAAGAGGGGTCCAAGAGCCTGTACCTCAAAGATTCAAGGAGAGCTCAAGTGGGTTCCCAGAGCCTGCACCTTATCACCAGGGTTGTGTGAAAAATAAGCTAATAATGGTAAAGTATTGATCACTTTACAATACCTAGCTTATAATAAGCATTTAATAATTGCTTGTTTCCTTCCTTCTTTCCTTCCTTCCTTTTTCCTTCCCCTTTTGATTCCTTCCTTCCTCTCTTTGTTCTCTCTTTCCCTCCTTTTTTTTTCTTTCCCTCCTAGTTAGGAAGTACTTTATCCACATTATTTCATCTCATTTTCAAAGCAACCTTGTGGTACAAAAGTGACTCAGATCATTCTGTTTGATCTCTTCCATGCATTTTATCACTATCTACTTTGCATTATAATTGTGTACAAAGCTTTTTCCTCTAAATTCCCTCATCAATGCTTCATTAGGGCATAGACATCATACTGCCTTCTTAAAGGCTTTGGTATCAGAATGCAAACTCTTCCAGGCTTTATTAAACCAATAAAGACCTCAGCCCAGTTCCAAGGAGGCTTATCATTAGAAGTCCTACTGCCGAGACATTTGGCTGCACTGATTCATAACATCTACTAATGGAAGGAAAGCCTGTGATTCATATAGGTGTCATTCCCTTTAATAGATTACAAGCTCCCTGAAGGCAAAGGAACTAGTATGATACCTTGAATGTGTGAGGCTCTGAACAAACATTTGCTGAATTGAATTGAAGCATGGAATCTCAGGCTTGGGAGGGACCTCTGATGCCATATAGTTCCTTTCCTACCTAGAGAATGGAAAATTTTTGTTTTGAGGCAACAGACACTTCCTGACAATTTCACCCCCTCCCCCCCCCACTCATCTTAGCATTCCCTGAGTGTAATTTATCAATTGTCACAAGGAGGATTATGTCCAGTTATGTGCTGATAAGTGTTTAACATTTGACTCTCACCAGCAACACACTTTAAAGTTCAATCTGAATTATTAGCAGTTTCTCCACCACTTTCCTAAGTCTAGTTAATAAGTAAAGCAGTAAGATCCAACCCTGATTTGTAGCATTTGCTGATTTCTAAGGTATAAATGCTCGTATTGAAAACTGAACAAGTAGCTTTTGAGAGCCTTTATGAGCTGACTCTAGAATATCCACATGTCCTCTACTGTTGATGGTACGGTACCAATGTCAACAATTTTCTTTGACCAAAGTAGTCATCTTTTGAGGTTGACTTTGTTTACATTGTTTTAGACCTTGTGTAGATAGTTCTCTTGGCTCTGCTTTTCTTCACTCCATCACTACACACATTTTTCTTATTCTTCATTCCTTATGGTTCAGTAATATTCTATTATACTCATACTGAAATTTATTTAGTTATCCTCCAAGCACACATTTTTGTTTCCAAGCTTTCTGTTATGGCAAATAATGCTGCTATGAATATTTCTGTACATATGGGTCTTTTTTGTCAATAACCTCCTTTGCATATGTTCCCAGTTAATGAATCTCTGGGTTTTTATATGTATAATTAAGTAATTTTTCTTGAATGCAAATGTTACTCTACCCATCTTACAGATAAGGAAACTGAAACTCAAGGATTATTCAAAGTCACAAGGTCTTAAAACAAGGTCTCCTAACCTGAAGTCAAATATTCCACAATCACTTGAGTAGCACTTATCAAATCCCTACTATGTGCCATATACTATGTCCTTTTCATAATATCCTGGAGCCTCTCTTAAAAATCTGATAATCTTACTTAGCCAGAAATCTAGGCTCCTGCAGATGAAGAAAGAACAGTAAAAGAAGGACAGGGACAGATGCAGGTGAGGATGTCATGGTTACCTTTGTGTGTATCAGCTAATGGTTTTATAGGGTGGTAGACATGATATGCCCATGATATTCCATATGTGGATGTGGCTCAGTATTTTTGGTAAGCCAATTAATACGCAAATTTAAGTCTAAATTGGATCAGGAAATTTAAATGTCCAAAGATAACAGCAAGAATCTCATTTAACTGTATTTCCTTGCTCTTTAATTGTTTCTATTTCACAGAACTATGGTCTTCTCTTCAATAGCACTAGAATTTGCTGATTCAGGTCATTCAACATTAATTCTTTAATTAATTTATTCAATAAATATTTCTTAAACAATTAATGTTTGCAGAGCACTGTGGTAAGCATATAGGGAGAAATAGGAAGTTTGGACAAGATAGGGTACTTGCCCTCATGGAGCTTGTGGGCAAATGAGGGATAAGAGACCATCACAGATACAGTAAATGTAATACAGAACTGCTCTAGAGAGGTATAAGATGAAGTGCTATGTGATGTAAGAGAAGGAAAGCCATTACATTTCTGGAAGGCTTCATGTAGGTGGCAGTATTTTAATTAGGCTTCAAAGAAAGGTAGAAATCTAGCAGGTGAAGAGATAGAGGGAGGGCATTCCAGGTATAGAGACAGGACAAGCAAAGGCATAGAGGTGATAGAAGGCTCTTAAAATGCTTTAAATTGTAGTTAAAATTTAAATTCAAGCAACAGATTGATACAAAGTTGAATAGTAGCATTCTGGGGAAAATACATTACAATAAATTGTATCTTCTTGAAAATGGAAGACTCACTTTCTGCCAGTCTAGGTAGATTACACTGATTTAACCTCTACTCTCCCCAGCCACAGTCAGCTAGAGCTGAAACATCTTAATATCTGACATTCTCATAGATTTATTAATGAGAGAGTATTGTCCCATTGGCTAGAGCTTAGGAGGCAAGTAGGGGACTGATTAGATAACTAAGGATAGAAGAGTCTTTTTTGGTGTGGTGTGCATATAAAAAGGAAGAAAAGTCCTCCTTTTGACAGATAGGAAATTGATGCCTGGGTTTGTGAAATGACTTACCTACAGTCACACAACTAATTAGGGGCAGAGTTTTCATTTAAATTTGGATATTTCTTAGTAAGATGTTAATTTCTGTTACACTGAATATTGCATCTCAAAGCCTGAGTGGCTAGACATTTATTCCATAATACTTCAGTTCACCTCTCACACAATTATTCTCCCCAAACTAGGGTACAGGGCAGTGTGAAATCATTGTCTCAGTCTCTTGGAGCTCTCTGGAAAGGGTTGCTTCTGATATTTGTGCTTTGGGACTTGTTGAGTACTTTAGGAAGCCTCCCCTGATTCTGTGTTCTAGTAACAGCTTTCTACCTTGGACCTCCCATATCACTTTGTTCTGTTTCTCTAGAATTCATTTTTTTTCTGATACCCATAGCTGCAGACCGCAAAGGTCAGAATCATGAGACCTTTCTTTATAAAAAGGTGGTGCTAGTTGTGTCAAAGTTCATGGAGTTGGAGGCAGTATGACTTAATGGACAGAATGAAAGCTTTAGAATCAAGATCTTGGTTAAAATCCTGCCCCTTGCATATACAGTCCTAGACAAGTAACTTTTTCACTCAGTTTTCCAGGCAGCTCCCTAAGACTCTAAAAATCAGTATATGTAATGGCCAATGGAAGTTGAAGGAGTTTCCTTAATTGGGAATTCCTTTTACCATCAGTTGTTACTATTGCTATTGCTGTTGGTTTTAAGGCATTTATATAATGCACAACATATTTACCGGTGTTTGGTCTCATCTCTTTACAAGACTAAAAGCTCCACAAGGACAGTGGCTATGTCTTGTGGAAATTTTATATTCACACCATGTCTAGTGTAGTTCTCTTTTATGGTAGATGCTTGATAAATATTTGTTATATTGCATTATAAAAATGATTTAGGAAGGTAACTTTAAGGTTTAGGGTAGATAGTGAATAGATTGTTTTGGATAGAGAATGGGTAGTTTAGGGTAGTAACATCAATTTAAAGCTTGGTTTCCCAACACCAAAATTCTAAAAAGATCTTCTCCTTAAAAAAGTTTCCCCCAAAGAGAACCATTTCCTATACCTACCTTCCTCTTTCAATGACCCTTAATACATTTACCTCTCTTGATTCCACAGCTTGGCATTTATGACTATAATTCCAGCAAGGCAACTACTAGAATAGGTTGAAGTCCCATTTTCTTAGGCTACTCAGCTTTGGCCAGACACAAGAGGTAATCAATCAATTTACCATCTAGGATTTCAGGACTGATGATTTTGACTATTCACATTGGATCCATCTATAAGGTCACCTATATTGTCATGTTTTGATCACAAGGTATCAGCACCTTAATACTGTAGGCACAGAGCAAGTCAGAGGTAGTATAAAGTGGTGGGCAAACAATACTTACTGGTAAAGGAGATGGAAGACCTCTCTTCAGCATTGGTGAAATAGACAGTCTTGGCCACGTCAATGCAGAATCTTGATTGGTAAAATCAGGAAATTGGACTAGAAAACCAGTAAGTTCTCTTCCAGCACACAGAGATCTGGTGTCTCAAAGTTTAAGAGATAGATTGTAGCAGAGCCTAATAAATAAACTTAATAGAATGGTAGTGATGAGGTGTAGGCTCTGGGACCCCCCTCCCCTTCTTTTTGAGCTCTCCTTGATTCTTTGAGGTACAGGCTCTGGGAAAGTAAACCTTCCCAGGGAAGACATTTGCCTGCAGTTATGAGCCTTAAGTTGTAGCTCTGCCCAAGTCTTTAGTCCACTTTGTTCCAATAGGTTCCCACCCTTGAACTGGCCTGGCTCACCATTGTCTATGGTCTCCAGGTAGCCTCCAGCAACTTCCCACCCTTAACCACTCATTACTGGAGTCTGACCTCATCTGACTCCTCCTGAAGACCCTCCCCAATCTCCTCCTCTGGACCACCCCTAGATTCCTCCCACAACCATTTTGTATATAGAATCCCATCTTCCCTCCACGTGGTGTGAGAGC
>CM053594.1:86768647-86788295 GCA_028646575.1 Pseudocheirus occidentalis
CACCAGTGGACAGAGTTCTACACTTAGCCCTAAGTTACTAGGTGATCTACTTAGTCCTAAGTATCTGACCTACTTAGCCCTAAGTATCCTATCCACTTAGCCCTAAATATCCAACAAATTGATTACCATTACAATATGTGAGGGTGTGCATATGTATGTACATGTATACATAGACAGAGGACACAGGATGAGTTGAATATGAAGAGATGATATCTAAAAAATAAAATTAAGCAGTGAGAGAGGAATATATTGGGAGAAGGAAAAGGAAAGAGATAGATTAGGGTAAATTATCTCATATAAAACAGGCAAGAGAAAACTGTTACAATGGAAGATCCGGAAGTTAAAAGGGAATGGGACAACATTATTCTCATTGAATTTGGCTTAAGGAGGGAATAATATACACCCTCAATTGGGTATCTTATCCTACAGGAAAATAGGGGGGTAAGGAATAAGAGGGGGGATGATAGAAGGGAGGGCAGACTGGAGGAGAGGGTAGTTAGAAGGATACATTTTTTGAAAGGGATAGGGTCAAAGGAGAAAACAGAATAAGTGAGAGGCAGGATAGGATAAAGGAAAATATAGTTAGTCTTTCACAATATACCTACTATGGAAATATTTTGAGTAACTACACATGTACAACCTATATTGAATTGCTTATCTTCCAAGTGGGGGTGGGTGAGGAGGGAAGAAGGAGAAAAATCTGGAACTCAAAGTTTTAAAAAAACAAATGTATTTTTTTAAAAATTGTTTTTGCATGCAACTAAGAAAAAAGATATACAGGCACCAGGGTATAGAAATCCATCTTACCTTACTAGAAAGTTGGGGGAGGGGAATTGGAGAAGATATAAGAGAGAACAGATTGAGGAAAGGGTTATTCAGTAGGCTAGCTATTTTGGTGTGGGGATAGGGGAAAGATGGGGAGAAAAATTTTTAATTCAAAATCTTGTGGAAATGAATGTTGAAAACTAAAAATAAATAAATAAATTGGAAAAAAAAAAGAGGCAGCTAGGTGACACAATGAATGGAGTAGTGGGCCTAGAGTTAGGAAAACCTAAGTTTAAATCTTATTGAATGTTTACTAGGTGTGTGATCTTGGCCATGTAATAACTACTGCCTGCCTTAGTTTCCTCATTTTTCAAATGGGGATACTAATAGCACCTACCTCTGGGGGTTGTTGTGAGAATCAAATGAGATCATATTTATAAAGTGTTTAGCACAGTGCCCAGCATATAGTAGGTGCTATATGAATGTTAACTATTATTGGTTTTATTATTATTGGTATGTGGTTTTCATGAATTTCTATAGCTGAAAATTCCATCACCCTGTGACCATCCTGGCAATGAGTCTTTTTTAATTTAGTGAGCCTAGTCTCAAACAATAGTCAGTCAATATAAATTTATCTCCAAATTTAACCAAGATATAGTCTGTGCAAGGAAGTCTTAATTAATGGATTTAACAAATACCATTTTCTTGAGACAGCTTCATGTTATAAACCAAAAATGATCCCACATGTAATCAAAAAGTCAGGAAAATGAGATTTGGGAGAAAAAAGATATGGAAATAAAAGTGTTAGGAAAAGTAAATGTGCTAAGCACCGGAAATACAAAGAGAGTCAACAATGAAGCCATGTTTACAACCTTTCCACCTTCAAAGGACCTGCTAGAGCTAGATTGGGCTCCAATAACAATTAGTATTCTTTGATATTCCAGGTCAGCGAGCTATAAATCCACCTAACTCTACTATCATTTAGGCTTTGCTGCTTCATCTTTTTCCTGCCCCAAATAGAGATCTGCTTCATGGTCTCACGTGTGTTAAAAACCCTGTCAACAAAGGCAATGTGGATTCTGTCCATGGTATTGAACCCAGAGAGGGTAAGTCCTGAAACAGTGAAGGGACCTTCCATATTATTAGTCTTTTCTATATCTGAGTGGCATAAATAAACTAGTCAAGAGACCTAACTTAGTTGCTATCACCTAAGGGGCTGCAGGTGAAGATAGAGCACCCTCTGGCTCAGCTAAGTAAGCACAAAAAAGTATCTCTGCTAAAATATTTTTTCTATCTGATACTATTTTTCTCTGTGTTCGCAAAATATCTCTTTAAATGATCAGTTCCAGAACTTGGAATAAATAGGATAATGTATACTAGGCATAGCTATGTGGTGCTGTATAAAGGTTAACAGTATTGGTAGAGTTTTCTCACCTGGGAGATTCCCTCCTATGCCAATGAAATCATAAGGGCAGTCCTGACCCCTATTCCTTTTTTTTTTTTTTTTTTTGGAGAGAGGAAGGCAGGGCAATTGAGGTTAAGTGACTTGCCCTAGGTCACATGGCTAATAAGTGTTAAGTGTGTGAGGCTGGATTTGAACTCAGGTCCTCCTGACTCCAGGGCTGGTGTTCTATTCACAGCACCACCTAGCCACCCCTATCCCCTATTCCTTATATTCAGTATCAGATAAATTTGAATTTACAAACTTGAAGCTCTAGCCAACAATTTGTTCAACAAAATTTTCACATTAAAGATAGTTTTGGACCCAAAACACATGACCTGGGGAAGAGAAAATTTGTAGATATGTTAGTGCTGTTCAGTATTAAGAAATAATATATGTACATTTAATGAAACAATATAGTAGTCCTTCATTGATAACACTTGTTAATTCCTATACAGTAAAATTACCCATGCACATAAGAATGGCTAGCTATATTCTCTCCAGATTTTACCAGCATGTAGTCTGGACAGGGAAGTCTTATTCTGTGGTTTAACAAATACCATTTTCTTGAGACAGCCCCATATTATGAACCAAAAATGGTCCCACATGTAGTTAAAAAGTCAGGAAAATGAGATTTGGATGATAAAAGATATGAAAATAAAAGTGTTAGGAAAATCTCAGTAGAGATTTGTCAGATATATATTTAATCATCACATTGATCATGACAAGTAGCTAATAATAACCAACAATGATAATGTGATAATAACAAAGTGATTTTAACTGACTCAGGTCTTTTGCCCAATCTCCTTCTGAAACTCAAAAGGTAAGTTTACTGAAGACTTTCACCTGTCCCTGAATGTACACAGGAAAAAAAAAAAAAGATTTCACACCTGTAAGTTCAATCTCTTAAAAAGAATGCACAGAGAAGCAACAATAGGCATTAAGGGAACAAAAGAATGAAACTTGACACTGCCATTAGCTAACTATATGTCACAATTCTAAAGCCAGGTGTAAGGGTGGGTTCTGCCCCACATCAATTAGTATAATCACAGAAGGCTTGGAGCCTTCAATTGAACTAGTCAATCAAAAGTGTAAGCTTAGTATGAATAAGTCTTTCATTAATTTTAGGGGGTTATAACATTTTGGCCACTGAATGAAAGGTAGTTGATGACATGCAGGAAAGATCTTGTAATTGACTTGAAAAGATCAAGTCACGCTTTTTGGACTACATATAAAACTACTGAGCCATTTCAGAATCTACTAAACAAGTGGTGGGCCAGGCAAGCAGTGAACCAACGTAGTGGTGAAAGAGTTCCAGTTTGGAAGATTTCATTGTCAAAAGTTAGAGTCAAGAATCACTCTTGGGGGCGGCTAGGTGGTGCAGTGAATAGTGCACCGGCCCTGGAGTCAGGAGTACCTGAGTTCAAATCCGGCCTCTGACACTTAACACACACACACAAAAAAACTAGCCATGTGACCTTGGGCAAGTCACTTAACCCCAACTGCCCTCCAAAAAAAAAAAAAGAATCACTCTTGGCAGAGAGGGGAGGGGCTGGCTTGAACTGAGAGAAGAGTGTCTTTCCTCCTTACCACCAATGACCATATTATTGAAAATACAAGACTAAAAAAAAAAAATACAAGACTAAAAGCAGACAGTGCATCTAACTGGGGTCCGAAAAAGTGGGCCAGAAGGAGATATCCAGCCAGGAGCCATAGTCAACTGAGGAAAAGGAGCTTCTGGCAGTGTGGTCCATTGGCAAAGGAAACTGAATTCTACAAAGGCACTTAGCCTTGGAAGTCAGAAGACAACTATAACTAAAGTGAACTTGGAAAGGACTCTGAAGGAAATAGAAGACTTCCAGTAACTGGGAATTATGTTAACCCTTTGCCACATGTACTCTCTACAAGTGCACCTCGATAACTTTGTTGCGCTTAAGCTTGCACCTCCTCCCCCAGAGCAGTGCATGAACACTGATCAAGATGTGTCTCTTTGGTGGATGGGGAAATATTTTCTTCCAACTGTCTTTGCTATACTTTCTTGGTACATAAATGCTTTTTTCTAAAACTTAATGGAATATTATTAATGGGGAGCAGCACATTGATGGGAGCTAATGAGGAACAGAACCAGAACCCCATCCCCTCATAGTTAACCCCTAGAACAATAAGAATTACCAGCCACCCTCATGGGGCCTGACCTCTAAATTCAATTTCACGTTGAGGAAATGGCCCCAGAACGGGATTTACACAGGCATCAAATCACATCTTCTAAACAGCACCACACAATGCTTTGGGGAATTTCATCTCATCTGTACCACTGCATCTAGTTTCACAGTCATCATCAGTAATAGACTCCTAGTGGGGTCTTTTACCACTTGTCTGTGATTAAAACTAAGGGAATTGTTAGCAACTGATTGGATAGAGACCTCTGCCTCACCTGTATATTCCCTTTCCCTTATTGAATGGTTCTACACTAAGGAAGGAAGCATATTCGATAATTCCATGCAGCCTTTTGCTACTGACATATAATTAGTCCTATATGAAACTTGGGCAGTGTATGGGGCATGAGGGGAGAGATGGAGAACAAACTATGGTCCATTTTCTTTTCAGTGAGTGTTTTTACTGATGCTGATTCATGGCTGAGAAGAAACAATGTGGAGTTTAGCCAAGAGAAAAAAAACACGTGATTATTGGACAAAAAGATGAGGAATGTATAATTCTTTTTGCTAAACTAGGGAGATAGGAACTTCAGTATTGTATTAAGAGAGATGATGAGTTCAAGTGAATTTAAGGCAGAACCTGTAAGAGGAAAAGAATCTGTTGAAAGAAATCACTACTGTAACACCAACCTCTGCAAGACTCATTATGCTCACAGATGGTGTTTGATCACACTGCTTGTTAGCTTTGTCACTTGTTTGTTAATATTTGCATTTACTCTGTGGTCCCCTGCAGCTTGCTGTGTATTTCCAGATTCAGCAAGAAGGCCTACCACCCTGATGATCAGTTTCATCCTACCAATAGGCATTTAGCTATTGAGTGGGAGGACAGCCAGAAAGCCTAAGTATAATTTCAGGTATATTTTTTCTTCCTTGTTTCCATTAGGGGAACTTTCAACTGAACTATACTATGTCAGGAAAAATCATCTGTTATCTGTTGTCAGGCAAAAAACGACCAGGATGGAAATTGAGAATACAAATAGGCTTAAACCTATAAGAAGCTAAGTAGTTACAGATGGAGAAGTGGATGGACTGCTGGGTCTTGAGTCAGGAAGACCTGAATTCAAATCTGCCTTAAGACACTTACTAGCTATGTGATCCTGGGTATGTCACTAAACCTCTGCCCCCCTCAACTCTAACATGAGTGTAATAATAACACCTACTTCCCAGGGTAGGTGATAATATTTGTAAAACACACAGCACAGTGCATAAATACATTATAGTTGCTTTAAAAAAAAATGCTTGTTCCCTAAACCATGATACAACAAGAGTATCAGATTTAGAATCAATGAGGTTGGTGTTATTCCCTAAGCCTGTAACTCACTAACTTTGTAATCTTGGCCACGTCACTGCAAATGTCTGTCTCAGATCCTTTATCTATAAAATGGAGTTGCAGGGAATGAGGGGAGAGGCAATTAACTAGATGCCACAGACCCTTTTGGCAATCTGGTGAAGCCTATGGATACCTTTTCAGAATCATGTTTTTAAATGAATAAAACAAAATAGCTAGGATTACCAAAAGAATCAATGGTAGTGAAATAGTTACCAAAATATTTTAAAAAAACAAGTTCACAGACCCCAGTTGAAAAACCTGTGCAAGTAATCTAGGGTCTTTGCTAACTAAATATTAAGATCCATAAAATGAGGAGGTTGGACTAAACAGCCTTTGGGGTCCCTTCCAACTCAGAATCTGTGATCCTCCTTCTACTCTTCTGTACACAAGGAAACCACTATCACCAGCCTACCCAGACAGAACTCAGCAGCTGGGGAGGAGCCAGTTTCAACCAAGAAATAAAATGAAATTTTAGCACTAAGAGCTTAATACGTATTTTAGTCTAGTGCCCTCATTTTACAGATGAAGAAACGAAGGTCCAAAGAGAGGGATTTACATCCTTAAGATCACCCCAGAAGCTAACCAGAACACAGCTCCACCACAAAAAGTAAGGAAAGGGGTTGCTGAGGGCTAGAAGAAGGGATAGATTGAACCTGTGATACTCTGGAACTCCCAGAAGAGTGAACTCCCTTTGCCAATGCAATTTATAGCTTGGAGAGTTGCCTAGAGCACTAAGAAGTTACGTGTTTTGTCTGGAGTCACACAGGCAATATGTGTCAATGGCAAGACTTGAACTCAGGTCTTCCTGGGTTCAAAGTCACCTCTTTCTTCACTATATCAAATTGTCTTTGACAAGTGAAATGGGATCTCCTAACCTTCAACAATATAAGTGAAATAATATTTGAATTGGAATTAGGAGAGAATCGGATTTAAATGCTAGTACTAATTCTTACTGTGTGATCCTTTCATTTGCCCCCTGTGAACCTCAGTTTCCTCAGCTTTAAAATGCCTGCAATAATATTTGCATAATCAACCTTACAGAGATGTTGTAAGGCAAATGAAAATACCTTATAAATTCTCAAGCACTGATATTATTGTTCCCATTCCATCATGTTGCTTGGAATGGTTTCAGCAAAGACCCCACAGATTGTACAAATTCATCAGCAGAACCCATTCAGATCTGTAGCAACAGCAGGTGGGTGTGACTGGTGTAATGGAAAGCAAAGTAGTGGTTTGCTCCTTGTTTCAGCTAATCAAGTGCCTTTGAGCCTCACCTTTGATTTGTGTGCAGTCTTTGTTGGAAACAGTATACACTGTGTTGCATTTAGTAGGCCTAAGGGAGTTTGGAGAACTTCCCTACCCTTAATAGGCCTAAGACCATCACATGGAGCCCACAGTAGGAGGAACTTGCAGAAAGAATGAAACAGGAAGGGTGGAACAGGAAGGAGCAGAGCAGATAAAAGCTCAAGCACAAGCCAGGACCAAGCAGAGCTAAGAGAGAGAATGTTTATGATGTCGGCACTCTGTCTGTTGTTCTGTGTTGATGTTACTTTGTCAGACAGAAGCACTCTGTTGAATTGTGTCACTTTGTCAGACAGAGGTACTCTGTCTGTTGATTTCTCAGGCAGAAATTTAATTGAGATGAAAATGCTGGCAATGTGTGTAAATATTGTTGTAACCCTGTTGAACTTTGTTTTCCTAGAACCAGAAACTGTGAAGAGCTTGGGGCAGAACAGTCCCCATGTGTTATAGTATGGAACAGGAGTAGAGAGCTGCCTACCTGTGAATCCAGGCAACAGTTGGGTGAATCCAGGCAAGAACTGGGAGTATGGAAGAGGAGTCATGGGGTTTGGAAGTCAGCCTTGAGTTAAGATGAAAGCAGACTTTTACATAGGTACTCAGTGCTGATGGATGATACTGTAATTGACTGTGACCTAGGGGTGGATGACCTTTGTACTTTCCACTACCCCTTAAAGATGATTGGCTTAAAGATGACTGGAAGCCAGCCTCCAATCAAGATGAAAGAAGACTTTAGATGGGTACTTTATATTCATTGAGGAGATTGTGACTTACTGAATGATATGTTTTGTTTAAGACTATGTGACCACCTTAATAATAAGTTATTATGGGGCAGCTAGGTGGCACAGTGAATAGAGCACCGGCCATGGAGTCAGGAGGACCTGAGTTCAAATCCGGCCTCAGACACTTCACACAAAAATCTAGCCGTGTGACCTTGGGCAAGTCACTTAACCCCAACTGCCCTCCAAAAAAAAAAAGCAAAAAAAATAATAATAATAAGTTATTATGTTATGTTCTTGTGCTTTAGTTTCTTGAATGCTTTGCTTTAGTTAATTGCTGAATAAATGGAGAGCTTACTATACTATGCAATTAGATCCTTAAAGTTGTTCACAGCAGCAGTCCTCAGGAGAGGTTATATATTTAAAGAGGATGCAGAAGGTTTCTAGTGACACAAAAGGTCTTCCTCTACTATTTTTCCCTATCTCCACAAGACATGCATAGGATATAAATCTCAATCTTTCTTCTCTCAAGTTAGAAAAAAGCATCCATATAAATATTGAAGAAAGATATAGTCCCTTTAAGGTCCAGTGGAGATTCACCCATCCTAACCCTTGGCCCTGAAAACCTACCAGAAAACAGAGACCAGACTCTTCTTTGTATAGTGAAGCCAGTGTTTAAGCCTGACACCTCCCCAGATATGAACCTTAATGTGGCTTCACATCTCCACTGGTGAGAGGGGAGGGGGTAAAGAAGAGTCATTCAGTGGAGGATGGAGGGCGGAGGATATTTATTTTCCAGTTTAGGCTTCCAATATTTGGGAGTGGGAGGAGTTTAGATCCTACTAACAGAACCAAATGCTAGAAGATACCTTTTTCACCAGTGGGAGAAAAGGATTAGGAAGTGATTAGTTCAATAACTATGGCATGGAACATTACTCTAGAGAAATAGACTTTAAAGGATGTCAAGCATCCTGTTTTCTCTGATAGGTGCCTTGGCTAATGAAGCCACTCATCTGAGTTGTGTCTGACACTTCAGAGTGTTGGGGAAAATGGAAATGACTGGTTCCAGCTGAACATACTCAGTTGCCTAGGGAAGGGCATGATGTGAGTTATGGCCCAGGTAAATGGGTCAAATGACAGACAAAAATGGGTCAGAGACAGAATCATAGTCGAGGAAGTAGAAAGGACCTCAGAATTCATATAGAACTGTCTATAATAACCATAATAATACCTAGCATTTCTATAATATTTTAGGGTTTCCAAAATACTTTATAAATTCTATCTCATTTTATCTTCACAACAACCCTAGGAGGTAGGTGCTATTATTAACCCTGTTTTACAGATGAGGAAATTAAGGAAGTCAGGTTAAGTGACTCACATTTAATAAGTGTCCTGATTCTAGGTCCAGTACTCTATCTACTCTGCTAGCTGCCTACATGAGCAGAAATCCCTCCTTAACCTGAAAAAGAAGTCACTTCATTACTATGATTTGTTGTTTCTTTGTCTACAAAGTGCTATAATAAAAGTGCCTACCTTCCAAGCTTGTAGTGAGGCTTAAATAAGATAGTGCATGGAAAATGCTTTATGACCTTTAAAGCATTATAAGAAGTTACTTATCCCATTCATCTCTATTAAATTTCATTTTATTAGATTTGATCCATAATTTTAATGAAGATAATTTTGAATCTTAACTCTTATTATGCTAACTGTCCCTCCCAGCTTTGTGTTCTTCCCTATCCAAATGTCTGCAATTATAATGAAATACCCCTGGCTCCATTAAACTTGTGAATAGCTGAGAGTTATGGGATGAATACTATTCCCACCCTGATCTGGGTCCCTGATTTGGGAAAGCCTATAATATGAATATATAGGTGGGATCAAGCTCAATGAAGCTCACTTAGGAGGAGGCATGAGGAAATAGAATCACTGGACTTAGGGCTAAAAAGACCTAGGTTCAAATACTGCCTCAAACACTTGCTGGTTGGTTCTCTTAGGGAAGTCACCTCCTCTGTAAGGTTCTTTCTCCATCTATAAAGTGAGGCTATCAACAGCAACTGCTTTATAGGATTGTTGTGGGGCTGAAATGCAATAATGGATATTATAAATAATACAACATATTAATATAATAATAAAATATAAATAAATGAGAAATGTATATCATAAGGCACTTGGCAAATCTTAAAGGATGATATAACGTAAGCTAGCAGTAGTAGTCACAAGAATTAAACTATAAGATCTAATATTTATATAATGCTTTAAGGTTTGCAAGATGTTTTACAAATATTACTTCATTTTATGCTATAAACTCAGGGAGGTGGGTGCTATTATTATCCTCATTTTAGAGAAGCCACTTTTCTTCTAGAGTTGTAAGAATTGTATTTGTAAAGTGCTCAGTGTACTAGTGGCTGGCACATACTAGGTACTTAATTAAGTGCTTGTTCCCTTTCCCTTCCCTTCTTTCATAGACGAAGGCCTAGGAGGTAGCTTTTGGACACTGGAGGCTCGGGGGTGTCCTGAAATGGGTATGAAAAGGAGGGGAGAATGTAGACAATCTTTGCTTGTTGTTGCTGAGTAATTTTTCAGATCATGTCCAACTCTGTGACTACATTTGGGGTTTTCTTGCCAAAGATACTGGAGTGGCTTGCCATTTCCTTCTCCAGCTCATTTTATAGATAAGGAATTTGAGACAAATGCCATTAAGAGACTTGCCCAGGGTCACACTGATAGTAAATGTGTGAGACAGGATTTGAACTCAAGAAGATAAGTCTTCCTGACTTTAGGCCAGGTACTTTCTCCACTGCACCACCTAGTTGCCCAACCTTTGCTTACTTCCTTGTTCTCTCTACAATCAGCACACTACCCCCCTTTTTTTTTTCTTTCATGAGTTCTTTGTTGATTATTGCTTAATTGAATAAAGACTAAAATTCAAATGAATGAACAGGACCTTCCAAGGGACAAAGGCAGATCTTTGATGTGTAAATAGACAACTTTTACTTAAAAATATAATATAAAATAAAGGTTTACTGATGCAGGGGCTATCAGTGCACTGTATGCTCAAAATGAATCAATAGTGTGATACGAATAAAAAAAAAAAAAAAGCTAAAAATTACCTTAGCTTTGCACAAATAGAAATGTGGTGTCCAAAACAAAGGAAGTGATGGTCATGTTACTGTCTACTTACCAGGTCACAGAATCACAGCTTTAGAGCAGGAAGGGACCTTCCCCTCCCTGTTCAGCCTTTAACTTTTAGACTTTTGCCACCGTGCTTCAGTTCTCATCTCAGCTTAGAACTTCCCTCAGCATTAGGGCCTCCTCCTCCTCCTGGAATATCCCTCCCATTGGTGAGATCTGGGACCTCCATATTGGGCAGTGGCCCAAGTGCCCTTCATTTCCTTCCCAAATCTGTTTCTGACTTTCTGATGCCCCTGCTGGAATACCTTCCCCCACCTCCACCCTTTTCAGTTCCCTTTTATGCATTATTTTCCTTGGATTTTAAGCACCTTGAGGGCAGGGACTATCTTTCTTTTTGCTTGGGTTGGAATCAAAGGCCATCTAGCCCAAACCCTCATTTTACATTTAAGGAAATTTAAAGTGACTTGCCCAAGGTGGCATGGTAAGCCAGGATTCCAACTTAGGTTCTTTCACTCCAGAGCCAGCATTCTATCTGCTTCACTATCAGACATCTGGAGCACTGTGTCCAATTTATAGGTCAATAGTTTGGTAAGGACAATGACAAATTAGAGCAGGCCCAGGTGAGCAGGATGGTTAGATGCCCTAAGACCATGTTACATAAGGAGACAGTGAAAGAAATGAGGTTCTTTAGCCTGACGAAAAAATTGGTGGGATATAAATGTATCTGTTATAGCTACTACTATTAAATTATGAGCTCCTTGGGGGCAGGGTCTGTATTTTTCTCTTTTTATATCCCCAACACTTACTTAGCAGTACCTTACATATAGCAGGTGCTTAGTAGATGTTTATTGACTGATTAATCAATCAACAAGCACTCATTTTAGCACCTATGTGTCATGCAATAGGCAATAAAATCATCTCAGCCCTCAAGTAACTAGAATATTAGACACTTTGCTTTGAGACTGATGTTGCCCACCAGAGGTCCTTGGTTTAATTCACTGGAGCAGCATGGAGAACCACACCCATGTAGCAATCAGAGCTTTCATTCAAGGTAATAAAGATTAAATGGAGGATGGGGGAAGGAGGGGACAGCTTTGGAACTCTGTCAAAGTCCCTGAAAAATAGTTGCCTGAGTGATGACCTTCTAACATCACAGGACCAATCCAGTTGAAGGTATCAATGATATGACTAGGGCAGCTCCTTCCATTTAGACTGCCTTTCAGTATGTAACCTACAAGGTCACATAGGTTTTGTAGGCAGTTGATATAAATAAGGAATTCTGTCCAAGAGGGCTGGTCACTATTTGCCTAGGTAGGTGTCACATTTTAAAGATCCTGTTGGTCAGGTTCACAAAACAGCCACTACTCTAGCTGAAACCAAATTGTATTTTTGTTTACCCTGTCTTTCCCAGGAAAGTAGGGATTCTTGACTTTTTTGTGGCATAGACCCCATACATGGACTATGTAAATTAAATACATCATATTACATAAGAAACAAATTATAATGAAATTCAATTATCAAGATATTTTAAAATTCACAGAGCCCAGGTAAAGAAGCCCTGCTATGAAGTCTCCTACAAATTGCCATTCTTCTACACACGAGGGCCTCCAGCAATGATCTAAATCTGTCTTGCCAAAGAAGACTTTTTCTGATTAGTCCTAAAGGGACCAAGTCATTTGGGTCAAGTCATTTTACATCTCAAGGCCTAGGAACAATGAGTTGGAAGTTGCAGAAAGGTAGATTTGGCCTTGATTCAATGAAAAACTCCCCAATAATTATAACTGTACAGAAATTAAATTTAGACCAACACCTCACACCATATACCAAGAGAAGCTCCAAATGGATACATGACTTAGAGAAGATACATCATAAACAAGTTAGAGAAGCAAGGAAAGACAAGGTAAACAAAAATACCTTGGAGATACGTGAAAAGAGACAAAATTCACAACTAAAAGTTGAATAAGACAATTCAAGAGGTAATGAATTCCCCATCATTGAAGTCTTATAGTGAAAGAAATCTAGAATTAAAGAGGTAAGGAGAGAGACTGTGAAGCAAAACTTGTATTTCCTAGTTAATCATCATGATTCAAATCTCAGAATCTCCCAAGGAGGCAAGGAGTCCAGGGGGAGTAGTAAAGGGTAATTTTCATGATCTGGGTACATTTCAGCTCAAAGGCAGCTAAGGGTATCTTAGGATGAAGAACATCATTAAATCCTCCAGATGAAAACAGGAACTTTTGGTTCAAATAGGAAAGGATACAGAAAATTTAACTTGGAAAATAACAAAACATAGTGATCGTTACTAATAATGTAATCCAGAAGGCATTACTAAGCATTAACAGTTAGGAGATCTCTTCTAGGCAGCCACACTTTTTTTTCAGAGTTATTGAGAGGATGATTGTTCACAGAAGAGTTGGATTAATTGACCTTTGAGAGCTCTGTAAATTGTAAAATTTACAGGTTTGATACAAAAAGCATTTAAATATTTAAAACAAAGCAGAAAATAAAGATTTCTCTCACACAAGACAGAGCTGCTCCAGTGCCAAGGATAATGAATAGTGAACCTAACTTTTATCTCCAAAGCTGACTTTCAGAAAAACTGAACATTGAGCTATTT
Organism: Pseudocheirus occidentalis; assembly: GCA_028646575.1. Classification (NCBI taxonomy): domain Eukaryota; kingdom Metazoa; phylum Chordata; class Mammalia; order Diprotodontia; family Pseudocheiridae; genus Pseudocheirus; species Pseudocheirus occidentalis. The sequence goes on from CM053594.1 coordinate 86,782,167, forward strand.
TTCAGCATATTCACATATACTTTTTCCTTTCAAAGAGAACTCATCTTTGGAGGGGTAGTTTATATGCTAGACCAATATACCACTTATTGAGCAAGTACCTAAGTACTCAGCACAATGCTGGATGCTAAAATAAATAAATAAAGATGTTCTAATATAGGAACCTAGTGAAAATGTAATTAGAAAAGATAAATATATTTAAAAGCCATAGGGCTGGAAAATTCTTAAGGCTGGAAGAAACCTTAGAAATCCTAAGCCTACCCACTCACTTCATAGAAGAGGAAACTGAGACCAGGAAAAAGTAGCTTTCCCAAGGATACACATTTGAACAGTTAGAGAACCATATCCTACAATTTATAAACAAATCTGCAACCTCCCCCTCACAAAAAAAAAGTTTAATAAATATGTCATTTATGTAGTTTGGAATTTAGTGCTGTAGAAATTCTAAGAAGGGAGAAAGAAATGAGACCCCCAATTAACTACAAAGGACATATGAAGATGCTATGTGCATCCAGAGAAAGAACTGATAGAGGTATGTATAGAATGATTTTACATATATATGTATATGTGTATATATATATATATATATATATATATGTTACATATAATATATATACACGTACAAGTATTGGTGTTTAATGGTTGCCATCTTTAGGGCAGGGGGAGAAAAAAAGGAAATTTACATGACAACTATTATACATTTAAAAGGAGTAGCAAGTTGTATATTCTAGATTTGCATTTTCATGAGCAATCATGTTTTTTATTAGACTATGCTACTGAAGTGTTTACTTTATTCCATAAATTGAAAATCAAATAAGTAAAAAATTTTAAATAAATAAGGAAAGGTTAGAGATGACTTCATAGAGAAGGTAGGGTTTGAGCTAGACTTTGAAGGATACTAAGGCTTTGAATGGACAATAAGAGGGTAGTGTAAGGGAGAGAAGATGAATTCACTTGAAAAGAAAAGAAAATTTAACTTGGAAAATAACAAAACATAGTGATTGTTACTAATAATGTAAACCTCTCATTCTGCCCTGGTCAGGCCACACGTGGAATCTAGGAACAAGTTCTGGGTGCCATGTTTTAGGAAGGATATTGTGAAACTGGAGGAATCAGAAGACGGATAGTGAAAGACCACTTGTCCATGTCATATGAGGATTGGTTAAAAGAACCTAAGGTCTTTAACCCAGAGAAGAAAAGACATGGAAGTGGAAGGTATAAGAAAAGAGTGAAGGGGAATGAATCAAGTATGGGGATGGCTGTCACTTGGTCAAGAGATTAGACTTATTCTGTTTGGTCCCAAAAGGCAAAACTAAAAGCAATAGGACAAAATTTAAAAGGAAACAAAAAGGCAAATCTAGTAAGTAAATGTTCCAAACAATTAAAACTGACCCAAAGTGAAATGGGCAGCCTCAGGAATTAGGGTATTGTCCCCAACTAGAAGTCTACCTTGACCAGCCTATAGAAAGATTTCCAATTCAAGTGCAGGTTGAACTATGTGACCTCTGAGGCTCTTACTGTTTCCTGGATGTGAAACAGCTTCATCTAAATGGCATTAGACAAGTCCACAAATGTACAAAAGTACAGCTGGGCCTTAGATACCAGGATTCTATGTTTCCTGTAACCCAAGAGATTATTTAACCCCTTGGCAAGGTGTTGAAAATTAAAGAGGATTTCCTTTTTGTCATTTCCCTTAAAATTTGATTTACTTGAAACCCTCCAAGAAATCTCTGTTTCTGTCTCCTGCCATTCTGACAAACAAGGGTATAAGCCAAACGTACATTTATTCAATATATTGGGGGAAGGAGGAGGGGAAGGAGGATTTAGAGAGGACAAAAAAGATAAGCAAATTTAAGTCAATTATTTTAGAATAAATTCTTTAATGCCTTTACCAAGTTCTCTTATAAGCTCTAATCACCTTTGCTCTTGGTGCTGGGAATTTCAATTTACATGTTGATAATGACTTTTTAAAGCACCACTGTTAACAAAGGGAAATGCTTGTGAAGAGAAATGGGCCTCTTAACAGAACTCATTCTGCGCCTGGCAATCCACAGACCCTGAGATACGAGTAAAGGCTTTAAAATGAACTCCCAGAAAAGGCATGAATCAGGGGAAGAAATGAACTTCCAAGTGGGTAGGGAAAGGAAAATTCTAATGTATAATTTACCCCCATATGAGCCAATCTTCTGACCTACCTCTTCCTATCTGTCTACATTTCCACGATGCTTATCATCACAGCACTGAAGCCATTAGACAGGGGATATTAGGCCAGCAGAAAGCTGTTAAATAAATGGGGATTCTGTGAACCTAATGAAATGTACTTCACATACCACAAGGGCCCTCAGAGAGAAGAAATACCAGTTAACATGATGATTTATACAAACCCTGAAGTTAAGGAGCATATTAGATTCTTTTAGTGCTGACTAAACTCACTTGATTCTATATGCATAAAATCTTAGTTAATTATAATAACTGGCATTTATATATCAATTTAAAGTTGGCAAAGCATTCAAGATACATCTTATTTCAGCCTTAGGACAACCCTGTGAGTGAATATTAGTGGTATTATTATTCCCATTTTACAGATGAGAAAACTGACATAAAGTGATTTGCCCAGGGTCACCAACCTAGCAGGTGTTAGAAATGGGATGACCAAGTGTAAGAGTCTATCCACTATACGAGAGATGTCAAATTCAAATAGAAACAAAGCCACTAAATTATATATAAGGATCCTTGTGGCAGCATATTGACTTAGAAAACCACATATTAACATTATCTGTGTTCTATTGCATTTTATTTTATTAAGCATTTTCCAAGTACATTTTTATCTGACTGGGCTGCATCATGTGTTCATCACCTTTGTTCTACACTGTCTTCTTTGTGTAAACTCCCCCTGCCTTCACATAGAAGGTAACAGGGCTGATCCAGAAGGGCAATTATATATTAACAAACTCCAAAGAAAGACCTCTTCCCCAATAGTGGAATATAAATAGGTCACAAAAAACAAAGAGATCTCATTCTAAGTCCACCCTGCTCTGGCTCCATACCCCATAGCTAGACTGGAATCCCCATCAGCCATACCTGGCCCAGTCCCTGTAACATTTCCTACATGAAGCCTTTTGACTGACAACAAGCCCCTCCTCCAGCTGAATGTGATTTCTTCTTCTTCATATATTTTATATTACTTTGTCTGGGTCTTTACCTTGAACTTATATTCTCATTAATACCATGGTAATTTATGCATTTTTACCCTCTCCACATTGGGGTTTAAAATCTTGAGAGTAAGGTCTGTGCAATGCACATCTTTGTATTGATATCTGAGCCCCCAGAACAACCCTGTTTGCCTCAGTTTCCTCATCTGTAAAGTAAGCTAGAGAAGAAAATGGCAAAACACTCTAGTATCTTTGCCAAGAAAACCTCAAATGGGGTCATGAAGAGTCAGATATGACTGAAACAGCTGAAAAACAACAATGGAACAACATAAAATTTTTTTTCTTTTAAAAAATATTATTTATTTTTAACATTCTTTTAAAATTTTGAGTTCCAAATTCTCTCCCTCCAGCCTCTCTGCCACCTATTAAGAAGGTAAGCAATATGATATCAGTTATACATACAAAACTATACAAAATGCATTTCCATATTAGCCATGTTACCAAAAAAGCGAAGACAAGCAAAGTTTAAAAAATTATTCTTCAATTTGTACTCAGAGTTTATCAGTTCTGTCTCTGGAGGTGGGTAGTATTTTTTTTTATCATGAGTCCTTTGCAATTGTCTCTTAGAACATTGTATTGATCAAAGTAGCTAAGTTATCATTGTTATAATGTTGGTATTACTGTGTACAACGTTCTCCTGGTCATAATCATTTCACTTTGCGTCCTAACACAAGTCTCCCCAGGTTTTTCTGAAATCATTCTGCTCATCATTTCTCTTACCACAATAATTTTCTATCACGATCACATACTACAACTTGTTTAACCATTCCCAACTGATGGGCAGCCCCTTAATTTCCAATTCTTTGCCACCACAAAAAGAGCTGCTTTAAATATCTTTGTACATATAGGTCCTTTTCGTTTTCCTTTCATTTTTTTGGTATATCGACCTCAGAATGATATTGCTGAGTCAAAGGGTATGCTCAATTTATAGCCCATTGGGCATAGTTCCAAATTGTTCTCCAGAATGTTTAGACTACTTCACAACTCTACCAACAGTGTATTAGTGTTTCTATTTTTCCATATACCCTGTAGAATTTGTCACTTTTCTGTTCTGAATCTGATAGGTATGAGGGAGTATCTCAGAGTTTTAATTTGCATTTCTCTAATCAATATTTAGAGCACTTTTATATGACTATTCATAGGTTTTATTTCTTCTTCTGAAACATTTTGTATCTTTTAACTGCTTATCTTTTGGAGAATGGCTTAATTTTTTATAAATTTGGCTCAGTTCTCTGTTTGAGAAATGAATCCTATATCAAAGAAATTTGCTTTAAAATTTTTTCTCCAGTTTTCTGCTTTCTTTCTCATTTTGGCTGCATTGGTTATGTTTGTACAAAACTTTCTAATTTCAAGTAATCAAAATTATCCTTTTTATTGCCTGTGATTCTTTTTATCTCTTATTTGGTCATAAGCTTTTACTTGATCCATTTGATCAATGGATCAAATCCATTGATGTGACAGATAAAACTTTTGTATACTCCTTTAGCTTGCTCATAATATCACCCTTTATGTATAAGTCATGTACCCATTCTGACACTGATATATGCCGAGTTACAGCCAAACATTTTTCCAGTTTTTCCACTAATATTTGTGAAATAGGGAGTTCTTGGATCTCTGGGTTTAGCAAACACAGATCACTTGTATTTGTATACTGTGTGACATCTATTCCACTGATCCATCAGTCTACTTCTTAGTCAGTACAAGATTGTTTTGATGATTACTTCTTTGTAGTACAGTTAGAAATCTGGTACTGCTAGGTGTAATGCCAACACAATATTCACAGCACTCACGATCACTATAAATATATTTTCATGGTATTCAATCACAAAATATAACAGACTCTCCATACATAATACAGAAGTAAAACATTTATTCAGACACCATAAAAACAAATCCCAAAACCAGCAAGCTGACTCCATCATAGTAGTTAAATGAGCCATAATGCCACAGAAAGTCACACCATGGGGAAAGAGCCAATATGGTGGCATAGAAGCAGCAAAGCTCCACAGTTTCCACACAGCCACCCTAAATATCCATAAAATATGATTCTAAACAAATGTTAGGGCTTCCAAACTCACAAAAATACAGAAAACACATCTCTTGCTGAAGGCAGCTTGGCAGGAGGGGCTCATTGCAGCAGGCTAAGAGCCGAGGACAGCCCAGCCCAAAACTGAAACCACAGTCAGGCCCCAGGAAGCAGCTGCAGCATGAGTCTACCCCAGGGAACAGATCTACAGAACCTAGAGCAATCTTCACATCTGTCAAGTCGGGAAGAATAAGGAATAGAGAAAGATCAGTGAAAGTGAAGCTTTCAGCTAACTTTGGAGGAAGAAAAGCAATTTGGTCAATCTGCCCCCAGGGCAAGGAAGCAGTGGGGGAAAGACAGGATCTGCTACAACCGGCAACTGCTCCACTGAGCTGCTTCAGAGCCCCTGGCCTGTGGACCCCCCAGGAGGGCTGAGACGGTTGATCAGGGCTGAGGGTTCTTGCATTGAGCAACCTGGATCTGGATCGTGGTCTTGGGTGGTGGTCCTGGGGTGTGTTTTCAGCAAGCCAAAGCTGGTGGGGGCTGCAGCACCCCTCTAATAGCTCCAGCAGCTGTGAAAACCCCAGCAATTTGGGACAGAGGTTCCCCACCCAAAAACAGAATTCCACAAAGCTAAAAAAAAACCAACCAATTAATTGACTGGCCAACATGAGGAAAAGGAAGCAAAATAAGAACCTCATTAAAACTCTAGAATCCTTTTTTGTGGACAAAAAGGTTCAAAGCATGGAACTGGAGGAAGACAACACAGTCAGAACTCCCACACCAAATTCTTCCAAGACACTTGAAGAATGCCTACAAGCTATAAATCAACTGAAAAAGGACTTTGAAAAAACAAATAAGAGAAGTGGAGGAAAAATTGGGAAGAGAAATGAG
>CM053594.1:86788795-86836707 GCA_028646575.1 Pseudocheirus occidentalis
GTATTAGTCAGAGAGCCTCACATGTCAGTGGTTCAAGCTACTTAGGGCTAGAACACAGACATCAGATAAATTGTAAACAAATCCACATATACTCAGCAAAAGCCATCTCAATGACATAACCCAAATCAGTAGGAGTGAATCACAATATCTTGGAAAGTACAGGTCTGCACAGTGAACAGGGGAATCCCTTCGGGAGTAAAGTTGAGGAAGCATCTCACCAACAGCTACCCTCCTCCTACTCAAAATAATTAACATTATCGTATTTTTTTAAAGAGTGTCAAAGACAACTTGAGTGCCTGGTGATCTGATGTCAAGCCACTTCATTCTGGTTTGTCTCAGACAGGGAGTTTGAGCAGGATTCAAAGAGTCCTAGAACAAGACCCAGAGTTTTGTACACTGTTGGGCACATAGTTGATAACTGATAATTTTTTTTAATTTACTATGAAAACAAGAAATTATCCGTCTGTGGTACTATGCCATCCTATTTTGTTTTAATCTTGTATGAGTTTTTGGAAGTCACCCTTCAGAGATTGGTGTAAGAAATCACATTTATCTGTTTGTGATAGAGCAGGAACACTTCCATAGGGACACAACTCATCTGTGTGTAACCTGTATGTCAGCTGGATCATGGCCTCTAAACAAAAGACCCAGGTGCAATTTAAGTGTCTCACCAAAACAGCAGAAAACCAACCATCCAAGAAACAAACATTAACAAAAGCCTCCTGTTGCCACCCATGGAAAGTCTGGAAATGCTAAAATTCAGTTCTTTTAGCTCTCATGAAAGTGGCCTTCAGATCCCTTGCAAGCACTTATGCACTATCCAATATAGGATAGATTGTATTAAATCCAACAGAAACATAGAACAGACTCATGCTCAAATCCTTTGACTTTCAGAAACTCTTCTGTCCTTTCCAGAGAGCAACAAACTATCCTCACTTGAAAGAGTTACCCATCTTTGCTCAGGATATATACAGCCATATGATTCACAATAACAATTAAGCAATGGGTCTCAGTTGCTCCTTGGTGCTTGATTCCTTACTGTGCTAATCTCTCCAGGCCTAGCAAGGATAAGTTCTACAGGTTTACTCCTTCCCATCATAGATCTTGTGCCTTATCACACCTCAGGGTATATGGTTCCCCACTGAGCCAGTTTCTTCATTTCTAACAAGGGCAAGGTCTATTTAGTATCATGTCATCATTTCATATCCCTCTGGACCCAACTATGATTGATTCCCTTTAGTGACTTTCTAGATATACATCCCTCTCTCCAAGCTTAGTGGTTCCAAGGCTTTTTTTTAATCAATGGCCCACATGGTCTCTCATATCCAGAAGCAAAGACCTTGCACATGTTCCCTTTTTAGTACCCTGTAGATGAAAGAGAAGAGCTTAGCAAACCAAGGGAGTGGGCATATCTGTATGCTCATTACAATTTAGCAGCATGAAGGAACAAGAAAACCAGCCAAAATTTTAAAGGTATTAGCTGATAGGGAGAATTGACCCTAGTCTACGGAAACTTGGCTTTTCCTTCAGACAGAAGCTTTAAGGTTCCCTTTTCTTCTACTCTCAAGGAAAAAAAAACATGTAGGAAAGAAGGTAGTGGATTTGCATCATACGTTATATGGTATGAAAATTTTAGCACCAAATACGTAACTAGGTATAGTCATATTCAGAACTTTGTTTATTATTGACATATTTATATGTATGGTATATGGCAACAAACAGTCCACAGAGAGCTATGTATCACAAAGGTCCTATTATTTTATGTCCTGCTAATAAATGTTGTATAATGGAGCAAATTTAGCACAAGCAATTTCCAAGTTCTCAGGACCTCATACAATTGTTCCATAAAACCATTTGTACCCACTGGGAATGAAAAGCCAGGGGACCCATTCTGAATGACTTTTCCCCCAACTGAGTCAGACTTACAGACTAGAAGCACTCCCTGACAGCTCTAAATTGCAGCCTGTCCCATTAGTTGGCATCATCATAGACACTAGAGCCTAAAGCCAAAAATGGGATGAGGGCCAACAAGGGAGGAAAATTGGGGTTTATTTTTTCAATAGCTAAAAGGTCTTATTGCAAGCTATTCTTGGAATGAGAAGTTCGGAAATGTTGACACCAGGCTGTCAGGAAAAGAAAGAGGGAAGGGCTGTAATTTGGAAACATTTGAAACTGTATGTCTGACAATGTGTGTTACAGGGCAAAAATAAACATGGAAAGACACCCTAACACAGGAAGCAAACTGGAGGGCTGAATGGGCAATAATCCCATTGAAAATCCATTTATATTTCAATAAAATGAATAACTTATTCCATTCTCACAAAAGTAATGAGGGAAATACTAAGTCAAAAAGCATTCATTAAGCACATACTACATTCTACACATGAGGGATACAAAAACAAAAATGGTGCAACCCTTGTCCTCAAGAAGTTTACACTCTATTGGGGAAGATTATATGTGTGTATATATATATGTGTGTGTATGTATGTATGTATGCATATATACAAAATAGGTACAAGGTCTTTTGAGGAAGGGAGGGCTCTCACAACTGGGGAAGAGTATCAGGGAAGATTTCATACAAAAGTAGGTCTTGAGCTGAGTCTTGAAGGAAATAAAGGATTGTATAAAGTAGCAAAAAAGAGGAAATACATTCCAGACATTGGGGAAAGGTACTTCGAAGGCACAGAGGGATGATTTGGCATGTCATGTGAGGGAAATAAGAAAGTTGTTTTACCTGAAATTGCACTACAACATGGAAAGTGATAGAGCATGAATCTGGAAAGGCAAGCAGGAGACAGGCTGTGAAGGACTTTGGAGCATATGATCATAAAATTTAGAACTAAAAGGGACCTCAGAGGTCTTCTAGTCCAGAACCCTGAATTTACAGCAAAGGAAATTGAAGCCCAGAGAGATTTATCGATTTCTCCAGGATCAGAAAGCTAATAAGCAGCAAAACTTAAAGCCAGACTCCAGGTCTTCTTCTGCTCCCAAATCCATAACTCTTTCTGTTGTCCCATAGTCTCTTGATAAAGATGGTGGGAGGGTGGCTGGGTAGCTCAGTGAATAGAGCACCGGCCCTGAAGTCAGGAGGACCTGAGTTCAAATCCGGCCGCAGACACTTAACACAAAAACTAGCCATGTGACCTTGGGCAACTCACTTAACCCCAACTGCCCTCCAAAAAGGAAAAAAAAAATAAAAAAATAAAGATGGTGGGAAGGAGAGGGATATTGATAAGACCTTTTTATTATTATTTTAAAATGTCCCAGAGAAGTAGCAAGAATGAGAGAAGGTAGGCGGGCACTTAATGAAATAATGGGGAAAAGGAGGATAGTGGCTTCAGTAACCATGAAACCTAATCAAAATGTCACCTCATAATACAATCATTTAAGGAATACATATAGAGTTTTAGACATGGAAAAATTAGAGATCGTGTAATCTAATCCCCTCATATTGCTGATGTAAAAATAATATCCAATATAGGTAAATAAAGATTTCTCTAATTTATGAAACAAAGCAATATATTTTACTACTATTCATTAAAACTTTCTGTGAAGGCTGTTTTTTCTGCTATAGCTTTTATATAAACAAAATATCTATTTAAATTAGAAGAATGAGTAACAATATCAGACACACATTTTGAAAACTATATACATCTAAAAATAAGACCAACCATCACATTGGTATTATTATAAGTTACTGATACGAAAATTATGATGAAGTATCTTATAAATAAATATCTCTTATTTTATTATACATTATGAAATGGTAATCAGTCCTTAATTATACATGAATAAAACATGATCTAACAAAAAATAATGATAATAATAGTCAAGATTCATAGAAGACTTTATGGATTACAAAGCACTTTTTTCTAACAACTTTGTGAACAATCAAGATACAGACAGGATAAATTGGAGATAATCTCAAAGGTAAGGCACTAAGATTAAGGACCAGGAAAAAATTCTTGCAGAAAGGGGGAAGTTAGTTGAAACTTGAAGGAAGACAGGAAAGATGGGAGATGAAAAAGGGGAAGAAAAGCATTGCAGGCATGGGGGACAGCCAGTGAAAATACCAGGAGTCAAAGGTGAAGTGTCTTGAGAAAGGAATAGCAAGAAGTTGTTACCGGATTACAAAGTGTTCAGGGGAGAATAAGATGTAAGAAGACTAAAAAAGTAAGAAGGGGCTAGGTTATAAAAGACTTTACAAGCCAAGCAGAGAAATTTTTATGTGATCCTAGAGGTGATAGGGAACCTCTGGAGTTTATTGAATAAGAGGATGCTAAGGTCAGACCTACATTTAGGAGGATCAGTTTGACAGCTGAGTGGAAGATAGATTGGAGTATCTAGTACAGATCTCCAGGACATTCCCCTTTCTTCTTCAATGAGTTCAGTAACTGAAGACTTGAGGCAGAGAGACCAACCAGAAGGCAATTTCAATAGTCCAGGCATGAGGAGATGAAGGCATGCACCAGGATGCTGGCAATGTTACACCATAGAATGGAAAGAAAAAAAAATTAATCATACATGAAACTGCAAATTTATTGTGTACAATTGGCTGTTCCTTTTAAATATATAATAAAGTTATCGTGTAATTGTCTTCCTTTTTTTCTTCCCTCTTCTCCTCCCACATCCTAAAGAAAATAGCAGAACATAAAGCAGATCCAGTGTTTCTTTGACTGTACACAGCCAGTAGAAGGACAGGTATATTCTCACTGCATGAGTGGATATATACAATGTGCCTGAGGAGCAATGCACAAAATTCAACTCAATGACTCCCAACATTTTCAGGAGCGGTTTTGGAACATTGTAATTTCTGAGCTGGAAAACCTAAGAACCCATCTGAATTAGCTATTAATTAACTTCATCATGATGGAGAGCCACATTATGGATGCCTCAGCCATAACAGATTTGTATACATAGTCAGATATTGAAGAGAGGAAGGAAGGAAGGAAGGAAGGAAGGAAGGAAGGAAGGAAGGGTCCTCAGCTCCTATGTAAACACTGAGCCTAACAAAACTTAAATATAAGACAGAATTTACTTAAACCAACAAATGCAAAGCATTGCCACCCAAACTCATTTTCTTTCCCTCTGTTTAGTCCCAAATTCGAAGAGACTGATAAAATCATTGATCATCATAGTACCATCCTCAAAGGGAAAATAATAATTTGAGAATTCTAAAAAATAAAAATTAAAAAAATTCTAAAAAAATTTAAAAAAATCTTAGCCCTAAGGTAGATCTATCTCCTGGGGACCTATAATATCCTCCTAACTAACAATACTAGGCTGAGTAACTCTCAAATCCCACCCCAGTGAGAAAACATTTCTGGTAAATGGCCCCTGATTTCCCAAACCTGTTCCATCTATATGAGAGGTATCAACTACATCACTTGCAAGCCAACTTAGCCTGCAACATTCTGGAGTTAGGCCTGAATCAGAATAAAATATAATTAGGAAATATTTAACAAAATACATAAGAATACTATAAAATATAGATAATGTTAACATGTGGTTTTCTGAGTCAACATTTAGCAGCAGAGATCTTTATGGTTTGGTAGCCTAGTTTCTATTTGTTTGATACCACCAGTCTATATAACCCATAATGTCAGGAACATGTAGATTTATTTTATCCTTGGCTCCAGATCCTGTTTGATCTAGGAATGCCTCCTTTACTCTACCAGTAGCTCTTACTGAAACTATCCCTGGAACAGCATGATTATCTGGAGGGGCCAAATGGATGTACAGTCTTCCAACAAGGGAACCAAGCCTGTCTGTGAGTAGGCCCTCTCTTCTCTCTCTCTTTCTCTCTCTGTCTCTCTCTCTGTCTCGGTCTCTGTCTCTCTGTCTGTCTGTCTGTCTGTCTGTCTGTCTGTCTGTCTGTCTCTCTCTCTCTCTGTCTCTCATTTCCCACTCTTTCACCCTTCTCTAGCCCTTTTAAATGCTAGAATCAGGCACTGAATGTGGGTATTAATCTTTCAGCACATTTCCCTTGCCCTCCTGTCTCCTTACTTGTTGAGTGATCAAAGAATAAAAATATCTTATGTTACTTTGGAAAGTGAGACAAATGTCAAAAAGTCAAATTTCTCCAGCCAGGGCACAGTCATTGTTATTTACACAGAATACAAAGGCTGCAAGGTTGTTTTTTTTTTTTAATTTTTTGTTTTGTTGTTTACTTAGTTTCTCTCAATTGCTTTTCTGTTTGAGGAAGCAGAGCCATGGGGAGATTTAATTCTGTAAAATAAGACCTAAATGTTAAAATGGGGTTCTGACCATAAATCAAATGATCTTTGAACTCAAAGACTCATGGGAGAAAGTAAAGGATAAGACAGATAAAAGGAATTCAGGGAAGTAATTAACAGAAGTGTTAAAGGGGCAGACCTGGTCTCAGCCTGGAATTTTGTATATTTAGACATAGCTTTGCTTGTGAAAAGATAAATTCAAAGCTACTGAATGAGAAACTTAGCTGAGAATACTGCAGAGAGCATTCATAGCTACTGAAAAGCCTGAGAAGCCTGACTAGCAAAGAGGAAACAAGCTTCACAGTCACTGACTAAAAACCCTGATTATGGAGACCATTGTAGCCTTTCCTGTAGGAGAAAGGCTTACAAATCACAGCATTTCCAGTAGATGGAGGATTGATTTTTTGGTGAGCCCTGAAGATAGCATTTTAGTTATTTCCTGTTCTCTGCAGTTGATCAGCTAATCGATAAGTATTTATTAAAGACCTACAATGTATCAAGTACTGTAGTAGGCTCTGGTGATACAAGTATAAAGAACAAAATATTCATTAGGATACATTCTGGTAGAGGAAATAATAAGTACATAACAGAAATGTAAAGTAAATACAAATATATACACAGTAGTAAAATGCAATAAAGAGGCTTTTTAAACAGAGCACTCTAGAGCAGTGGTTCTCAACCTTCCTAATGCCACAACTATTTAATACTCATATGTGGGTGTATCTGTATGTGGGCAGACCTACCTGGAGATGGATAGAGGAGCAGTGTCTCAGTCCCTAAGACCATCACAAATATGTGTTTTCCGATGGTCTTAAGCGACCCCTGTGAAAGGGTCGTTCGACCCCCAAAGGGGTCATGACCAACAGGTTGAGATCCGCTGCTGTAGTGGATGGTAAAGGTAGACTTGGAAAACAAGCTATGACAGCAACATTCAAAGTAGATATTGGACAGGCTATTAAATGATCCTGAAAATAGCTAGAGTAGAAAGCAACGCTTGTGAGGAAGCAGAAGAGAACGGTGTCTAGCATAAATCAAGTCCAACAAAATGCAGCACAGAAACATCAATACAAGATTTTGGTAGTATTGCAATGGCTGAGGTACAAGTTACCCCTCTATGCAGGTGCCCTGGGCACAAGTTATCCTTGTGCTGGCATTACCCCACTTATGGGTGACCATGTGTTTCCCATGTGTGAATAAAGCACATATAATCCCTATAAAAGTCCACTTCTCTCACTGAATATATATGCATTTGGGGGAGACCAAGTTTAAGACTTATGGGGACATGGGTAGACAGGAATTTTATTTACATTTCTATTTAATTAAAATGGACTCTATTATGACTGCCTTTGTTATCTGGCTGACCAAAAAAAAGTAAAACATACTGGTAAGGGTTCATAAGCAATGAGTTGGGGGAAGATTCCAACCCCTCAAATACCTAGAATCTGGGATAGCTAACAGTCCCCAAAGTGAAGATGGTTCTGTCATTACAATACCCCCATCCACACACTCTATGGTATAGCCAAAGTGGTCTCCTGACTACATATTGTGCTTTTCTACCTTAGTTCCTTCACTCAGGTTATTATGCTAGGAATTTCCTACCTGACCCCATTTACCTGTCAAATTCCCACTCATCCTTTAAGTTCCAAATCAAATACTATTCCCTCCTCCCCTCAAACTCATTTTCCCAACTCTCTGATTCTTAATGAATTTCCCCCTTCAGATCACACGTAGCAAGAAGCATAGTATAATGGAAAGGGCTCTGGATTCAGAATTAGAGGTCCTGGGTGCAAATCTCAACCGTTTACTACCTTTAGAAAAATCACTTTACTTCTCAGGGGCTTAAATTACTTACTTGTAAAAAGAAAAGATTCAACTAGACCTCCAGGGTTTTTTTCTTGTTTTCTGAGGGTTAGTATTCTTTTTGTGCTTACAATGTATCATTGTATACTAATCATTATCTATCTGTGTCTTATGAGACTATGTCTTATTTAAATGCTATTATTTTCCTCAGTTCTGAAACACAGTGCTCTGCACATAGTAACACTTAATAAATGCTTGATGGATGAATGAATGAATGAATGAATGAATGAATGAAAATCTCTGTGGGTGAGGAAAGAGGATACCTTGACTTCCTGCTGATCAGCCTGTAAGACGATGAGAAACTCAGCCATGTTGGGCCAAGAGCAGCAGGCTGTCACTTGGATCTAATTTGAAAAAGAAGGTGTTATCCTTTAGATAGGTTGCTGCTGACTGTGAGTATATTTTAGTGTGCAAGGGAAATATATTCATCTGATGAAAGAGGAGAGAGGAAAAAAAAACAAGGCTCCCTGGGTACCTACTAAAGCTTCAGCATCAATTCTTTTATTTGGTGTGGCTGTCATTTCCTGACACTCTGTTGTGTGCCCGCTGAATGAATATTTAATAAGAGCAAGACACTCTCCTGCTTCAAGGGTCCCATGGTCCAGAGTCTTTCTTGAATAACAATTCCATACCCCACCCTGCAAAGGGCATATATCCCACCACTGTCGAAGGACTGAACTCCTGGTCTCCTTTTAGGTTTGCAGTCACTGAGCATCAGACAGACAGACAGACATCCAGGATACTGGTTAACAACTCTCAGAGATGCCACTTATCAGGGCCTGCAATTACCAAGATAACCCAGGGAACCAAATTAAACCACAAAAGCCATTTGGCAGGACCTACTGGAACACCTGTACTAGAGGCAGCTGCCAGACCACTTGTCTCAATTAAGTTCCTGCAAAATTAGATTCTCCAGCTGCACTGAGTGACATGAGCTGAAATGTCAAGATACAGAAGGTTTACATACAAATCAGTACAGACACAGAGGTAACTGAAGGAAGTGAGAAGTTCCAGGGCATCCCTTGGCTTCTTTCCACATAGGTGGGGAAAGGAGTCCAAATCACAGAATCTGAGCTGGGACAGATATTGGAGGCTATCAAGTTCAACCTGTAGATGAACATGAATCCCTTCTCAAACATTCCCAGCAAATAATAACCCAGCCTCTACTCCTTGAGTGAATGGAAACACCACCTCCCAAAGCAGTCCATTCCACTTAAGAATAGCATTAATCTTGACATCAAGACTGAATCTGCTTCTTTGTAACTTTCACTCATTTCTCCTAGTTCTGCCCTCTGAGGTCAAGTTGATGAAGTCTGATCCCTCTTTAACATGACAGCTCTTCCATGCTTGAAGACAACTATCTTAATTCATTCAGACACTCAACAAATAACTAAGCTCTAAGTTCCAGACCAGGTGTTGGTGCTATGTACTGAAGATTCAAAGATAACAGAAAGATAAACATTCCCAGGTTTGTTGGGGGGGTTTTAACTGATCTTCATATGATAGACTCTGCTGTCCTCTCCCCTGTGAACTTAGACCTGAAATGCGGCGCCCAGAACTAAACACAATAGTTCAGAACTGGTCCTCCCTACCTCCTGGTAGGAACCCATAGAGTTTTTCCTCCATCACTTTACAAAATCCCTTTGCTGATCACAGGTTAGTCAATCAAGCACCTAGATACTTAAGAACAAAAGCCAGACATAAACAGCGCAGAGCACTGTTGCTTCAGAACACAGGAAGATACAGCATTTAAACAAGACATGGTCTCATAAGACGAAAATAGATAGTGATTAGCATACAGTGACACATAGTAAGCACAAAAGAATACTAATCCTCAGAAAGCAGAAAAAAATGGCAGTACAATAGAGAGAACAGTGGGTCTGGAATTAGGAAGACTGTTTAATGAGTTCAAATCTGGCTTCTTACTTACTAGCTGTGGACCCTGTGCAAGTTACTTGCTCCTGTTGGGAAGGAGGAAGGAAATTTGGAACTCAAAACTTATAAAAAATGAATGTTAAATTTTTTTTTAATTATGGTTTACTGGATAGAAATTGGGAGGTATATGTTTGAAAATAAAAGTGATGGGAGTGAGTCTGGGAGTAGCAGTCACACATCTAACTCAGAACTTTTGAAGCCTGACCAGCAACCTCAATCAACCTCAATCAACCTCAATCCCCCAAAATGGCATCTATTCTTAAGGATCAGCTGATTGCGAATGGCCTAAAGGAAGACCAGGTTCCCCAGAACAAGATCAGTGTTGTTGGGACTGGTGCAGTTGGCATGGCATGTGCCATCAGTATCTTAAAGGATTTGGCTGATGAACTTGCCCTAGTTGACATAATAGAAGACAAACTAAAGGGAGAGATGATGGATCTCCAACATGGCAGCCTTTTCCTCAAAATGCCAAAAATTGTTTCTGGTAAAGACCACAGTGTGACTACAAACTCAAAACTGGTCATTATTATGGCCAGGGCACATCATCAGGAGGGAGGAAGTCATCTTAATTTGGTCCAGCGTAATATCTTTAAATTTGTTATTCCCAATATTGTTAAATACAGTCCTAATTGCAAGATACTTATGGTTCCAATGCACTTCCTTTATGGAACAGAAATGCTGTAGTCATTGCTTTCATTGGTAATGAATGGGAGGGGTAGCTATTTATTGAAAAAAGTAATGTATATGCATAGGATTTAAAGTGGACACTATTTGCATTTCAAAACTTTATATTACTAAGACATATATATTGTATAATTTTTAAAAGTATTTTTAACACAACCTGTGAACAATAATCAAGACCAGACTTGGAAAAATGGATTGTTCATCAAAGGTATACTTAATATTCTATGTGCTGGTATATTAAACATGATGAAGAATGAAAGAATGTATCAAAAAAAATTTGAATTCTATGCCAAAGCATGTAAAATATGTAAGTGTGGAGAAAGGGAGACATTGCATATTAGAAGATTTTTAAATATATAAAAAAGAAGTGGTAACCTTTTTTATTGCCAATGCCATCCCCCTTTGCACATACCTTTGATCCCATCCTCTCCATCAGACTACCTTCACTACCATCCTCACTCACTATCTAATCTCCAATCTTTCTCCATCTACTGGTTCTTTCCCTACTACTGAAAACAAGTTCATATTTCCCCAGTCTTCAAAGAAAACCTGGAATTATCTTGCTCTCATCTAACATCTCTCCTCCCCTTCTCAGTAAATTCCATTTCAAAAGCCACCTTCAACTGGTGCCTCCACTTTCCGTCCTTTCATTTGATTTTAAACCCTTTACAATTTGGTTTCTGACCTCATTACCCAACTGAAATTGCTTACTCCAAAGTTAATAATGACCTCTTAAATGACTAAAGGCCTTTTCTCAATCTTCATCCTGGTTGACCTCTTTCCATCACTAGGAGTCCTTGATCACCTTCCCCTCCCACATTTTCTCTCCTCCCTAGTTCTTTGTAACACTGCTTTCTCTTGGTTCTCCTCCTACCTACTCTTCTATTCTTTCTCAGTATCCTTTAATAGATCTTCATTCATGCCATGCCTACCAACCTGTAACTCTTAGTCCTGGGCCCTCCTCTCTTTTTCCTCTATCTTACTTGGTGATCTCATCATCTTCCATAGATTCAATTATCATCTTTATGCATATGATTCATAGAACCATGCATTTAACCCTACACCCTCTCTTTCCCAACCTTTCCCAACTCCTCTTTCTCCAGCTGCCTGTTAGTCACTTCAAATGGGATGTAAAAAAACCAGAATTCATTATATTTCCCCTCCAACCTTCCCTATTACCATGAAAGCCAGTACCTTTCTCTCAATTACCCAGATTCAAACCTTCATTTCATTTCCTTACACCTCACATATCAATTAGTAAATTCTGTCATTTTGACTTTTACAATACCTCTTTTAAATGTCCCCTTATCCACATTTATGCCTCTACCACCCTAGTACATGCTCCTGTCACTTCACATTTGTATGGTTGCAATACCCTGCTGGTGACTTTCCTTGCCTCAAGTCTCTCCTCACTACAACCCATCTTTTATTTAGCTGCCAAAGCACAGCTCTGACCCTGTCACCCTTCCTCATTCAATCAACATCCAATAACTCTTTATTACTTTCAGACCACAGACAAAATGCTCTGTCTGGCATTTAAAGCCCTTTTCAACCTGACCCTTTTCCCCTCTCAGGCTTCTTACACTTTACTCCACTCCAGATCCATAAGGTAACACTGGCCTCCTCCTGATTGTTGCACAAACAAAACACTCTATCTCTCAGCTCTGGGTCTTTTCTTTACCTGTCCTTCATGCCTAGAATGTTCTCCCTACTCATTTCTGCCTCCTGGCTTCCCTGGATTTCTTTCAGTTCCAACTAAAATTCCATCTTGTACGGAAAACTTTTCCCAACTCCCCTTAATTCTAGAGCCTTCCCTCTGTTGATTATTTCCTGTTTATTTTGTATATAGATTATTTGTGCATAGTCTTTTGCATATTGTCTCCTCCACTAAACTGGGAGCTCCTTGAAGACAAGGACTGTCTTCTCTTTCTTTGCATCCCCAGCACTTAGTACATTGCCTAACATAGGTGTTTAATAAATATTTACTGCCTAATTGACTAATTCTGCTTCCCCCTAACAAGCCCACTGACCTGTAACTCTTTGACATGGGTCCTCTTCTCTTTTTCCTCTATCTCACTTGGTGATCTCATCAACTTCCATATATTCAATTATCATCTCTATGCATATGATTCATAGAGCCATGTATCCACACCTACGTCTACATGTGGCCCTACACCCTCTCTTTCCCAACCTTTCCCAACTCCTCTAGCTTCAACAAGTGCTTTAAATTCTTGAACATGGCTATCATATCTGCCCTGCATCTTCTTTTCCAGATAAAACATACCAGTTTCTCCAACCAGCCCTCTCACATGTCCAGTTCTTTCACTCTGATTGTTCTCCTGTAATGCACACTTTTGATTATCAATGTTCTTCCTAAAAAGTGAATCCGAGCACTCTGAAAAAAAATATTCTAGATGTGGTCAGACTGGGGGAAAATACAGGAAAACTACCAATGCCCACAGTCTTGATGATTTGCCTCTCTTAACACAACCTAAGTTTGAGATGTTGTACCGTGAGTTACCTATCCCATACTACCTGTAAAATTGAATTTTTTACACTTATTATGTATTAAATTTCATCTTAGATTTGATCAATTGTCAAATATATCTACCTCAAACTTTCCGGTTTTCTTTACTTTCTTATCTAGATTTTATCTCGATCAGCTAGTCTCAGACTTTTTGGTCTTCATTATTTTCTCAAAAATTATTATGAACCCCAAGGAACTTTTGTTTATGTGGATAATATGTAGCAATAGTTACTATATTTGAAATTAAATCTAATAAAATTTTAAATGTGTATTTATTAATTCACTTAAAATAATAATAAGCCCACTAATCTTAATATAAATAATATTTTATGAAAAAAATAACTCTATTTTTCAAACAAGTAAGAAAAAATTTACTGAGCATGGTGACATTTACATATTTTTGTAGCTCTCTTTAATGTCTAGTTTAATAGATGGCAGCTGGATTGTCATAACTGCTTCTGCATTCAATTTGCTACAAATGTTGTTTTGGTCAAAGTATTCAAAAAACTCTGGCCTCACACAGATATGTAGCTGGAAAGGGGAAGGATATTTTAATAGGTAAATAACACTTTAGTAGTATTATAAAAAGAATTTTGACCTCCCAGACCCCATGAAAAGATCTCAGAGTCCACAAACCACAGTTTGAGAACTACTGACATAGATTTATTTGGATCTTGCCCGACTGTCCTTTCAGAGCCTGGCATTGTCTGAGGTAGGATGGGTTTGGATCATGGAAAGCAGAAGAAACATAACCCCTGCCTTTTCCAAGTTTGTGTCAAATTTAATAAGCATGCCATCTGTGCCTACTGAACTCACTGATAGAAACGTTAATCAGCATTTTTGTGTTCCTGACCTGACCTATGCCTGGTATCCAGATTAGAATTTCTGTTCTGAGATTAATTCTACTAATCCTATGTCCTCTGTCTCTGACCTTGGTTGTACACTGCTTCCTGATACTTCCAACTTCACCCAGGTAGTCTGAAAGCCTCAGCACCTGATACCTAGAAAAAAATATATCTCAAAGTTGTGTGCACCCAAATTCTGCCCCCCATCCCTCCCCATAGCCATGGGACAATGCTTAGATGGTGCCTTTTCCATCACTGACTTTGGTTATAAACCTGTTTGTTTTTTTTTTAAAAACAGCTCTCTTTGGGCAACTTACATAATACAGTGGGAGAGAACAGTGTTCAACCTTTCATCTCTTGTGCTATGTCTATGCCCAGCATGGGTAGCCAATCTAACAATAGTCCTCTTCATGCCATAACCATAATGCCCCATAATCAAACTTGTTCTATTTTACACAGATAGATGGCATTGAAGGCTTGCAATGGTTGAAGCTCATGATGAAATCAATCAGTCAATAAGTACTAATTAAGGACTTACTATGTGCAAAGGCATTCTGCTAGATGCTGGAGATACTAGTGCAAAGAATAAAACCATTTCTTCTCACAAGGAATTTACAGTAGAATATATGAATAGGAAGAGATGTCAGGAGTTAGTAGTCCATCCTATAACTAAATACAAATCTCTTTTTAAAAATACAAAGAATGAAACAGTACCTGCTTTCGAGGATCTTTTGCTTTATTGGTGGAAACAGCATAAACAATACACCAGACATTTATTAAGCTTCTCCTTGAAGGCACTGAGCTCTGTGTTAAAGACAAAAAGATGTAAATTTACATGGTACCTACCCACAGTGAGCTTATACTTTAGTTAGGGAGATACAACATGTATACAAATAAGTATAAGTCAGGATAAATTACGATAAGGTCAGAAGAGAGATCCAGGAAAAGTGGTCTAGGGAAATTGAAGAGGGAGGAAGAGAATACTCTCCCCAGTAGGTTATCCAGTCCTTCACTTATTTGTCAGTAATGTATAGATACATTTAAAGATACACAGTGGAGATGGTTTCAACAATGTATTGCAGAGGAAAGGGCCTGATGGCACAAATATTATACAGCAGGCTATCATAATATTCTGAGAGGTAAAGAGAGCCCAGGTTGCGGTAATGAATGTGAAAAGGGAAACTCGGGGTTGATTTTAGACTGAGAGAAATAGACTTAAGATAAATTAGTCTATCAGAATCTTGCCTTGAAATAGAAGGACATGATGTAGCATGAGCCAATGTATATCCACCACAGTAAGGTATACCAAAACTGAAGATAGGCAGAGTGCCAAAAACAAACGTTCCCCAGCAGAATATAAATTCCTTGAGAACAGGAGGGTCTTTTTGGTTTTTGTCTTCATGTCTCCAGCACCTAACACAGTGTTTGACACATAGTAGGTGCTTAATAAATGTGTTCTGAGAGAAGCAACATGGCACATTGGATAGAGATTCAGTTAAGTGTCAGGAAAACAGACAAACCCCCTCTCTTACCCAAAGAGTGGCTCCCTCTTAGAGGTTTGGATCCTTCACTTACATTGGAGTCTTCCACACTGGAAATCTTCCATCCCTGCTCTTGCTGTGCATAGACCCAAGAATATAACAATCACAAGAATATCTACTTCAATCCAATTGCCAAAACACTATTTATCCTCTCAAATTAACTAAAGACTTAATCACTAATTGACTGAATCCAAGTGTCTGGACTTTCTGTGATTGCATTAATTGGAACAGAAGAAGGTGCAACTCCATTCATATAATGGGCAGGTGTGGGGGGCACTGGTTTGGGATTCAGTAGGCTTAGGTTCTAAGAGTAGCTGCTACTTACCACCTTGTGGACCAGTTTGTCTCTCTATCTCAATTTCTTTATAAAATAAGCATACAGAACTCTACAGACCTCTAATGCCACTTCTAATCCGAACTTTTATCATATACTTCTGTGCTAACAATTCAAATCAATTCAGCTAGATTTTTTCAATGCCTAAAATACAGGGTGCCCCAAAAGTCTATTAAAGCTTAAAACTGAATAGAGATTGTTGGGACACAGATAGATAGATAGATAGATAGATAGATAGATAGATAGATAGATAGATAGATAGATAGATAGATAGATAGACAGATAGATAGCACTATGTTAGGATCTAGGAATATAGGGACCTAATTCCCACCATCAAGTAGTTTACATTCATTTTACAGGAGATGTGGACCATGAAAACAAATAAATGTACAGCTCAGAAAATTAAAAAGGGGGAGAGTACTAACAACTGGGAGGATCAAAAAATGTTCCACAAAGTTAATAGTACCTTGGCTGAGTCAAAGCACTAAAAGGATTCTGAAGGAGTGACATGAGGAGCAAGTACATTCCAGGCATGGAGGAAAGCTTGCGCCAATATAAGGTTATGAGAGATGGAGTGTTGGGTTCAGGAAGCAGTTAGTAGCTCAGTTTAGCTGAAACATAGAATTCAATAAGAGTTTTGCCATGAAACAAAATCAGGTAAAAATGACAAAAGACAAGATTTGTCCATTTTGTCAGGGACATGAAATGGCTGGCACTCTAGGACACTATTGATGGAGTTCAAAACTGGTCCAACTGAAGAGGAGCCCAAAGAGGGTTAGGGCTGCCTGAGACCCCAAAATACCAACATACCCGGTCCTGTGGAAAGAATTCCACTCAAGTCTTCTCAGCCAAGGAAAAAGTAAAGTTTATTGAAAGCTCAAGTTCACCACGTGGGGTGCTAGGCCATTTAAAGGTGCTCTCACAGAGCAAGTCTATTCTAAGCTGTCTCATGGCGCTCTCACCCAGCACGTCTATGCCAAACTATTCCATGGCGCTCTCACTGAGCAAGTCTGTGCTAAGATATCTCATGGCGATTGGGGAGGGTCTTCAGGAAGAGTCAGATGAGGTCAGATTCCAGTAATGAGTGGTTCAGGGTGGGAAGTTGCTGAAGGCTACCTGGAGACCATAGACAATGGTGGGCCAGGCCAATTCAAGGGTGGGAAACTAAAGACTTGGGCAGAGCCGCATCTCAAGGCCCATAACCATGACCGCAGGCAAATGTCTTCCCTAGGAAGGTTTACTTTCCCAGAGCCAAAGAATCAAGGAGAGCTCAAAAAGGGGGGAGGGGTCCCAGAGCCTACACCTCATCACAACTATTCTAAAAAAATAATTTGGCATTGTGATTTTTAAAGTGACTAAAATGCGTATTCTCCTAGATCTAGAGATCCCACAGCTAGGCATATGTCCCAAAGAGGTCAAAGACAGAAAATTCCCATATGCACCAAACTATTTATAGCATAGCCTGGGACCCTGGATTTTAATTGAGCTCAACTGGGGTTGTAGAACCCTGGATGGTAGTCTTCTGAGTGGAGAGAAGTGGAAAGGTACAAGATCTCCTATCAGAGATAATCAAGTGAGATATACAGCAAAGCACTTAGCTATATATAGAAGAAATATATATTTTATATATAAATACTTATTCTCTTACCCCTTTCACCTTATCTTGCCCCAAACCAAGGGAGATACCAGAGATGGTGGAATGGTAGATCTGACTGCTTAGCAACTAACTGGATTGGGGAACCAGCAGAAGAGGAAAGGCAAGGAAGAGGCAAGGATGACTTTGAGGCTACAAACATAAGTAGTATGGAAGATGGTGATGCCCTCAACACCAAGTTTTTGTTTGGTTGTTGTTGTTGCTTTCTCACAAAGTTGTCTTGTTTCACAAAACTTGAGTAGAATATATGTTAATGTGTGAATAGGGGAGGGGAGAGGAGTTGTAATTGTAATCAGCTCCCTAAATTTGAAGTACTCACAGGACATCTAGAAGGATTATGTCCAGCAGAAAGTTGGTAATTCATGATTTAAAATTCAAATGAGAGATTAGGACATAATAGGTAAATTTAGGAGTTCCTTGAGCTGATTTTGGAACACAAGAAAGCCCTGGGATCTCCAGGAGAGCCTGAGGAAGAAGAAAAGAGGGCCCAGACCAGAGCCCCAGGGAACATTCATGCTAGTTAATTGATTGACTGACTGACTGACTGACTGACCATGCTGCCCCAACTAGCAGCCTACACTAAACCTAAATTCCTCCAAGTGGTTTGTACTTCTCTGAAAAGCACAGATAAGCAAGTCCTGAGTTTTAAAAAGATAATCCCTTCACTGCTCTGTGACAATCTGTAGTATGAGAAATCAGAGTTGCTGATGAAATTTTGTATTTTGAAATCTTGGGATGACATTGAGGGGAAACGGTGTTGACACCTCAATCAATAAATGTGGTTATCAAGCGCTGCTATGTACTGTACTTAGCTCTGGAGATTCAAAAAGGGAAAAGGCAGTCTCTTCCCTCAAGGAGCTTACAATCTAGAATCAAGAAAGGGTAAGACAACATAAAAAAAGAAAGCCAAAAAAAGCAAGAGGTGGAGTGTGAGGGGAAGGGAGAGGGTACAGCATGGAGTCAGGATGACTAAGTCCAGCAGAGTGCAGCTGGGTGGGACACAAAGAGATAGATGATGGGCTCCCTTCTTAAATGGTAATTCTCAGGGTGGGGAGCTCTCTGCCCTTTCTAAACAGAGGAGGGGAGGAGAATAGGTGTGAGTTCCAGGGTTGAAAAGAAGAAGTTACTGGGACATTATGGAGAAATGCAGAGGAATATAGCCAGGTAAGAACTGAATAGAGTAACAACTGGAAATTATCAGTAATAATAAAAATAATTATCACTCACATTTCTTATGACTTAAAGATTTTTAAAATTACCTCCTGAATAATAACCCTGAGAGGTAGGAAGAATACATATTAGCGCCATTTTCATTTTATATTCAAACAAACTGAGGTTCTATATGGCTCTTGCCTAGAGTCATCCAACTTGTATATACAAGAGTTAAGATTCAGATCCAGGTCCCCAGACTTGAGACCCAATTTTCCTTCTGCTCCATCATGCTTCCTTATTTTATATAATCAAATGCAAACATAGCTAACCTTGCAAATCCTGGAAAAAGTTCATGGAATCATAAAATTTTAAAGCTGGAAAGGACCTCAAGTTGAAGGTAAATAGAATTTCTATAAAGCAAATCATTCTTTTAATGCGTTGAGGGAAAATTCTTCAAGGAATCCTTTTGTAAACCAAAAAAAAAAATTCTCAGGAATAACCTCACAATTGACGCATTTGGTTGGCTGTTTTAAGTTAGTAGTTTTATACATCAGGTATTTTTGAAACAAAACACACAACCAAGCATAGATCGGTATTAGGACTATAAAGAAAGGACTGGTTTATACGGTGTCATGGAAAGAAGGGGAAACAGGCATCTTGGTTACTAAAACCAACGGAGATTCTTAAATACCAGAGACCAGGTTCCTTACATATCTTATTCCCCAATAAGAAATCAATCTGACAGCAGGGGATCTGAAGATACCAAGGAAGTTATGCTTAAGAAATCTAGCAAGCCCCCCCTACCCTGTCTTCCCAAAGATATCCATCCCCTTTCCTCCAGATTCAGGAAATATGTGGGGTCAAGGCAGGGGTGTGCTGATAAATGTTTAACAGTTCATAGGACTTTTAATCTACATTAGTTTAATCTACATTATTAAAATTGTCTCCATCACTTTAAAAAGACTAGACAACAAAGAAAACAATGAACTCTAATTTTTAGCATTTACTGATTTCCGAGTTGCAAATGCTCCAACTAAAACTTTAGCAATCAGCTCTTCTCTCTCATAGACCCAGTACTTCCCTAAATCAAGAAAACAAAAAGGGCCTGTACAGGGTCAGGAACTCAGGGGTTAAATAGCTGTACCTTCTATGGGAATATTAAGGTAGCAATATATATTGAGTTGGAGTCAGGAAGACGGAGGTTCAAATTCTGCCTCAGCTATTTAGTAACTTTATGACCCTGGGCAAATCATTTGACCTCTCTAAAATTTGTTTCCCTTGCTGTAAAATAAGAGCAAATGGGGGAAGACAGAAAGAGAAATTATATTATTCATGTAAAGTGCTTTGCAGATAGTAAATCAGATATTCCTAACCTGGAGTCTGTGAATTAAAAAAAAAAAAATATATATATATATACACACATATAGGTAACTGTTATTTCAACATAATATGTGTCTTTTGCAATCCCATGTATTTTATTTGATGCCTTTTAAGACTTTATTCTAAGAAGGGGTCCGTAGGTTTCACCAGATAGTCAAAGGGGTCAGTGACACCAAAGGGGTTAAGAACTCCTGCCCTAAAGTGCTATGGAAATGTCAGCAATTATTATTAGTGGTCACAGGCCATCTCCATTCAATGAGAGAACCGGACTAAATGAACTCTAAGGTCCTTTCAACTTCTAAATTCTATGATTCTATTATAAAATATCTATGCCTTCCTTTGTTTCTAATCCCAATACACTTTCTCAACTCACATGATAACAATAGGTAGCATTCATACAGCACCTACTATGTGACAGGCACTGTGCTAAGTACTTTATGGATATCATCTCATTTTATCTCCACCACTCTACAAGGTGGGTGCTATTATTATTATCATCCCCATTTTACAGATGAGGACACTGAGGCTGGGACTCATCCAGAGTCACAAAACTAATCATGTATGAAGTCAAATTTGAACTCAGGTCTTCTTGACCACAGCCCCAGTGCTCTATGAGATGCGCCACCTAGCGGCCGCAAGGATCATCTACCAGTCCTGACAGAGCATGCAGACCTCTCCTTACTAGCTCCCAGACCTTCACAAGAAAAGAAAGCGGTCTCCCCGCGTCCTGTCCCTAACTGAGCTGGTGCTTCCTTTTCCCTGCCTTTGATCTGTGGCCACTAAACAAGTCATTAGTATACGATGGAAAGAAAACGGGTTCTGCCGTCACAGAACCTGGATTCAAAACCTGCCTCTACTATTTGTGTGACTTTGGACAAGTCCCTTTACTCCCCTGGGTCTCAGTTTCCTTATCTGTAAAATGAAGCCTGTGGCCTCTGAAGGCCTTTCCCGCTCTAGCCCAGTGATCCTTTCACCTTCCCTCTAAGGCCTGCTGCCGCAACACCTGCCTGGTACCCCACCCCTTCCACTCGGGCTGAAGGGCAATCGGAAGCACCTGCCGGCCAGGCCCATTGCCCCACCCATCCCAAACTGTAGTATTGAATAGCAATGTGACCTTGGGCTAATTACTTCCCCTACCTGGTCCTTCATCATTAAAATAAGAGTGCAGGATCAGATGCCCTTTATGGTTCCTTTCAGCTCTCAACCTGTGATCCCTGATCCAAGAACTATGTAATCTCTCAGATGTGATCTAACTCTGCCATTCTACGCTTCCACAATGCCAACATACACTGAACAGAACCCTGGCTTCTTACTCTGTAATCACCCCTCACTTGTGTCACCATGCACACACACTTACATATAGTTGCCTCTCCAGCCACCACAAATGGGGCTGATGCAAGCCTGTGTACAAGTGCAACTATTGATCCACTCAAACTCACAACCTGAAGACATTTCCTGCCACAAGCAGGGGGCCAACCCCTCTGTTGTCCTCAGCCTAGATTTTCTTCATTCTAAATTCATTCTATGACATCCTTCAGACACAGAGGAGAAGCTAAGTTTGGGTAACCTTGGCTCTCTCTGATTCTAGAAGTAGAGGGCCTGGGCTTGTACCCCTCCCCCAAGATTTCTTTTTAAAAGATTCTATTTTAAATATTACTTAATTAAATTAAATAAATAAAAATATAAAAAATTTTAAACAGATTTTGTTTGATATCCCCTTCACTTCCGAACATCTCTCTCCTACCCGCTACCATTACCCAGTGAGCTTTAGCTTGTAACTAAGAGCAAATAAAAAGGTGGAACACTGAGGAAGGAGAAGAGCAGAAACAGTTTAGCGAATCCAATAGGAAATCAACCATATCTGACAATGTGTCATATCCCACACCCATAGTCCCCCACCTCTGCAAAAGGGGGGGATAAAATAAGAGCAAATAAATAAATAAATGTTTCCTCGGTCTGCCCTGCCCTCCCAGCACTGCCATTTATTAGCTGTGGGACCTTGGGCAAGTCTGTTCCATTCTCTTTGTCTCTATCTTCTCATCTATAAAATGAAAGTTAGACTAATGATTTCTAAGCTCCCATCTGGCTCTAAAATCTTCTGCTTCCCCTTTCTGGGCCCTACCTCCTATTTGGGACACTTAGGCTTCTTTTCTGAGTGGCCAGTGGAAGGATCCCGTTAGCTCACCACGCTGCCCAGTCTCAATCCTAATCCTTCCTTGATAGCACATTCATTCCTTCTCCTCCTCCAAACTTGTTCCTGACTCTTCTCTCTTTTTCTCTTCCCTCTGCCCAGTTTGACAAAGATGGAGATGGGCAGGTTTGGAGTTGATGGGTTATTGGGGGCCTATGTATCTTTTTCCCCTTTAAGCAGAGGAAGACCTATCCTATATTGACTTCAGCTCGGACCCTGGCTGCTCCCTGGAAGGCAGGCGGGCTGGTGAAGCTTTCCCCCGGTGGCCCTCTCTGCCTTTACTTTGGCAGGGTGACAACATCCAATTATGGCTTAAAAATCTGGCTCCAGAGAAGCAAAACTGCTGGCCTTTTCTCCCCTACTAAACAAGGCCCTTCTGTTGTCCACAACACGTGCCTGCCACCGAACCCATTTAAGGGGACCCTTTCAGAGGCCCAGAGAAGTTTTACTGCCTGCCTGCCCACCAGAGTCCTTGATGTTTCCTCCCAACTCCCCTCCCCTTCCTGGTCATGCCTGCAGCTCAGGGTTGACGTGAGCACTGATTCTATTAAATCAGGCTGTGAGGGAGAACAAGGAAGGACATTCAGGACAGCCTCAGAGGACAAGCTCCTGTGAGGTCCTCCCACTCTGCCATGCCTCTTTCCTACCCACCCGCTTGCCACATGGCATGTCAACAGCCTGCTGTGCCCTATGCAGGGGAGGAGCCAATGGGAGCCACAGACCCCCATGGCAGGAGCCAATGGGAGCCCCAGTTCCCCCTCTCTAGTCCCCCACCCCACAACTTTGTCAATTGCAGTTATGGTAGCTTTCCTGTTATCCCAGTTATAGGCAAGGGGCTGCCTAATGGAGATCAGATGTCACGAGCAAAGAAAAACATTTCCTTTTCTTCCAGGGAATCTGACAGGCGGTGTTGATCTGAGAGGAGATCTGTTAATATGGTTAATTGAATTATGCCAGCCATGCCACGGCATTATCTCATTATCAAAAAGCACCACAGAGATGGCCAAGAAAAACTCGTAGAGGAAATGAAATGGTGTCAAGAGACTGTTGGGGCCCCAGCAACCCTTTCTCCTCACCGCCTTCCACCCCTCCCTTTCCCCACCCACCTACAAAAACACACAATGTCCTGGCTTGATGGTTCCCAGTACATAAAGGAGATATTGTCAAAGAACCAATCCCTTTAAGAGGCTCCACTTGAACATCCGAAAAAGAAAACTTTTTTTTTTAATAGCCCAATGTCTTTCAAGTCACAGGAATATTTGTATATAAAGGGTGATGGGTGGGTATGCAATGTGTATATACATACCCTGTATATATAAGTTAATTTTTTCTTAAGCTGGAGCTTTTATAATCCTGTCAACAACCCACAAGGGGCCGCTAACCCAAAGGGCTTTGCTCCTTGACATACACTCAGTCTATGTAAATGAAGTCAGTGAGCAAAAGCCATCTGTTAGCAAAATTATATAATGCCAAGCCAACGAGTTTGAGTCAAGCCGGAGCTGAGGCGTGAGTCAGCCAGTGCCTGAGAGCTGTCTTCTCCTCCCCTTGTTGGCATCTTGCTCTTCCATCATCACCATGGAAAAGAGGCAAGGAGCAAGAAGCCAAAAAAGAAAGGATATTGGTTTCCTGGTTTACCTCTTCTCACCCCCAATCCTGATTACTTCTGTAGCTTGGAGGGCAAGTGGTTCCCACAGGTCTGAGAATGACTTAATAAAATCATCTATCTAGAGTTGGAAAGGATTGTAGACATCATGTGGTCCATTTTATAGATGAGGAACCTGAATCTTAAAGAAGTAGAGTGTACCTAAGATTACACTGGAAGAAGCAAAGCCAGTGTTCAACCCTAGGTCCCCCTCACTCCAAATCAAGACTTACAAGCTCAGGACTTTTAGGATAACTAAGAACTTTCATCACAGTAACCCTATGAGGAAGGTGGTATAAAAATTACCATGTTATGGACTCAAAGAGGTAGACTGACTGGCCTGGAGTCACACAACTGGTGAACATCAGAGCCAAGTACTCAAACCCAGCTCTTCCGACTCCTGTTCCAATTAGCTTTCCATTATATCTTGCTTTCTCTTTATCCTTTCTCTAAAAGAATTCTTACAGCATTAAGTAATTGTTCCATTCACTTTTTACCTCCTCCCCCCCCCAAAAAAATGCCCCTCCAGGATTTAAGGAACATTTATTAAGTGCCCACTATGTGACCTTAGAGATGATCTAACACAACTCTCATTTTATAGGACACCAGGATAGGGACCAACCTGTGATGTCACTGATAGAACTCTCAGGGTGGAAACTTTTTTAGCAATGCGCATCTGCACCTTCTCTGCCATTTATGGTCTGAGAGAGCTACCCAGGCTACAAAGAGGTCCCGCAATTTACTTGCCCAAGGTCTCACAGTAAGTAGGTGTTAAAAACAAGAACCCAGATCTTCCTGACTCCAAGTCCTCTCCTTACTGTACCATGCTGTCTCATTTTATAGTTTAAAATAATTACTATACCTTAGAAGTTAGAAGTTACTCAATAATTTGACTTAAATTATCTCATTTGCCTCTTTGACAACCTTGTCAGATAGAGCAGGAATTATCATGATCTTTCTTTTCCAGATGAGGACACTAAGGTCCTGAAAAGCTGGATGACTGGCCAAACATCCTTCAGTTAGCTTGTGGAGACAGTAGGTCCTTGAACTTATTTTTATCACCTACATCACAGAGTTGTTGTGAAAGAAAAATGTTTTGTAAACTATAAAGTACAAAAGAAATGTGAGTAGTTATTATCAAAAACTACTCTCTCAATATCCAGTTGGCTCTATCCAATTCATTCATTTGTTCAATGATCATTTATTAAATAGCTAAAACTCACAGAGCACTGTGCTAGGCACCAAGGGAGATAAAAAGATAATGAGGCATGATGAGATAAGGCTAGAAAGATAGGGTGGGACCAGCAACCACAAATGTTGGCTGATAATGACAAAGTGAACCAATGAATGGCTTAGTCTATTGTCCAGATGATGTTTCAGAATATCTCTAAACATCCTCATCTCCAATCTGAGAAGAGAGGGGTGGTAAAGTAAGTCCCCCTTGCTAAAAATGGTTCTAAAACCACTATCTTGGACTCTGGCCCAGGGGGCAATATATCTCTAAGGGCATAAAATCTTGGGGTGTTCAAAGCACAGAAACTAAGAGAAAGACTGAAATGAAAAAGAAGGCAAATTCATTTTTTAAAACTGCAGAAGATATAAAATACTTGGGAGTCTACCTGCTGCTACAAATCCAGGAACTATGTGACTTTTCATACAAGTAAAGACAGCTCTAAATAACTGGAGAAATATTAATTGCTCATGGGTAGGCTGAGACAATATAATAAAAATGGCAATTCTAACAAAATTAATTTACTTGTTCAGTACCATACCAATCAACCTACCCAAAAATTATTTTATTGAGCTAGAAAAAAATAATTTAAAAATCCATCTGGAAGAATAAAAGGTCAAGAATATCAAAGGAGTCAATAAAAAAAAAATATGAAGGAAGGTGGCCTAGCAGTACCAAATCTCAAAATGCATTACAAAGCAATAATCACAAAAGCAATCTGATACTGGCTAAGAAATTGAGTGGCAGATACTGGAATAGATTAGGTACACAATACATAATAGTAAATGACCATAGTAATCATAAATAAAATAAAAATAAACCATAGTAATTTGATAAACCCAAAGATCCAAGCTTTGGGGATAAGAACTCGCTATTTGACAAAATTGCTGGGAAAACTGCAAAGCAGTTTGGCAAAAGTTAAAGACAGACCAATATCTCACTCCCTATACTGAGATAAGGTCAAAATGGGTATACGGTTTAAACATAAAGGTGATATCATAAGCAAATGAGGGGAGCATGGAAACTTTTTTCTGTCAGATCTATGGATAAAAGAAGAGTTTCAACCATACAGGAATAGGATCACAAGAAGTAAAATGGATAATTATTTATAATTTATTTATATTTTTATTTAATATTATGTTAATTAATTGATATTAATTAAATTAAAAGGGTTGTGAGCAAACAAAATCAATGCAGTCGAAATTAGAAGGAAAGCAGGAAACTAGAGGGGGCAGGGGTGATTTACACTAAGTTTCTCTTTTAAAAGTTTCATTTCTCAAATATATAGGGAACTGAGTCAAATTAGTAACAATATAGGTCATTCTCCAATTGATAAATGGTCAAAGGATATGAATAGACAGATTTCAGAAGAAATCAAAGCTTTCTATAATCATATTTTTAAAATGCTTTAAATACCTATTGACTGGAGAAATGCAAATTAAACGACTCTAAGGTACCACCTCACATCTATCAGACTGGATAAAATGAAAAGAAAAGGAAAATGACAAATGTTGAAGGTGATGTGGGAAAATTGGGGCATTAATATGTTGTTGGTGGAGGTGTGAACTGATCCAACCATTTTGGAGAACAATTTGGAACTAGGCCCAGGGGTCTATAAAACTGTGAATACCTTTTGACCCAGCAATACCACTACTAGGTCCATACCAGAAAGAGATCAAAGGAAAAGGAAAAGGACCTATATGTACAAAAATATTTATAGAAGCTCTTTTAGTGGTGGCAAAGAGTTGGAAATTGAGGTGAAGTTCATCAATATGGGAACAGCTGAACAAATTGTGGTATATGATTATGTCAAAATACTATATCAACTGATACAAAGTGAGCAGAACCAAAAGAACATTGTACATAGCAACAGCAATATTGTACAATAATCAATTGTGAATGACTTAGATATTCTGATCAATACAATTGTACAAAACAATTCCAAAGGATTTCTGATGAAAAATGACATCCAAAGAAAGAACTGAAGGAGTCTGAGTGCAAACTAAAGCACAATTTTTTTCACTTTCTTTTTCCTGCATTTTTTTTGCAACATGGCTAATATGGAAATATGCTTCACATGATTTCACATGTATAATTGATATCACATTTCTTGCTTTCTTAATACTTGAGGAAGGAGTGGAAGGGAGAGACAGAGAGAGAGAATTTGGAACTTAAAAAATTTAATGAATGTTAAAAATAAATAAATACAGTATTAGAAAAGGAGGGATAGGGGAGGGTGATGGCAGGCAAAGAGATCCAAACAAAATGTGTGACCTTGGTTTCCAGTGATGAGATCATTATATGGTGCAGAGGCTACAGCACTAGGCCTTAGAGTCAGTAATACTTGAGTTCAAATGCAGCCTCAAACAATATGTATGACCATGGGCAAGTCATTGTCAGTCTCAGTTTCCTCAACTTTTATATAGGAATAATAATAACACTTACCTCCCAGGGTATTTGCGAGGATCAAATGATATAATATTAGTAATGTGTTTATCACAGCACCTGGCACATAGCAAGCATTTAATAAATGCTTGTCTTTTCCTTCCTTTCCCTAGTCCCATAACCAGAGGTGGGCATCACCCATAGGGAGAATTCAGCCATGGCAGAAGGAGTGCCTTTTATCCAGAAGGCAGAATGGTGAATGAAAAGATCACACTAAATATAGAAGATCCATTGTTGAATCCTAGCCTTGTAATTCAGCATCTGAATCAGTCAGTTAATAAATATTTATTAAATGCCTACTCTAGTGCCAGGCACTGTGTTAAATGTTACAGATACTCCACCCCAAAAAAAAGCCGTGCCCTTGAAGAGTTCACAATCTAATGAGAGACATAACAAGTAAACAAATATGTACAAGTAAGCTCTGTGCAGGACATACTGGATATAATTAACAGAGGCAAAGAACTAGAATTAAGAGGGGTTGAGAAAAGCTTCCTATAGAGGGTAGGATTTTAGTTAGGGACTAAAGCAATCTAGGGAAGCAGGACGTTGATGTGGAAAGACAGCATTCCAGGCATGGGGACAGCCAGAGAAAACGCCTGGAGCTGAGAGATGGAGTGTCTTGCTCACAGAACCCCAGAAGGTCGGTGTCACTGTGTGGAAGAATACAAGTTGGGGAGTAAAGTGTAAGAAGACTAGAAAAAGATGAGGGTCTAGGTCATGAAGAGGCTTGAGTGCCAGAGAATTTCATATTTGATTCTGAAGGTGACAGGAACCCCCTGAAGTTTATTGAGAAGGTAGTGACATGATCACACCTGCACTTTACAAAAATCACTTTAGTGACTGAATGTCAATTCTCTGGATCTCTCTTTTCTTATCGATAACATAGTGATAACAGCATTTGCACTGCTGAAAGGCTTTTTGTAAGGATCAAATAAAATAATGCAGTACTTTTTATACTTTGTAAAGTACTATGAAATTATGGATAAATACTCTTATAACTGATTTCCTCTAGGGTTTTCACAATCCTGGGCCCAGCATCCCAATAGAAGGAAGAATGTGGCATGCCTCTTCCTTCTAGACCATGCTATTCAAACATCCCATTAAGCATTTCCCTCTTTGTCTGCATTGCTTCCTACAGCTGTCAAAAAAAATGTATTTTCTCCCCCTGCCCTCTTTCTAAATCTTATCTATCCTTAACATCCCCTCATCCCATGAAGCCTCCATTGCTCTCCTAGCCCACAACGACCTTTTTTTTTTTTACTTTTTATTGGAGGGCAGTTGGGGGTTAAGTGACTTGCCCAAGGTCACACGGCTAGTTTTTGTGTTAAGTGTCTGAGGCCGTATTTGAACTCAGGTCCTCATGACTCCAGGGCTGGTGCTCTATTCACTGCGCCACCTAGCTGCACCCCCCCCCCCACACACACACAGCAACCTTTTGATCCTCCAAGCACCTGTTACAGTTATTGACTATTTCAGTCCTTGGATTTAAGATCATAGGACTTAGAGCTAGACAGGGCCTTAAAGATCATCTGGTCCAGTCCTCTCACATATGATGAAATAGAGGCACAAAAAGCAGAAGTGACTTAGCCAAATTCATGGAGATAGTAATTAGTACTAATCATGTACTTACCATATTCATTGTTGATTGCCTTAAAAAAAAAATCTGTACACCTCCCCCAACTAAAAAAGGAGGATAAGTCAATAGGAAAAGTGCTAGATTTTAGAATCAGAAAAAGTGGGTTCAGGTGTCAATTCTGCCACTTACAATCTTTGAGACCTGGGAGAAATCCCAACATCTCTCAGGATTCCATTTCTTCATCTGTCAAAGGAAGGGGAGAGGGAAGGAGTTAGGCTTTGATGACTTCCTTTGATCTCTACTAACTCTAAATCTATAGTATTATGAACCTGGAAGGCAGGGGTCCACTTCTTAGGGTTTTGTTTTGTTGCAGGGGAGGGAGTTGTCTTGCCTGTAGTTGATTCTTGATAAATCTGAGGAGTTGGATTCAAATCAGGATCCATTACTCATTACCCATGTGACTTTGTATAACAGCAACTACACTGGCATAACCAGAATGGCTGCTTTCTTTACTAGGAAAGATAGCTGTTCAAGAGATCAACAATCTTTTCAATCACCTTCACTAGTTCAGGGGAAAAGTTAGCACCCTGAACTTCAGAGAAAATATAAGCAGAGAGATAAAGATCAACAGACACGGCTCTGACCACCTGGATCAACTATACACTTTACATACATCGAGAGAGCCTTTATACATCTGAGCAGGCTCTGAATGTACAACCACTTAGAATTTCGACCAGGGAGTCACAAAATCCTTCTCATGAGAGAGTTCCCAAAGCAAAATGCTAACTCAGAGCATATATACACTTACCTGAGCCAGAAGACATCACAACCTTCTTGACTCAGTGCCTAATGAGAAATTAGCAAAAGGTATGAAAACCTTCCTACACACAAGCCTCCCCTAAGCAAGGTTCCCTTAATGGGCTCCGTGTGAGGCCTAGTAATGGGGGGAGGAGGATTTTAAATCCCATTAACATTACACATGGGACAAGTTGCTGAATTTCTCTTCATCTGTAAAATGAAAGGGTTAGGCTACATGGCCTCTAAGCTCCCTTTCAGTTGTAAATCCTGTGTTCCTTTGACCTGCTAACAATGAATTGATCAATGGTCTTCATCAGTAAACAGTCATCTCTCAAAAGTTCTAGGACTCCTGCCAGCCAGCCGGCAGCAGGAGGACCAGAGTCAGTTAGGACAGGAAGTGTAAAAATGTTCTTCCAATGTCAACTATAACAGCTGAGGGTTGACAGCTGACATGCAAGAACTTGAAATGGAATCTGCCCAAGAGCTGATATCCTACTGATCAGAAGTGATGTGGAAAGTGCACTGGGTTAGGAGTCAGGACGCCTCAGTATGAAGCTCATCTTCACAAATAACTATCTTTACACATCTGTAAATTGAATCTGTAAATTGAAAATTCAATCTGTAGATTGAAATATGTCAATTTGTCCATCTGTAAAACGAGAGGAGCTTGCTCCCCTACCCTATCTCTCAGGATTATCAAAAAATGCAAAAATGTTCATTTATCCCTTAGGAGAAAAAGTTAAGAGGGAACTTAGGAATCTTCTTCATTTCACAGATGAAGAAACTGAGGCCCAGCAAAATTAAGTGATGTGTAAATGATCACATAGCTAGGAAGCAGAAGAGCCAGAATTCTCTGCCTCCAAATTCCATGGTCCTTCCTCTGTGTCCCACAACCTCTGCAGTTAGAGATGTCCCCCAAATAATTTGGAATGCCTTAAAAAAATAATAAGTTCCTTTATCCTGCAGGTGTTTCAGCCAATACTGGCTGACCGCTTGTCTGGACTGTGCTATGAGAGATTCCTTTTCAAGTAGGGGTTAGACCAGATGAACTATAGGGAATTCTGTGGCATGTATTTTTTTTCCCTCTACATCAATCAGTGATCTCTCACCACTTCAGGTACTTTCTACTCACTCATCTCAGTATATGTTGAAGCTCCCAGTAGAATGTGAGCTCCATGAAGGCAGAGACATTTTACTTTGCCAGAACAGTGCCTTGCACGTACTAGGCACTAGGCAAACTCTTGTCAAATTTAGTTAGGTCCTAGTGCAATGTCTGAACTGTGCTCAATCTTTTTTTGTTTAACAAAGTCTAGATTTGAAAGTCCTTTGTGAAGAGATAGTCCATTAGGAAGGCAATCACTGCCAGGAAATTGTCCTATTCAGCCTATATATTCCTCCCTGTTCCATTCTCCAGCAACATAAAGCTGTTCCTTCACTTATTACACACTTTAGATATTTGCAGACTCTGTAACGTTTTAGTCAAATCTTAGATTTAATCAGATGAAATTATCGGTTCATTGATGAGTGAGATACTGCCCATTGAGTCACCTGTTCCAGTATATTTCAACAATTCTGCAAATAGATTAAGCACATACTAAGGTAGGTGCTGCAAGAGACACAAAGTTTTGATGAGACACTGTCCCTGCCTCATGGAACTTGTACTTTGGTTAAAAGACAAGATATTAACACAAATAGTCATAATATATGAGAGATGCCGTAAAGAGGTGCCACACAAAATCTTCTGTGAGGTCTGAAAGGAAAAATCTTTGCCTGCTATGGAAGTCAGATAAGACTTTATATAAGAGACAACTTTTGAATTAAGCTGTAACAGATAAATGGGAATTCTATAGATAAAGAGAAAAAAGGAGGCTATTCCAGGTACAAGAAACTGCGAGCAAAGGAAAGGAGCTAAGATGTATTGGGCATGTTTTGGAGTGGGAGAGAGACAGAGGGTAGTTCACTGTACTGAGAGCATACAGTACACATGGAAGATGAATAAGAGATAAGGCTTGAAACGTAGAGTGTATAAGATGATAGAAGGCTTTGAACAATAAGCAAAGGCATTTAAACTTACTTGGTGGAAAATGGGGAGCCACTGAGAACTTTTAAACAAAGGAGTGACATAATTAGATCTATTGCATGAATGATGCCTTCCTTCAATTGAGTTAATTGGGATCCATCCAGGATCACAAATTTAGAATTTTAAGGGAACTTAGAGGTAATCTACTTTGATGCACATACACACACTCTTCTTATAGCTGAGGAAACTGACACTCCTAAGCCCCAGGTAAAATCCTGTCTTCTTTGGGGCTCCTT
The DNA here is from genome assembly GCA_028646575.1 of Pseudocheirus occidentalis. NCBI lineage: Eukaryota > Metazoa > Chordata > Mammalia > Diprotodontia > Pseudocheiridae > Pseudocheirus > Pseudocheirus occidentalis. The sequence goes on from CM053594.1 coordinate 86,821,143, forward strand.
TCTTGATCTCCCTTAATGTTTGTACCCTCCCTCTGTGGAGTATCTCCAACTGATCCTGTATAGATCTTCGTACATTTCATCCTTTGTGTTGTCTGCCCCACTGAGCTTCTTGAGCGTAAGGAATCTCTTTTATCTTTCTTTGTCTCCCCAGTGCTTAGCACACTGCCTGGCACACAGTACGTGCTTAACAAATGCTGATTGACTCGTTGGACTGCACAAAGTCAAATAGGTAATAAGTAGCAAAACTGGAATTTGAACCAAAGCCCTCTGTCTCCACATCTGACATTCCTCCTATGACCATGCTGCTTCTCCTGCTGTTTTTTGCTGGAAACTATGATTTCCTTACACTTGGGGTGGCCCAAGGGGCCAGGAAAAGACATTCCTCACTCACCTAGCTTGGTCACTTCGTTTCTGACAAAGTGGCTAACTTAAGTGATTAGCTACAAGCCTCCTTCAGAAAGTTTATCTTTATAGATGCAAATAATGATGGTGTAATCACCATTAAATGTCTTAGATTCCTTGGCTGGGTCAAATGCCACAACAAATGTCTTTTTGATGCAGCCTCAGGTTGATAACAAGAGGCCCTAGAAATGTGGGCAGTGACTTCCCATCTCTCTTTGAGCTGGGTTTGCCAGAGGATAAAATGGACCGCCTTGGAGAGAATCACATAGCAGTTCACAACTCCAAAAGTTCCCAAGAGATAAACTTCCTTTCCTGTGCCAAGTTATAGCAAGAAAGCCCATTGAGTTTTTGTGATAAGCTTTCACAGCAAGGCTGTCAACTGTTTGGAAAACTGTCAACTGTTTGGAAAAGGGGTGGGTCAGGTAGCTTCAGAAGCAGATTTTGACCAAAGAACCTTAACAGACGTATTATATATGACTCTGACATTGTCAATAAACCTCTAACTTCTTTATAGCAAAGGGTTCAAAAACCACAGATAGGATCCAGCCAAGATTGCTTCAAGTGGGAAGGAAATGCTGTTAAGCCCCAGGTGGGTGTGACTAAGAGACCCAAGCTACAGGTGACAACATTCTAGCCATCAAAGGGACTGGGGGAGGTATAGTGTGTGTGTCTATATGATGGTCTACATCAGCTAAGTTCAAGGTATTTAGGTCAAAGGGCTGACACCATTTTTGAGCACTATGAGGCAGATTCTGCTGAATTTCATTTTCTATATAGCAATCTATCTCTAAGGTCCAGTTACTCCCATCAGACAACTGGGTCTCTGTCTGACTGATCCCCTGAACCACTCACTCATACTTAAATGTCCCTTGAAAGGAGTGGTGGTCATGCACCTTTGGAAATTCAGTTGAAGTACATCACAGAATTGTCCTGGCTGATTTTGTGAAGACCATCAAATTCCCTTCTGTTTCCTTCTTCCTTGGGCCCAGATGATGGGAAGAGAATTTTTACCCTTTTATAAACTGAGTAGCTATTCCTACGTGCTTAGTATACCTCGAATTTGTACTGGAGAGATCAGAGTGGCAACTAGTCTTCCCAGATAGAAAGAACTAGCACAGGGGAAAGAATGGTTTGCTGATTTCTCTCCTTTTTCTTTTCTCTTTTCTTTTTAAAAATTATTTTTTAAAGGGTTGTTCTCTTGGAAGGGGAATGGAAACAGAAAGTGACATAATCTATCAATAAAAAAGATATAGGATAATGGTTTAAAAATCTTTTTAAAAGTATCAGTGACAAAGGCTATGTATATGAATATTCTTGCCACTTCAATTCTACAAACATGTATTGAGTGCCTATTATGTGCAAGGCACCAGAGAGAGGAAGGAAGGAAGGAAGGAAGGAAGGAAGGAAGGAAGGAAGGAAGGAAGGAAGGAAGGAAGGAAGAGGCTCTTGAGGATCAAATTCTTCTTGTTATTATTTATTATAATAATGCTCAACAGTGAAAAAACATGGCATAGTGGAAATAGTGATGGACTTGGAGTCAGAAAGATCTGGGTTCAAATCCCATTTCTAGTTTTGTGATCATGAGCAAGTCCTATAACCTCTCTGAGCCTCAGATAACCCTCTAAGACTATATAGTTTATAGATGTATTGCTAACAAAGGTAGAAAGAATTCTACATTATTGAAGTCATGGACCCTTGAGCATTATCGTTGCTAATGAAAGTATATGTTATTTATTTATGCATTTAAGTAGACAATAGGATATTGGAGCAGGCTGAACCGTACTTGATACTTGATAAAGATAGCTTTATCCAAGAGTGAGGTGGAAGAGTATTCAATGAAGTACATACATATGTGTCTGTGTCTGTGTGTATATACACATATTCAATGAAGTAGATAGATAGATAGATAGATAGATAGATAGATAGATAGATAGTGTGTGTGTGTACATACATATATACATGTGTGTTTGTGTGTATCAAGCACTGGGGAAAACAAGCTCAGTCTAAACACATTAATTCATCAAAAATGACTCTATGAGGGGAAGATGTAATTTTTTTAATATTGACTCAAAAGAAATATTTGTTTTAATAAGTTACTAATATATTAAATATATAAATAATAAATAGACCACAGTGCATACATAAACCTAAATCACAATATCTCACCAGTGAATTCAATATCTATAGGAGTTGGGGGGGCAAAAAATGGATACACACTTACAGGAACATACCAAGGGAAGCAAAAGTGTGAAGGAAATACATATGCTTAGAAGACGTCTCAACTCTGGAACTGTATATTTTAATTTTCTGTTTTTCAGGAAATTTCCATAAAAGTTCCTTGATAACTTTTGCATTGATTAGATGCTTCCTCTGCTAAACTGATTGGATATGCTTATGCTTACCTCATTGGACATGACACTAGGCCAAACCACTTGATCTGCTAAGTGACTTCTTTAAATTTCTGCTTCTAATCTCTTCCTCTACTCAACTGGAATTACTTCTTTTTAATGATTCAATATTTTCTTTTTTCTCCAGTTACAGGTAAAAACAATTTTAACAGTTTTTTTAAGTTCCAGATTCTCTCCATGCCTCCCTCTCCTCCCCCATTGATAAGATAAGCAATGTGATATGTTATAGACATGTAGTTACACAAAACATATTTCCACATTAGTTACATTGTGAAATATGACCGAAAAGAGAAAAGAAAAAGAAAGTAAAGAAAAAGTATGCTTCAATGGAAGATGTAATTCTTAACAATAATATTAAGGAGATAAATTCATCAAAATTCCTGCAAATATAATGGAGCTAAACAACAATCAACATCTGTCCCATACCCTGTTGGGTAGACCTTGATAAAAGGCCACCTAGCCTTTTAGATAGAAAGAAAAGAGTTGAAGATAGTTTCTCCTCTGTCCAAGACAGGGGAGGTAACTAATTCATCTCATATGGATCCCAGAAAAGAGGAAAAAAGAGCTAAAAGAGGAAGTCTCTACTGTACATCCTTCCCAATTCCTACTGTCTTGTAAGAGTGTCTGTGCACCTTCTGCCTTCCAAACTCTACAACAGATTGGAAAGTCATTGAGGATACTGTCCCTTAAAGGGACAAGTTAAGTTTAAATACAGAAAGTCTTTTCCTGTTAATACTAGAAAGCTGTCTCAATTCAAACACATGACCCACTGTTTCTCCCTTTTCCATTATGTAAAGCACATGCTTTAAAGGCAAAGGACCAAAATTCACCTTCCCCATACTCAAATAGAGCCAATGAGAACTTATTGAGCATTTAGACCCCATGGGAGAGAAAGGGGTACAAATATATAGAAGGCACAATTTCTATCATTAAGGAATTTCTAATCTTGTCGAAGAAAAAAACACATGAAACAATCAATGATGCAAGCTAGAATAATTAGCATCATTCATCTACTTTTTCTAGAAGATACTTTGCCTGAGTTCTTTTGAGTTTGGGGGTTCTTATTGCAGTGTTCCAAGACTTGGAGCAAGTGGTACAATGTCATCCACAAAGAGCAACGACCAGAGGACCTTGCTGTCTTTGGCAAAGGTTCTTAATCAGGACTCTACAAGTAAATTTCAGGGGGTCTGTGAACCTAGATGGGAACATCTGTCTGTCTGTCTGTAGATATATATATACACACACATCCATACATATGTGGTATATATGTTCAGAAGGCAAGGCACAAAGAATTGAGGAGTGTATTTTCACACATATACAGTCATCCCTTCCACATAGTGATTTACCCCACCATGGTTTCATTATATCACAAGTTGGCATAAGAAATTAAATGGCAATTGTGGGGGAGTTTTGTGGAAGCTGCAGACAACATGTGAAAGCCAATAGACAATACAGAAGAAGTTTTAAAACTCAGAAACTCATAAAACATATGTAGAGTAATAGATAATATCCATATATTTTATCTTTTAATACCATAATAATTCAGACTTCTTCTCTGGTATGAAGGGAGGACCAAAAAATTTTACATGGATTTTCCAAATCATAGGGTACCACACCCCTACCCCAATGATCTGGAATGGAAAACTGTACATATATATAATATATATATATATATTTATATATGTATATATTATATGTGTATATCTTTATTTCAATAAATCAGCCTCCTTTGCAATTCTAGATATTTTATTTTATGTATTTTATGATACTATTTTGAGAATAGGGTCCAAGAGCTGCACCAGATTTCTGAAGGGGTCCATAATACACACACAAAAAAGGTTAAGAACACATGATTTGTAGGGAATCCTTCTTCCTTTTGGAAACTAATTGGACATCCTTCATAACAGTTGCAAACACCTTTGGAAAGCATTCATCCTACGTGATGACTCGTTCAGTATCTCAGAGGCTCATCAAAGTTATCTCAGTGGTTATATCTTTCAAGGAACTATGTGTGATTTTGACATACATATGGGAGTTGCTTTGTTGGAGGAAAACTGGGATGATTGTGGAATAGTAGAAATGAGTACAGGACTTTGGAAACAGAAGATATGGATTCAAAGTCTACCTCTGCTACTCTCCACCTTCATGACCTTGGTCAAATCACTTAATCTCTTTAGTTCCCATCTTTGTCTTCTATTTTTTTAAAAAGTGCCTGAACTAAATTACATCTATTCTTCCCAGTTTAAAAATCCATAAATCTATAAATCTTAAAAGACTAAAGAGACTTTAAATCATTATTTCGCTCTACCAAATCAAACACATTGTACAGTCAACAAAAAAATTTTTAATTATAATTTATAATCTCGACATCTTTCAGTCAATATGAATGAATGAAAGAATAAGCGATGTTGTGGAGGGAAAAAAAACCAGCAAGATTTGGCAAGAGAGTGGATATGTGTGATAAGTGAGAGGGAAAAGTCAAGGATATCACTGAGGTAGAAAGTCTGGGTGACTGGGAGGACAATAATACTTCCCATCACAATCAGAGAGTTGGAAAGAAGGAAGAAAAGGTAATTAAGTCCTACTTTAAAAGTAGGGGCGGCTAGGTGGCACAGTGAATAGAGCACCAGCCCTGGAGTCAGGAGGACCTGAGTTCAAATTCCACCTCAGACAATTAACACTTACTAGCTGTGTGACCTTGGGCAAGTCACTTAACCCCAATTTCCCTGTCTTCCCCCTCATGGGGATGCCCAGTGTGAAGTGTCCATCAATCAGCTGGTGATAAAGAACAAATGCTTGGGGGAGAGACAGGCATGTGTATGTATATGTGTGTGTATATGTATGTATGTATATGTATATATGCATATACACACACACACACACAGAGTCATCATCTGCATAGAGATAATAGTTAAACCCTGTGGGAGTCAAGGAAGTTGGCAAGAGAGAGTGTGGAAGGAGAAGAAAGTCTAGGACAGAACCTTAGGGAACAATCACAATTAGGAGACATGATATGGATGATGAACCAGGAAAGGAGACTGAGAAGAATCAAGCAGACTGATGGAGAGAGGACAAGGAAGGAGTCGTGTGATGAGAACTCAAAGAAAGGAAAGTGAGAATAGAGGAAAGGATGTTCAATAGCTTTAAATGCAATAAATGAATCAAGAAGGGTGAGGACTGAGAAAAAGTCATCTCACAGATGAATGGTATCTTGGGAGAGAGCAGTCTTGGTTGAGTGATGAGTTCAGAAGCCAGGACACAAAGAATTGAGGAGTGAGTGAAAGGAAAGGGACTGGAGGCAGAAAGGAGACAGCTATTTCAAGGAGTTTCAAGAAGGCAAGTATAGACAGCTTTTTCAAGGACTTTGGCTAAGAAAGGGAGGAAAGCTATAGGATAATACCTTGAAGAGATGATAAAGAATTAGAAAAAGACTCCCAAAATGTTTAGTGGACTCATTCTGGAGGATTTAGAAGGGAATATAGACAAGAGCCTCACTGGATTAATAAATGAGGGGATGGGTTATGAACTGCAGTTTGGAGGAACTGCCCCTATCGATGAGCTCACAGATTGATCCAAGAATAGTATTATGCAACAAGATGACACAGTGCATTGAGTGCCGGACTTAGAATCAGGAAGGCCTGAGTTCGAATCCTATCTCAGACACTTAATGTCTGTTCAACTCTGGACAAATCACTTACCATCTCTCAACCTGTTTCCTCATCTGTAAAATGGAGGTAATAATGGCACATAAAGAAGCTAGAGGATGTAGTCAGTAGAGGGCTGGGCCTGGAGTCAGGAAGATTCATCTTCCTTAAATTCAAATCTGGCCTCAGATATTTACTGGCTGTGTGACCCTGGGCAAGTCACTTACCCCTGTTTGCCTCAGTTTCCTCATCCACAAAATGAGCTGGAGAAGGAAATGGCAAACCACTCCAGTATCTTTGCCAAGAAAACCTCAAATGGGGACACAACTGAGACAACTCACAGACAACAACAATGGCACCTACTTCACAGTACTGTTGTGAGCATCAGGTGAGGTATCTGTAAAGTCCCTTACCAAACCTTAAAGCACCATATAAATGCTAGCTATTGTGAGTTCTATCAAACGCTAAGTTGCATGATTCTCTCATTCATCATTTCCTGAAGAACTTGGTTTTGTACTAAAATCACAGAATCCTGGAGTTAGGCAAGACCTCAAAAGCCATTTAGTCCAGCCCTTATCTGAACCAAAATCCCTTCTATGACATCCCTGGCATGTGTCACTCTGCCTTTTCTTAAAGTCCTCCCATGAGGAAGATCCTCCTGTCACCCTAGGCAGCCCATTCCATTTGGGGACAGCTCTAATTGTGAGGAAGTTGCTTGGGTTTTTTTTCCTGACACGGAACATAAATCTGCCTCTCCACAGCTTCTCCCCATTGCTCCTATTTCTGCCTTTAGAGCCCAGCAGTACAGATCTAATTCCCCCACAAACCTGGCAGCCCTTCGGGTACTTGAGGGGCCAGGCCCTTAGGAAAGACAATGACAAATAAAAACCATAGAAGTACATAGAATCTGCCCCAAAGAAGTACAACTGCTATAGTTCACAGGCTCATAGGACATAGATCCCTAAGGGACCTTAGAAATATTTTCTTACAACCACTTCATTTTGCAGATGAAGATACCAACAACCAAGGTATAGAAGTAAGTTACTCAAGGTCATACATGTCATAAACTATGATATGAAACCAGGATTTCTGTCTCTAAATCCAGTGTACTTCCACATCCTCCTCCTCCTCCTCCTCCTCCTCCTCCTCCTCCTCCTCCTCCTCTTCCTACTACTACTACTACTACTACTACTATTACTACTACTACTACACACTACTGAGGAGGTCAGAGTGAATTGCAATAACTGGAGAAAACCTCACAGACAAGGTGAGATTCCCCTGGATTGTCTATGTGGCAGCCAAGAGTAACTTCCAGCCCTGCTCATCTCAACTCTCACTCTCAGCACCCAGAGCCAAGATTTGAATTACCTATGCTAAAGGACCAGGTCCCTCAGAACTCTCCCATCTGACCTTTGGCTTTCAGGTTAACTCCCTCTCAGTTTCTCTTCCTGGGGATACAAAGACTTCTTTTCCCTCCAATCACACTTCAGGGCTGATTTCTGTGGGACCAAGCTTTCTCAGCTCACACTCTCCATTCCTTTGCCAATCCCATCTCCAGATATCTTTGCTCCCTGCCAAGACCACTTCATCTTTCTCTCCATCTGCTTGCTGCATTATTTAAGGGTGTTTTGGGAAACAGTTTATGTGACAGATACAAAAGCAAGTTCCATTCCACTGATGCCCAGACTTATTTTTAGCATGCTGCAAATACTTCTCCTCTCCTCTACTCTGCAACACATCCAAGCCTTTCAAAGGCCTGAGTTTGCAAAGGAAAACCAGGTCTTTTTTTTTCCATGGGGGACAGGGGGATGACATGCACAGATAATATTTAGCTACAAAATACGAGGCCATTTTGCCTAAATATTTGCCGTTCTGATCCAGAAGCCTAGTTTGGCTTTCTTTCTGTTCCTATTCTTTCCTTCCCTCCTTTCCTTTCTTCTCTTGGTTCCTAGCCAGAAATGGTCATTGCTGTTGTTATAAGGCCAGCATCCAATGCCCCTTCCAAATACAGAGCTATGGCCAGAGGGGGCTTCAGAACCATATTAGGAAATTCAGTTCAACTATCCTCTGCAAGGCAAAAAGAGGGAAGAAACATTTAAAGAAAAACAGGTTTGAATCTTCATGTAAATATGAGCCCAGAGAAGGAAAAAATACTGCCTGGAAGCTAAAAGTTTGGAAATTCTTGACAGTGAATTCTGCTTTGTATTGCATTAAGATACACACATATATCTCTCTCCACACCCAACAGGTGCCCTGCATACAGCAGGCATGGGCATAGGGACTGAAGCTGTAGTTTCATTAATATAGAAAATTCGCATGTAAGGAAATTTCCTCTCGTAATGGAGGTTGGCAGTTTCTTTGCAACATGACCTTGGTTGCCTGAGGCAATGCACACAGTAGGCACTTTATAGATGTTTATTGAATGAATGAATAACTTCTATGATATTAAAAGCTCCCTCAGAGCAGTACATGTATATTTGTAACCCCCTTATTTCCCAGCACAGGATCTAGAACCTCAATAATATTTGCCATATTGATATGAATTGAATGTAGTTTTCTCAACCTCTCCTCCCTTCTTTCTCTACAAAGAAAGGGTCTTGGCTGGGCTGAAGGAGTTTTATTTTTAAACAAGTTAAAAGAACAGATCAAATGGCTGGAGTATTTGTCAGTGAGGGTCTGTATTTCTATATTGAGAAATCAGTTCCAGTCAAAAACAAGCAGGTATCATACTGCCCCACTCACTCTCTCACATCCTTTCCCCCTCTCCCCATTATAGAAGCTGGCTAGAATTTTTGCCTCATGAGTAGACATGAACAATCCTATCAGTCCTACTCAAATAGACCTTCTTCAGCACCAAATAAAGGGATCTGTTTTTATCACTATAGAATTCCATTCTCTACCCTCTATTCCAACAATTACATTCCCCACCATCATTGCCAGACAGGAGTAGCATTACTTGAAAACAGAATAGACCCCCTCACTCCCACCCTCTCTACATGATAATAGTTTTGGAGACAGTTAGAATCATAGATTTTGAGAGTCAGAAGTGACCTCAGCATCAATTTAGTCCATACATAAAAGTCATCCCCATTCTAACATACCCAAAAAAATCATCTAAAAAGCTCTTGAATCTTCCCATTCTCCTCTAAATTCTCCTGAGCCCCTGTATAATAGTGCCACCTTTAGAAGCTAATTCCTTTAGCTCGGCTCCCATTACATCCAAGGCCATCCCCCGTCATCCTGATCTATATCTTGCCACTGGACCCAGATGGCTCCAGAGGAGAAACTGAGGCTGATGGCTTTGCACAGCCCTGCCTCACTTAAATCCAAGTCACTTGCATGTCATAGAAGTACCTCCCTGATGTCATGGTCTCATTAGAGAATGAAGGACAACAAAAACAACAACCTTTAGCTTGAAACTTTGGTCCCTAAGAAATTAAACAGAGAATAAAAGAGAACCACAGAAAAACAGAGCTAGAAAAGAACATAGAGAACATCATGATTGTATAATCTATTCCAAATATCTCATTTTACAGCTGAAGAATCTGAGACCCCCCCCCAAGAGGGAAAGAGACTTGCCCAAGGTCGCACAGCTAACTAGATCTCAAAAGCTCCTGCAAATTCCCATTCCTCTAACTAGTAGTCAGACCAGGACTAGAAACCAGTTCTTCTGACTCCTGGTTCAGGTTCTTCCTAATATACCAGCCACATCCCTATCAAGGTTAAAATCTAGCTCTTCTGTTTACTACCTGGATGATTTGGGGGAAATGGTCAAATTACTTGCTATCTCTGAGCCTCAGTTTTCTTTATTGTTAAATGAAGATGTTGAATTAGACAACTTTTAAGATCCCTTCAAGATCTAAATATTTGATCCTCTGTTCCTGCAGTGTTGGCCCTTTAAGATATTATCAATTTTGCATCTCTCCTTTTCAGTGGGGGAATCCAACAGATCTTGTTGGAAGGCTGAAGACAAGAGACATTGAGAACAAGATATTTGAGCTAAAGGAAAGATGGAGGGGGAGAGGATAGATGTCCATGATGACTTACTATGAGGAAGATTGTCCAGGGAGTGCTTTCTAGGTAATGAAGATGACTCACAATATAGCTATTGGGATCAAGAGGCAGAAGCAGAGCAGAGATGAAGGTAAAAACAAGTTATTGCTGCTCTATCTTCTATACCTGAGGAAAGTAAAATGGGAAGATGGCCATAAACTGGATATTTCCAAAAGACAACAATAACAAGAGTTGTTATCTCTAAATAGTTGCAAGGTTTATATAATAAGTTCCTCACAACCCTGGGAAGCTTACTCTGGCTTTCCAGTAAGATTTCACAGACAAATTTCTACACCTGGAGTCCTGAGAGACCAGATATTTAAAGTCAGAATGCACCAATTTATTCTGGATTTGGATCCTGCCTCCATCTTTTACCAATACTATGACCATATTCAAGATCAGGGGTGGGGAACCTGTGACTTCAAGGCCACATGTGGCCCTCTAGGTCTTCAAGTGCTGCCCTTTGACTGAATCCAAATTTGTGAAGTTTGGATTCAGTCAAAGAACAACATTTATGGAGCACCTATTATGCACCAGGTACTGTGCTTGGTACAAGAGTTACAAAGACAAAAATGAAACATTTTTCTTGCCTTCAGGGAGTTTTACATACTACTTGAAGAAAAATATGTGCACAAATAATGGGCACAAAATACATTCCTATTTAGTTGTTCAAATTCATGTATGATCTCTTTGATTTGGAAGTTCCCTCTGCAGCCCATCCATGATTGCCCATCCTATGAGACTCTCATCCATGTCTTACTGAAAGTATTCCCCTTTGGTTCCAGTCAGTGTTCTGAAGCCTTCCTTGATTTTTCCTGACATCTCAAGGGCACCCATGGAGCACTCTGGCTATCCACCCTTCATCCTTCATTCTTGCTACATGACCAGTCCATCTTCTCTTTATATCATACAATTCTTTGATCACATCCTTTACTCCTATTCTTCCTGGTTTCTCATTGATTATATGTGGTAACCCACACACACCCATTATATACCTTTCCATTGCCCTCTGTGTGATGCACAAAATCTACAATAATCCAAAGTAACTTGGGGGTAGGAGAAGAGATCACTAAGAACTCATGGGAACAGAGAAGAATTTCTGTAGAAGTTGGTACGTAAGGTGTGCTGAGCAAATACTGCACTTGCTCCAAGCCCTGCTTAGAATAAATGTTTATTGATTGATTGATTAGTTTTATGTGAAGTAAAACAGCTTCAGGACTGTGGAAGCAATAGAAATACATTGTTTAAGAAGAAGACTTGTAAAACAAATGACCATTCATTCACTGAGCAAGGTTTACAAAGTAGAGACAAGACAGATCTTGTGGCTAAGGTCCCACCTGGTCCCTTTAGGAGTCTCCTACACACATCTCCATTCTGTCTCTATCTGTATGTTAGTCTCTTTCTGTTTACCTTTTGGGATCTCCAGCTTTCTTTTTCTGACTCTCATAGATCTCCACTCTTTATCTCTGTCTCCTTCTTTTTCCATTTCTCTGTCTCTCTTCTTGTGTCTCTTTGCAGGTGTCTCTGCTCTCTTTCTCTCTCTCTCTCTCTCTCTCTCTCTCTCTCTCTCACACACACACACACACACACACACACACATTCTTCTGTCTGTATTTTAGTGTGTACTTGTCTCCCTCATTAGGATATAAGCTCATTGTGGGCAAGGATTGTTTTAGCCTTTGTTCTTGTATTCTTGTAACTTATTTGTTACAGTGCCTAGGACATAGTAGCTTAATAAATACTCATTGTGTGATTGATTAATTTGTTGACTGGGAAGAAGTTAGCAGTTCTACAAGCTGGAGAAGAGAAGGAAGCAGTCTAGGGGATGACAGAACACCTGTAGAAAGGCATGCAGTAGGGCAGGATGGGGAATGGAATGCTCTATTTGGGGAATGGCACAGAGACTGATATGGCCAGAACACAGAGCACGTAACAGGCAATCATTCCAAAAGAATAAGATGAAGCCAGATTTTAAAGGGTTTTAAATGACACTCAGAGGAGTTTGTGTTTTATCCTAGAAGAACTAAAAAGCCACTGAAGCTTGCTGAGCAGAGGAGAAATATTCATGGTTTTAGGGATCTAAATTGTGCCGTTGTATGGACGCTGAATAGGAAAGGGAAGAAATTAAGGCAGGGAGATCAATTAGCAGGCAAATGGAATATCTAGACAAGAGGTGATTAGGGCCTGAGAGTGATCACTATGTGAGTGGACAGAAGCAGATGGATGCAATAATAATGACTTAACATTTATAGAGCACTTTAAGGTTTGCAAAGTAGATTTACATATGATGTCATCTGATCCTCAAAAATAACCCTGGAAGGTAAGTGCTGCTATTACCCAATTTTTACAGATGAGACTTGCTCAGCATCACACAGCTAGTAAATGTCTAAGGTAGGATTTGAACTGAGGTCTCTCTGACTCCAAGTCCAGCATTCCACCACTATGCCACCTAGCTGTCTCAGGTGGAAGTAAAGTTTGGAGTAGATCACCTTTAAGATCCTTTCTTCTGATTCTAGGAATCAAAGAAGTCTGATTCTAGAAATCAAAGAATTCAAGCTTGTCTGCTGCTAAGGCTTGAAACCACTGTGACAAGATGCCTTCTTGGCCCAGTTTCCTGGAGGGATGCCTAAACATGCCCAGCTTCTAAGTGGGTATATTTACTAATGTTGTGTGGACTATATTCACACACATGTACATACACACACACACAAAAAAAATGTTGCAGTAAACATCCCAGAGAAGCTTCTGCCCTTTCTGGGAATCCCTTAAAAAACTATGAAAAATACAGGTGACTGCAGCCTTCAAGAAGCATATTGCTAGAATGAAGACCCAGGCTATAGCCAACGATTTAAATGCAATGAAATTTTAAGGACTGGATTGTGGCCCTGGGATAGGGCTGGTCATGTAATTTTGATTCTTCCACACATGTTTATTGGATTATGGGCAATTCTGTAAATGAACTCCCAGATGATTAAACTAGGGTGGGGAAACATTCCAGGAATAGTCTTGGCTGTCCCTTCAGACCAGGCTGCTCACTACTGGTCTTAATCTGTGAAGTTTAACATAGAAATGTTAAGTACTTGGATTCTGAATTATGTGCTGGGCCCAAAGGATTAGGGACAGATAGATACAATAATTGTATGGCCCTGGGGACAAATTTTTGGATGAATCCTTGAATGTACCAAGGGAAGCAAGTCTATTATTGAAGGTTCTGTTCTTTCTTTTTCTTTAAAGACTTTGACCCACATCACCCTTTCCTTCTTCTGCTTCTCCATCATCACCACTACCCTCCATGCCTGTTGTCTATCTGATTATAGGATATGGAGTTTAGACCTGGAAGGGGCCTTATATAAATAATACACATACAAACTTGTATACATATATACAAAACACATACATATATGCAAAACACACACATATACCATTTTACAGGCTAGAAAACTAAGAAGAAGAATATGAATTGTCTTTCACATGATTATATGACTAATAACCACATGAGTTGGGGTTTTAACCAAGTCTCCTAAGCTCAAGAACAGGGCTTTCTCTAATCAATCAATGAACCAATCAATAAGTTCCTACTATGTACCAGATACTATACTAGGCACTGAACATAGAATATAAAGACAGACATGAGCTAGTCCCCGCCCTTAAAGAGCTTATTTTCTATTAGGGGAGAGAAAAGTCACACGTATAAGTAAATGCAAAATAAATATGTAAATGCAATATAATTGGGGAGGGAGAAACCAGCAAGTGGGAAAGTTATCAGGAAAGTCCTCATGTATTTGTGAGAGGTAAGCAATGATGGAAGCTGGAGATTCTGAAAGACAGAGAGTGCATTCTGGACATAAGGGATAATCATGAAAGTCATAGACACATATATAAGAACAAGAGCCATTCTCCAATAGATATATGGTAGAATGATAGTAACAGTTATTAAAAGGAGACCAGAAAACTATCAACAAATATGAAAAAAATTCCAAATCACTAATAATGGAAGTAGTGCAAAATAAAAGAACTCTGATATTCTATCTCAGATTCATCAGATTGGCAAATATGACAAAAAAGGAAAATGACACTTGGAAATGATGTGAGAAGATAGATTTACTAATGCACTGAAAGCAGAGCTGTGAATTGGTGCAAACATCTTGGGAAGCTATTTTTAACTATACCCCAAAAGTCACTGTGCTGTACAACCATTTGATCCATCAATATCACTACTAGATATATTCCCCAAAGAATATGTTTGCTTGTTTAAAAAAGAAAGAGGTAAGGGACTTGTAGGTATGAAATACTTATAGAGCATTTTTGTTGTAGAAAAACAATGGAAATTAAGGCAGTACCCATCAAGTAGGGAATAGCTACAAGTACTCAGTACTTGTATACATAACATTCTACTGAGTGCTGGAGACACAGATAGAAATCAGAGTCTATACTCTTAAGGAGCTCAGTTTCTAATAGGGAATGACAATATAGATAGAGATAGAGACAGATACAGACATACACATAGACATAGACACAGACATGGACACAGACACGGACATGGAGATGGAGACGGAGACAGATAGATATAGATATAAGCATAGGTATAGATATAGATATAAGCATAGGTGTAGATATAGATAGATATAGATATAAGGTTATAATGGCAAGCAAAGTGGTACTTAGCTACTTGTTTCAGCTATTCAAGTGCCTTTGAGCCCCACCTTTGATGATATCAAGTCTTTTTTGGAAAACAGTATACATTGTGTACTATTCAAGGCACTCAGAATATGAAGAAAGACATGAACCAGTCCCTGCCCTCAAAGAGCTTACATTTTGTTAGAGAAGACAAAAGTACAGTCATAAGTAAATGCAAAATGATTATGTAAATGTGTGATAATTTTGAGGGGACAATGAGAAAGATCCAGAAAGATCAGAGTTTAAAAGGAGACTGAAGCAATGCATGCTAGCATTCTTTTCGATGTTTGGCTTTTGTTTTTCTTTTCTCACTGTTCATTCTATTGGCTGTAACACTTCTATACAACCAGACGATTGTACAACGTGAAAGAGTTTGCAGAT
>CM053594.1:86837207-86869957 GCA_028646575.1 Pseudocheirus occidentalis
TGAAACTCTGCTACCAAGGGGGGAAGCTCTGTTCCAAATCGCTGGGGTTTTCCCAACTGCCGGAGCTATTAGGGGGGTGTTGCAAGTCCCCCCAGCTTTTGCTTGCTGAAAGTGCACCCCAGGACCACCACCCAAGACCACGATCCGGATTCAGGCCACTCAACGCAAGAGTACTTGGCCCTGATCAATCGATTCAGCCCCCCTGCGGAGTCCACAGGCCAGGGGCTCTGAAGCAGCCTGGTGGGGGCCGCTGCAGGTTCCAGCAGTTCCCTTCCCCCACTGCTTCCTTGCCCCGGGCAGAATGACAGAACTGCTATACCATCCCCAAATTAATTTTCAAACCTTCACTTTCACTAACTGTCTCTGCCGATTTTAAGCTCCCCTTAGGCAGGTACTTTAGATTTTCTTTGAAGTAGACTCATGCTGAGGTTTGGGAGGCTCCTCATGGCCTGCTGCGGTTTTAGGCTGGCTGAGGTGCGAGTTGCGCCTCTCCCGTCCCAGTTCCTCAGGCCTTGGCAGATGTGGAGGTGCTGGAGTCTGTAGAACCTCTGCAGGCTGGCTGCGGTGTCCGCTCTCGGCTCAGCTTAGCCCAGCTCCTTCCCACAGTCCCAGGCCTGGCCCTGGTCTCGGCTTCAGGCTGTTTCAGTCTCCACTCCCGGCTGCCGCAATGAGCCCCTGCTGCCGAGCTGCCTTCAGCAAGAGATGGGTTCTCTGCATTTTTGTGAGTCTGAGACTCCTAGACTTTATCTGGGCTCATAATTTAATGGGTGTTTAGGGTTGCGGTGTGGGAGCTGTGGGACCTTGCTGCTTCTACGCCGCCATCTTGGCTCCACCCTAAAATGTCCTCACTTTTTAATTTAAAAAAAAAAAAAGACATCACATCTAAAGGAGTGGTGGCCAAGGAAGACTACTTTGGTCTTGAAAAGTTGCCAAGATGGTGAATGGGGCCATTACAGAGTAGATCCTTACATTGCTTCCAGGAATAACATCAGGGTTGAATTGATCTTTGTTGCACAACTGGAGAGGGATGGTACAAAAAGGGGCCTTCATCCATGAGTCAAGGTGGTTAACAAGGCTCTCCAGAAGATGGATGGGAAGTAGCTCACTCAAAAGGGAGTAAAGCAAAGGAAAGTTGGAAGAGACCTCAGGGGCCAAATAGTTCAACAGACTCCTAATTGACAATGACCTCTACAAAAGCCCCAATGAATGGTTATCCAGGGTATCCTTGAAGATCTGTCATTATGAGGAACTCCCTACCTATTTAAGAAGTTACTTATACCCATGTTGAATACATTGAATGCATACTATGTCCCAGACACTGCACTAAGTTTTAAGAATACAAAACCAAAAGTAAACCTCAAAGAGTTTACATTTAACGGTGCTTATACTCTACACAGCCAGGAAATTGAATTGCTAGTGAAAGATGAAACCAAAGAGACTTTGAGTTTCCATAACTCTTCATTTGTAGTACAGACATTTGTGTCTATGCTTTAGCCTCCTTTTGGTAAGGGATTATATCTTTTTTCACGACTATATTTCCCCATCACCTATTGTGATTACTTGCACCTAGTAGTTGCTCAAAAGTTGAGGATACTTCCTATCCTCTACTATGTTATAAGGTCCTCTAGTTAGGAAGTTTTATCTATGAATCTTCCTAAAACCTAGCTTAGGACCTAGCACATAGTAAAGCCTCCATGCTCTGAAATGAATTCCCTAGAGGATTGAAATAGGATCAGTGGGTGGAAGTTGCAAAGAGACAGATTTTGTTCAAATGGAATGAAAAGTTCCTAACAATTAGAATTGACCAAAAGTAGAATTTCCCTGTTTCCCTCCACAGACTCTAAGATCTAATCAAACTGTCCTTCTAAGTATTCCTTCCTGCTCTTCCTGTCTCTGCTCCTTTGCACTAGATGCCCCCCATGCCTGGCATACTCCACTTCCTTATCTCCTTTTCTTAGCTTCACTGTCTTCCTTTAAGACTAAGCTTAGGGGCAGCTAGGTGGCATAGTGAATAGAGCACTGGCCCTGGAGTCAGGAGGAACTGAGTTCAAATCTGGTCTCAGACACTTAACACTTATTAGTCTTGGTGTGACCCTGGGCCTAGTGTGGCCTTGGGCAAGTCACTTAACCCCAATTGCCCTGCCTTCTCCTTTCCAAAAAATAAAAAAAGACTCAGCTTAGATCCCACCTTCTGCAGGAGACCTTTCACCATCCATCTCCCTTTTCCCACCTCACTGCTATTGCTTTCCCTCTAAGATTACTCCACAAACATCTTGCATGTTCTTAGCTATTTACATGTTGTCTCCCTTATTATAAGCTTCTTGAGAGCAGGGGTGATACATTTACCTTTCTTTTTATCTTCAGAGCTTCTTACAGTGCTTAACATGTAGTAAGTGTTTAATAAATGCTTGTTGACTGACTGACTGACTGCCTTAAAAGATCACTTACTTTACCCTAAAGTTCACCAAAAGATCACTGTAAGTCTTCAAAGTAAGGCTAGATAACCATTTGTCAGGAATGTTGGAAGGGAAATCATGGTCCAGGTATGGAAGAACAAGGTATGGTTCAGGTATGGATCAGGACTAGATTGCTGATGAGGCCTTTCCAATTCTATGGTTCTGAGACTCTATCAATTGAAGTATCATAGGATCACAAAGTCAAAACTGAAAGAGCCATCTATTAAGGGCCATCTACTCCAGCTCCCCCATTTTACAGATGAGTAAACCTAAAGGGCTAAATAGGTTAAACACAAGAAATATGTGGTCTGTGATTTGAACGTAGGTCATCTGATTACAAATCCAACACTTGAATTGACTGTTATTATGGTTGTTGAGTCATTTACCATCATGTTCAACTCTTCAAGACCCCTTTTGGGATTTTCTTGGCAAAGATACTAGAGTGAATGGCCATTTTATTCTCTGGCTCATTTTACAGATGAGGAATGGAGGGAAACAGAGGTAAGAGACTTGACCAGAGTCACAAAGCTATCAAATATCTGAGGTCAAATTTGAACTCAGGTCCTCCTTACTCCAGCTCTGGTGCTCTACTCACTGTACCACTTAGCTGTCCTTGAACTAACTAAACAGACTCTTAGACAGACCAATGGAAATCACAGCACCACAGTAGCCATTTCTGCCCAGAGTTCCCTTCCAGTCTTCAAGCTTCTAAGGATATCTCTAGGGTACACTGAGAGAGAGGAGACCATCAAAATCTGAAGAAATAAGGAAATACCTTATAGATATACAACTTGACTCACTTGGCAAGAGACAGAAGGGAGGTCCAAGAAAGGCTGGGGGGTGGGGCAGGGGAAGGAATCCTCTTTCTTATCCTTCCTAGATGGGTCTAAGTCAATAAGCATTTGTTAAGTACCTACTTTCTCCTAGATACTAGGCAAGGCCCTGGGAGTATAAAAGTGAAACTTGGAGAGTTTAAATTCTATCAAAGGAGACAATATATAATGAAATAGAAGAAGAAAGAAAGAAGCATTTAGTAAGTGCCAGACATTATGCTAAATGTTTTACAAATATCTCATTTTGTTCTCAAAACCACCCTGGGAGGTATTGTCTCCATTTTACAGTTAAAGAAACTGAGGCAAGTAGAAGTTAAGTGATTTTCCCAGGGTCACAAGGCTAGTACATTTCTCAGGCTAGTTTGAACTCAAAATAAATATAAAATGAATACTTTAGGTGTGGGAATGGGGGAGGAATTAGCAGCTAGGGAGACTTAAATTTTTTTTCATTTAGAAGGTAGAACTTGAGCTGAGTTTTAAAGAAAGTCAGGGTTCTCTAAGGGGGAAATAATAGGGAGTAAATTCCCAGCAGGAATGACAGCCAATACAAAGACACAGAGGAAAGAGATGGAGTGTTGTGTATAAAGAAAATAAAGACGGCCAAGTTGGCTAGGCTGTAGAACGCAGAAAAGAGAGTAATAGGAGGATGGAAAGGTAGGTTGGAGCCAGGTTATATAGGACTGTAGATGCCAAACAGAAAAGTTTATATTTTATTCTAGAGGCAGTAGTAATCCACTGGAGTTTATTGAGTAGTTAGTGGTACGATTGGACCAGTACTTAAAAAAAATTGCTTTGGCAGCTATATGAAGGAAGAAGGATAGGAGACTCAAGGCAGAGAGCCCAATTAAGAGGCTAATACAATAGTCTAGGCAAGGAAGGGGTGACAAGGGCCTGAAATGAGACAGTGGATGTGAGTAGTGAGATGAGAGAGATGTGTAGGTAGGAACAACAGGATTTGGCAACTGGTTGGATGGGTGGGATGAGAAAGAGTAAAAGTACAGAATAACACAGAGCTGCAAATTTAGGAGACTGGAAGGATGGTTGTTGCCCAATTAAAAGGTAAATTCCAAATAAGGGTGATTTGAGGGGGAAGGGATTATGAGTATTATTTTGGATATGTTGAGTTTAATTAAAAATCCAGTTTGAATTATCTGATAGACACTCGGTGATGCAAAACTGGAACTCAGGAAAGCGAGGGGAAGAGGAAGAGGGAGAAAAGAAGAAGAAGAAGAAGAAGAAGAAGAAGAAGAAGAAGAAGAAGAAGAAGAAGAAGAAGAAGAAGAAGAAGATGAAAGAAAAAAGAGAGAAGGAAAGAAAGAAAAAGATTAGAGTTAGATATAGAGATATAGGTCACAAAATCATCAGCTTATTAAGAGACCTCAGAGGTCATTCTGTGCAACCTTAACTAGAATTACCTCTACAACATACTCAAGTGTTTATCCATCTTTTGTCTGAAGAACACCTGGGAAAAGAGAACCTATTGCATCCTGAAATAGCCCCTTCTACTCCTTAATTCTAAGTGCCTTGAAATGTTTCCTTGTGTTAAACTTAAATTTACCTCTTTGCAACTTTATCCATTGCTCCTCATTTGGGGATAGGAAGAGAAAAGTCCAATCCCTCTTTTAGGTGACAGTTTTTAAAATCCTGAAAACACCTCTAATATAGAGCACAGAATGAAAATGGAAGGAGGATTCCCTACAGATGAAGTCCTCCAGATGCGTGTCTTCATCTTCTCTTGTACACTTGCTGCTTTTCCTACCTGTCTTTCACCCTACCATATCTACTTCCTCCTAGATGTTTACCCAAGCATGAAAGACTTTCACTGGTAGAATGTACAGATGAGAATAATTTGTTCCAATGAACATAAAGTTTGCTGAAATAGAAGCTGTGAAGCACTTAGAGCTTGGTCAGACACCAAAGAAGCCAAGATCATCCACTGAATCCCAGGTCATCACCAGTCATCCTGACTTTAGTCTTGTCGTTGAACTTCAATGACCCTGAAAGAGAGATTGAGGTTGATGGCTTTGTGCAACTCTGCCTCACTTAAATCCAATTCATATGTAAGTCACAGCATCACCCCATGATGTCACTGGTCCTCTTTGAAACGAAGGATGAACAATAATTTCCCCCTACAAGCATATCTGGGATTGTGAGGTTAGGGTCCAAATGTGATGATTATATTGTCCTCTATATCAACTGTGAAAACAGTTTGTTGTAATAATCTTTACAAATGGTTTCCACTTTTTCTTCTGTCTGGTCACCTTCCATTTTCATCCTTAAATGCCTGAAAGGATAACATTGGGGAAATAAAGAGGAGATGCTTCAGTCACGCGGAAGAGATAAAGAAAGACAAGGCAGACAGATGGCCACAGTGCAACACTGATATCCTTGCGATGTCAGGGAAGCTTCTAGTACACAAGGTTTGACTCCCCATGTGAACTTAACCAAGGATATAAACAATAATCATACAAGAGAGATAGACATGGATGAGTTGTGACATTTATTGCTGAAGGAAACTCTCAAATCAATGAGATCACAAATTCATCTGGGGATCTGAAAATGCAAAAATCTGATACAAGAATGGCAATAATTTTTTCAGTCATGTACTAAGTGAAAGGTGAAAGACAGAGAGGCATATGCTCACCTATGGGATCTGTGCAGTCACACCAAGTTAACAAGCATTTATTAAGTACCTAATACTTTTCCAGGTACTATGCTAAGCTCTGGTGATACAAAGAAAAGGGGGGGGGGGAGGAAATCTTTGCTTTCAAAGAATTCACAGCTAATGATAGAGAAAGTGAACAGCTGCATACAAACGAGTTATATAGAGGATAAAATAGAGACAATCTAAGAAGGAAGAAGTTAACATTAAGGAGGATCCAAAAGACATTTCTTCTCATAGAAGGTAGGATTTTAGCTGGAGCTTAAAGTCAGGGGAGCCATATGATGGAGATGAGGAGGGGGAGAATTCCAGGCATGGAGAACAACCAGTGAAAATACATGGAGTCAGGAGATGGAATGGCTTGTCTGAAGAACCACAAGTAGGCCAGTGTCACAGGCTTACAGAGCACCCAGGATGAGTAAGGTATAAGAAGACTAGAAAATGTAGGGAGGGGCCAGGTCATGAAAGACTTTAAAAGCCAAACAGAAGATTTTACATTTGATCCTAGAAATGATAGGGAGCCCCTAGAGATTGTTGAATTGGAGGCTGGGGAGAAGAGGTACTAGGAAAAGGCTGGACAGAGTTAGAACTCCTCTTTAGGAAGACTGCTTTGATACCAAGTGGAAGATGGACTAGGTGGGGAGAGACTTGAGGCAGGGAGACCAAGCAGCATGTTATTGCAAAAGTTCAGGTATGATATGATGAGGGCCTGTACCAGGGTTGTAGCTGTGTTACAGTAAAGAAGCCACCATGTGTGAGAGAGATTACAGAAGTAAAAATCAACAGGGCATGGCAACAGATTAGATATATGGGTTGAGATACAAGGATGATCCCTCAGTTGCAACACTGGGTAACTGGGAGGTTGGTGGCAATCTGAATAGTCAGACAGAAGTGAAAAAGAGAGGAAATAATGAATTCAGTATTGTACATGTTGAATTTTAAGTGTCTATAGGACATCCAGTTTGCAATGTCCAATAGGCAGTTGAAGATATGAGACTAGAGGTCAGGGGAGAGATTAGAGTCAGATAAGTAGATCTGAGATTTATCTGCATTGAGATGATAATTGAATCTATGAGAGCTGATGAGATTACCAAGGGAAACGCAAATGTTTTTGAAAGATGCAAGACACAGAATCCTAACAAAAATGGAACTCCCTAAAGCCTAACTCTGAATAATTACAATGAGAAACCTTGGTTCTGGTGAATTTATAATGAAACATACTTCCCTCCTCTGACAGAGATGCTAGTGACCATAAGTGTAGGATTTAAAATCCACTATTGTATGCAATCAGAGGATCAATTGGTTTTGCTGAACTGGTTTGTTTGGTTTTTTTCATTGTTGTTCCAAGAGAGAATGTAACACTTGAACTGGGAGATCTGTGTCCTGTAATGGTAATGTAAATGGCAAGATCTTTCCTGTCCATTAATAGGCCCTTGTAACCTGCTTATGTCACTTGGAAGTCTAAGACACATGAGTTTGAATCACATAAAACCTGTGGTGGGAGGAGCTTGCTGAACAGGTGGAGCAGGAAGAGTGAAAGAGAGTTGAAAGGCAGTTGGTCAGAGCAGTTAGAGCTCAGAGAGAGAAAGAAAGCAGGCAGCAAGTTGCCAGTGTTTGTGGGAAGGCCTTAGTCAGGGGAACCATCTTGGGGATAGCAGTGCCTCCTCCATTGTTATCATGTATAGATTTCTTTGATTTGGTTTTCTGGTGCTTGAATAAATGTGTTTTGGTTGTCTTCCATGTGGAGAGTCTGCTATATTTTGCCATTCAGAATTATGCTGACATATTCATAGCCACCATAGGCACTGTGTATAGCGTATTGGTGCTACATGTCCAGAAATACTTATAAAAACAAAAGACATCAACAAGATCTACTCTAAAAAAAATTTAAACCATTCTCTATTGATGGTGAGTTTCTCCAAATATTTTTATCCATAAACAACTACATCATTTTTTTTAATCCCAGAAAACTATAAAGTCTCCTCAGTGAAATTCATGTCAGTCTGAAAGAGATTGGTTAGTTATTTACACTTGAAAAACAAAGTGGATGAAAAACAAATAATTGTCCATATATGCATATGACAGTTATAACATGCAGTTGGATGGGCATCCTGTTAAGTGAATTTATCAATATATACCTTGGAAAGGTGATTCAGAGAGACAATGAATGGGGTCTATAATTGAACAAGAGAAAGAGATCGGGCTGGAATCCCATTTGGGAAATTGCACAGGACTTTGAATTATACCAGAATCTTCACTGCCACTATTACCCTCCTCTTAAACACCACTATTCCATGGTCACAATAACAATAGTAATGACTAATGTTAACATTGTACTTTAAAGAGTTCTAAGTGCTTTATGTGTGTTATCACAATTTGATCCTTACAACAACCCTATGATACAAGTGAGATTAGTATTGATGTTCTTGTTTTGTAAATGAGAAAACTGAGGTTCATGGAAGTTAGATGACTAGCCAATGGCAATGCAGTGGGTGTCAATAAAAGCTTTCAAACCCTAGTCTTTCTGATTTGAGGTCCAGCACTTTATAATCTCAAGAAAGATACAGGGCAGGCTACAAAACATCAGCAATAATGATGTGTATACAATAAAAGGCATAAAAGAACATGATGAAGGAATGTATGTCCAACAAAAGGAGATGGATCATACATGTAGAAAGAATGAGTATAATATCTGAGTATCCCAAGTACTATAATGTGCATATATATATATATATATATATATATATATATATATATATATATAGTGAGAGAGAGAGAGAGAGAGAGAAAGAGAAAGCTGCCCAATTCAATCTCCCCAGTAGGTGGGAGGACAATTATGTACCACCATACCCAGCACATTGATATTCTTAAGATTTTAAAAGAACTATAGTAAGTCCTGGTGGATATATCTCCTTTGAAGAGGTAAAAAAGAGAAAGGTGCAAGAAGAAAAAGACACACAGCAATGAATTCATGGATTCATTGGATTCAGAGTGATGTGCAAAGACATACACATACACACACACACACATACACACACACACATACACACACATACATATACACACACATACACATACACACACACACATACACACACATATACACACACACATACACACACACACATACACACACATACATACTCATAATACTAAAAGGAAGGGACCTTAAAGATCATCGAGTTCAATCCTCTAATTTTATAAATGGGAACGTGGTTTACCAAAGTTTCACAGAGAGTGGCAGAACCTTAACTAGACCTAAAATACTCCAGTTCCAAGCCCGGTACTTGTTTCATAACATCAAGGTTGCCAGTGGCAGTTTCTTTCAATTGCACGGTGCCAGGTCTTTGTAGGGTTCATGTATATTCATAAGATCATAGATTTAGAGCTGAAAGATGATTGAGTCTGCTTACTTTACAGATGAGGAGACACCCAGAGAGGTTAACTGATTTGCCTAGAGCCCTAGAGTCTCCCAGCCAGTAAGTATCTACAGTGGGATTCAAATTCAGGTCCAAGGACTCTGTCTACTATTTCATGCTGCCTCTCAAAAAGAAAGAACTGATAACCACCCACATCCCAGGATTCTGCATTAATGAAGCCATATAAATAGTTATGAAGCTCACATGCAAACACATAAGTGACTGGGACTTGCTGCTTGGGTCTGAGTATCCACAAATGGAACAATATTTTAAATGTCCCAGTGTGATTATGATCTGGTCGTGCAAGAGACTGTCAGTCAAAATGCTCACCAATACCAACATGGTCAGCACCACCTAATACAAAGGGTCGATGATTTATATATTCCTTAGTATTGAGTTCCCCTTCACTACTACATCAGATCGAATGGGCCAAGTTTATTATCTTGTTCCCAAACTTCTCTTTTATTTCCTCTTTCTGTCACAGTGGTAGATGGTATAATCATCATAGCTTGGCATTTATATAGTACTTTTATGTAACATGCTTACATGCACTTTATATACATTATCTTATCTGATCCTTACAACAGTGCTTTGAGGTCAGTATTATAAGGATTATTTTCCTCATTTGACTGATGAGGGAGCTCAGTTTCCCAGAGGTTAAATGATTTGCCCATGATCAAACAACTGTTAAGTACCTGAGATAGGACTTGAATTCAGGTCTCCTTCCTCACCCCAAGTCTAACACTTTCCATTCCACACACTGAGCTGTGATACCAATATGGCATCACTCTGATTCTGACCCTTTCTACCTTCATCCAAATGTTCTTCATCATTTTCCCCTTCAATTATTCTTGAGCTTTCTCACATGAATCTATCTTTTTAACAAAACATGAGAAGATCCAGGTATGTTCATTATGTCCATTTAAAATTTCTTCTCTAATTTAACTGTAATTCTATAAGCTCTCTTCTCTATGCAGATACCCTTTAAATACAAATAATTGCAAGCAAATGTTATTACCATACTTTGAAATAAAAATTTTCATCCTACTGTCTCTATGGGCAAATGTGCTCTGTGAGTTGACACAGCTTGGTCCTTCAAGGGATCCTTAAATCCTGGTCCTTTATTCATATCAGTTACTACTCTGACCCTCCCCCTTCTATTTGGCCTAGACCTTTTGAATGAGATATTACTTTCCAGAACAAGATTCCAGTCTGGAATCACATCTCACATCCCACATTCTACAAAGTAAACTGTGTTCCCTGGCCATAGGGTCACCAGCTCACCTTACTTGTTGACCTTACTCTGCATTTGTGCACAGGCACAATGAAGACAATGAATTCTATTGCTTGCTCCCTTCTTGAATGTGTTCAGTTTTTATAACATATGCATATATAAGTATAAGGATAGGTTCTAGACATGTGCTTTCATTGCTATAGAGAACTCCCAGATCAGAAAACTCTCTCTACCAAAGCAAAGTGGTGCCCTCTCTGCAACTTATAGTTTTAGAGAGGTGCCTATAGCAGGATCTGGGGTCCCTGAGGATCACTGATACCTTTCTAGAGAATCCACAAGGTCAAAACTATTTTCATAATAATTCTAAGACATCTTAATTTCTAGCATATATTTCTATGTTTATAAATTATTTTAATCAATGTTTTTAAAAACTGAGGGATAGTATGGCATAGTGGATAGTCAGTAAGACCTGGGTTCAAGTCCCACTTCTAACACACTGGTTATACAACCTTGGACAAAGTTATTTAATTTCTCAATGTTCAGGGTTCTAAGCAACTCTTTAAACTGTAAGTTGCAGAATAGGTGCAGACCTACATTTTGGTAAAGGGAGTTTCCTTGTGTGGGAGTTCCTTTTGCCAGTGAAATCACCAGTCTAAAGCCTATCACTAAAAATCAAAGAGGTTCTTTGAACAATGCAACAGGAGTTCGGTCCAAGGAACCAGAGAGTCAGGGGAATCAGAAAAGGTCACCACCACATGAAGGATCAGCATCCCTTTTTTCTTTATTCTCTGCATTACTCATTTATCTTCTATCTACTTCTGCCCCACTTTCTGTTCCTATCCTTCCTAACAAAGAAAGTTCCAGGAAAGTTGGATGGTAAGTTGATACCTTTGCTCTTTCCAAACATGCTACACTCTGGCTCTCCCTCTCCCAAGGTGATAAGGGTCCTTGCACAATCCAGATAAATCACCATCTCTTCATCCCTTCATTTCACTTCCGCCACCGCAAGCTTTGAAGTCCCAAAACAAACTGTTCCTGAGACTAAATGCTGTTATCTTCATAGCCCAGGTGACAGGATATATTATGAGTTTATGATTTCCAGAAACTAACCCCCAGCAACAGTGATTTCTTATAATCATTGTTCATACTTGGTTCATACTTGGGTGGAAGACTTTGAAGAAAAATGCCAAGATTAACAGGAAGCCCTCTTCTAGCTTGACTTCATAGAATTACACAATTTTCAAGCTGAAAAGGACATTAGACAAGTACTACCTCCTACCCAAAGCATCTCCATATATCAACACATTTAAATTATTTTATATTAACTATATATGTATACACACGTGCACATAAATATGTATATGTATATACATACATATATATTTTGCATGTATTTATATGTATGTATTATATTCCCCTCACAGAATGCAAACTCCCTGAGGGCAGGAACTGTTTCTTCTGTGTTTATCACCCCAAAGAACTAATTCAGTGCCTTGCAGATTGTAGTTACTTAATTGACTCAATTCTAATTTATTAAAGATGATGGTTAGGGAATGTCTTGGAAAGGAAACAGTGATTACCAAAACCCCGGAAAGCTTTATTAAGGAACATTCATGTCAGAATGACCTTATTCTCTTTTTTGACAAAAGTTTCTAAACTTGTAGAAGAGAGGAATTCTGTAGTTACAGCTTACATAAATATTAGCAAAGAGTCTGAGAGAGGTTCTCATGCTAAGTCTTATATAAAAAACGGAGAGATAAAGGCTAGACCACAATGCCAATGAAACAGAATTGGACTGGCTAAACCCAAAGAGTCGTCATTAATGGAACAATGTCAGCTTAGAAGGAGGCTTCTAGTAAAACGCACTGGCAATCTGTGCTTGGCCTGTGCATTTTTAAATTGTTACCAGTAACTCAGATAAAGGCATAGATGGTATGCTTTTCAAAGCTATAGATTTCCAGAAGGAATGGCAACACACTGAAAAACAAAATCAGGATACAGAAAGAGCTTTAAGGCTACAACACTGGGCTGAATCAAATAAAAACATTTCATTGGAATAAATATGAAGTCTTACACTGGGATTCAAAAAATCAACTTCACAAGTACAAAATAGGAAAAGTATGGCTGGCAACAGTTTGTCTGAAAAAGATGATGGTGGAGGGGCTTAGCAGACTACACACTCCCATGCAAATCATCAATGTGCTATGGTATCCAAAAAAGTTTATGTGATGTTGGAATATGTTAAGAAAGATAGAATTTCCAGGAATGAGAATTCCTTGTATTCTGCCCTGGTGAGATCACTAGAGTATTGTGCTCAAGTCTGAACGCTGCAATATATGAAGGATGTTGATTAGTTGTTGGGATCGGAAAAAGACAGCTAGCATGATGAAGAGCCTTGAACACATGTCATACAAGGATTAAGGAACTTCAAGCGTTGAGTCTATTGAAGGAAAGATTCAGGAGAGGGCTAGGAAATGAAACATGATAGCCATCTTTGAGTATTTGAAAGCGCATCATTGGAAGAAAGATCTAATTAGTTCTATTTTGTCCCAAAGAGCAAAACCCAGAAAAGCAGTGGACGGAAGTTACAAAGAGACAAACATAGGCTTGATGTCAGGAAAATTTTTCTAATAATTAGAGTTCTCTGAAAATGCAGTGGGCTACCTCAAGAGCTAAAGGGCTCACCTTCAATAGAGATCTTCAGTAAGAACAGAGGAGTGGCAGAAGCATAATGACATCATCATTATAATGATAATGAAGATAGATTGATTGATCAATAGAATTTATGTAGAGCTTCAAATTTTTTAAAGTGCTTTACATATATCAACTCATTCAATCCTCATAGCAACCCTGGAAGGCAGGTGCTCTTATTATGCCCATTTTACAGATGAGAATACTGAGACACAGAAAGGAGTGAAATGGCTTGCCCAGGTCACACAGCTAGGAAGGGTCTGAGACTGGAATTGAACTGTGGCCTTCCTGATGCCAATTCCTGTACACTATCCATCGTACCACCAAGCTACCTGCTAGTGCAAATAGTGCAAATAGCATAGTGCAAATCCCTTTCAAGGCATAACCTAGACTAGACAGCCAACTCTCAACTTCAATGAGTCTGTGATTCTGAGTGCCTGAGCATAGAAGACTGGGGGGGAAAGACGTCCTTGGAGTTGGGAGAGGACTAGGCTAAAATTCCACCTCTGACGCTAGCTACGGGATCATGAAGTAACTTCACACCTCTCTGAAATTCAGTTTCTTCATGTGTAAAATGAGGTTAATAATGTCTGTAGTGTTGCCCCACAGAGTTCAGTTGATCAATCAGTCAATCAACAAGCATTTATTAAGTGCCTACTATATTACTAGAGACTGTGAAGATGGGTGATACAAAGACAAATCTCTTTGCTGTGAAGATTGAATGAGAACAGATCTGTGAAGCATGGAGCAAGCCCTCCTCTACCATCCTTGTCCCTCCTTTGAACACTCTCCACTCTGTAAGCAATGAAGTCAAGTGCTCTAAAATAATCAGCCATTTATCTCGGTAGTACTGCTAAGTAATGATAACTGCAGAAAAAAGTATTTGATATTCCCTCTACTCTTGGAGCTTATAAGGTATTTGGAGATGCCTGAGGAGAGATTCATGCTTCAGGCTAGAGAGGAGATTTATGTTTCCAATTGGACTCAATGACCTCTAAGATCTCCTTCATTTCTAAGAGTTCAGCATTACAAATCATAAAACTGTACTTTTACTATGTAAGATCAAATGTCAAAATGAATAGTACAAGTAGGACGCACTATAACAATTCAGCAGAACGAGAGAGAGAATTCTTGGCGTAAGTCAGTCAACAAGGATTGACACGCCAGGCCTAGTGCTAAGCAATGGGAGGACGAATGCGAGCAAACAGACTCTCACCTCAAGGAGCTTACATTCTAACAGAAGGAGACAACACATAAAAGGGAACTCAAAAGTTGATGGAGATTTAGGGAGAGATCCCGGAGAGAAGACATGGTTTGGAAAATGAAGGGTGGCTGGGCTGGGATGGACCCTCCTTCAAAATGGAGATTCCAGTAAGAACTCAGCAATAGGATAAGGGGGCTGCAGGGGTGGAGGGAGAAGGCAAAGAGAGAGGAAGGAGAATGAATGCATGGGGAAGAGGTCTGGACTTGAAGTCAGCAGACCTGAGTTTGAGTTGTAGCTCTGACTTCTTTGCCATGTGACCTTGGACAAATCTTTGCATCTTTATGAACCTCAATTTCCTCATTAATAAAATGGTAAAAAATAAAATAAAATAAAATAAACGCTTGCATTTCCTACTTTATTGAAATTTTGAAAGGAAAGCTATTTGTAACCTGAAAGATGCTATAAAATTGCAATCTTTTCTTAAGGCACCTTCAGTTCATATTAACCTTTTTGGCTGCCACACATTTTTAATTATTCAATCTGGGTCAGTGAGAAAAGGTCTTCAGAAGACCTTGGACTTGAATTGGGACTATGTTAGACACACAGGAGATGATGAATGGAGTTCCAAGTTTAGGTACAGGCTTCAAGTCGGGAATGAATATGGCATGTATGAGGAGTGATTAAGAGGCCAGCCTAGCTCAAGTTACAGATTGATACTGGAAACTATTAGGAGATAAAGTAAAAATCTGGGGTGCATTTGGCTAGACTGGTAGCCCAACATTTACAACTGTAAAGATTTGAAGGGTTTTTTGGAAACATAAAATATTAAAGTTGGAAGAGACCTTTAAGGATCATCTAGTACAATCCCCATATTTGGCACATAAGGAAACTGAGGCCTAGAAAAGGGAAGTGACTTTTCTAAGGTCCTAGTAAGAGTTAACCACAAAGCCAAGGTCAAAACCCAAGTCTCTTGAACCTCCGTCCATCACTCTTTCCACAATGATGGCTTGAGAATTGCTGTTATGTATTTGAAGCCACTGTCACTATGGCTTGACTGTGAAGTCACTGTGGCCAAACATTATTAAAAACCAAATTGTTCTTTGTTTGAATGGATGGGTAAATTGAGTCAAGACAGTCAAAAATCTTATAGGTTTTTCATGAACTTGGTTTGGGTAATTATATTATCAAATTTAAGGGGAAGTGATTTGTAATATAATGTAATGCTATATCAACTGCGAAAATAAGTTCCCTTTTAAATATTTGCCTATACATCTCTTCCACAACCCTTCATTTTCTCCGACTTCAATGAGATGACCTAGAAGAAAAGAAAAAAATCTTTTTTCCAAATGCTTATCTATTCAATTCTTTATTCTTTTTTTCCCAATCCTTTATTCTTTAATAATGAGTAGCTTTGTCACATTGTTATTACTCTTATTGCTGACGTTGCTATCACAAACAGAACACCTGCTCCTGTGAAGGAGGCATCATCTAAGAGCGCAGGAGAGACTTGGCCTCAGCCTCCAAAGCTCACAGGTTCACAAAAGCTACCAGATGCCTTTGACCTTTGTTAATTGTGTTCCTAGCTGTACCTTCCATTGGCTTTCTAATGCAAAACCCCTTCATCCCTGTTGAATCTGGTTTCTTAAGAATGAGGTACTGGAGCACCAAGAAACACCCTATGCTCAGAGCACACCATCCAAGGTCACTGAGAATAAACAATGCTTTTCATATAGCATCTGGGCTCCCTTTATCTTCATTTGGGGGCTCTGCATTTGAACCAAGGTCTCATGACATAAGAGGCCAGATTTTCACTTTTTTTGTTTCTGTTGCTCTTCTGACTAAATGTCCTAAGGATGGGAAGTCAATGCTTTTCAAAGGCCCATATGAAGTACCTAGAGAGGCCATTCCATTGCTCAAGAGTCAGATGTTCATAAAAGACTTTGGCTTTGTTGAAAATGAGGCCAAGGACCCCAGAAAAATAATAAAAATCACTCTGCTTGGTCTTACAGAATCACTACATTTGAAAGTAGGAAGGGGCCTCCTCAACCACATAATCTAACCCATATACCAAAGAAACCCCCATTATCACATACTTGACAAATAAGCATCCAGCCCCTTCTTGAAGACCTTGAAGGAATGAAAACTCACCACGTGTCAAAGTAACTCATTCCATGTCAGCTCAGTTCAAATCATTAGGCAGAGGAGACACGGCTAGACAGTGGTTCCTTAGAGTATAAACTCCTAAAGAATAAAACATATTTCATTTTTAATATTTGCATTCTCACCACTAATCATGGTGCCTGGCAAACAATAGACACTTAATAAATGTTTGTTCATCAACTGAAGGTCCTAGGGGTTTTAGTAAATCACATGCCCAATATGAAACAAATCATGACGTGCCAGCCCACTCCAAAAAAAACCTAATGTGACCCTAAGCTGGCTTGATAAAAGCCTAGTACTCACAGAGTAGGAATATTTTCTTCACTTGCTTGTTGCTAGTTAGTTCATTTAGCTCTCTCTTGTTAAAGCCTAGGAGAGATAAAATAATTAATAATAATAATAATAATAATAATAATAGTAACTAAGATTTATATGGAGTTTTCTATGCACCAGAAACTGCACAAAGTTCTTTATTAGCCATTATCTCATTTGATCCTCATAACAACCCTGGGAAAATGCTGCTATTAATTATCCCCATTTTACAAATGAAAAAGACTGAGGCAAACAGAGGTTAAGTGATCTGCCTAGATTACTATAAGTAATATTTTTGCCCTGTTTTGAATGTTTGTTTGCTCTCGTTGATGGCTATTGAATTTATAATGAGAATTCGTTTTCTAAAAGTATAATATCCAGGATGGATAATAAATCTGCACTGTCTGCCTTGGTCAGCCATATCAGAACTTGTGTTCAGGTCTGAGCAAAATAAGTCTAACCTGCCTTCCATCCAAAAGATCTTCAGATTCTGAGAAATAATATCCTTCGAGACTTAGCTCAAGCGCCACCTTAATATAGGGCCTTTCTTGATCCCCTGGAGGTACCAGTGCATTTGTTTTTTTAAACCACTTTGTAATTATAAAAATAGCAATAGTTAACATATATATATTACATGTGTTAAACGCTTCACAAAAATTATCTCATTTGATGACCAATTCAACTCTAGTGGTAGGTGCTATTGAAATTCCCATTTTATAGATGTGGAAACTGAAATTAACTGACCTGCTCAGGATCCCCTAGTGAGGGCAGATGTGGACTCAGGTCCTCCTGACTGCAGGCCCAGTGGTCCACCCACTGCACCTGTCCCAGAGTATTCTGTACTGATTCTGAATATACTTACACGAAAGCAAAGACTGCTGCATTTTTTTTCCTTTGTATTCCCAGTGTCTGACACAAGGCCCAGCTCATAGTAGGCACTTCACAAATGGCTGACTTCATTGCTATTATGTCCCCCGCTATGTCTTCTCTTCAGTAGGCTGAGCAAACTCCACCTACTTCACCTGGTGGAGAGGCCTTACCCTATACTGGCCCTCCCTGAACACTCTCTCTAGGTTATCCGTGTCACTCCAAAGACTAGAATTCAAAAGTGAAAGTGCCAGCTGGGGAAGAAAAGCCATCTGCTTTCAATGGGCTATTTAAAAAAAATCAGCCACTTAATCAGGGCTGGGTATTTAATCTCTAACGGCCTACTTGAAAGAAATGTTTTCCTGGAAATCACAGGCAAGGTAGTAAAGAAAATTGCCTCTAAAACCTTAGGGGTTCCAACGGATAATCTACTATATTAAAATGGCCGCTTAATTGAAGCAGTTGTGAAGCCCTGCTATAGTAAATCAGGGATGCAAATGGGAAGCCTGCTCTTGGACTTGGAAAAGTAAGGTCCTGATCCTTGTTCTTCCACTTACTGCCTTCTATGACTGTGGCCAAGTCATTTCCCCCCAGGGTCTCAGTTTCCTCATCTGTAAAATAAAATAATTGCACTAGATGCCCTTCCAGTTCTACTAGGAGTAGAGGGTACATAGAATGAGAGGAAGGGTGGGGTAATTGAAAGACCTGGTAGGCTTGCTCTCCAGGGGCAAATCTAAAAGCAATAAGGAGAATAGAACTAAAACCAATAAGGGAGGGAGGGGGTCAGATTTAGGGCTTCATATAAGAAAAAGACTTCCAGGCAGAGCCAAGATGGATGCTTAGAAGCAGCAAGGTTTTGCAGCTTGCACACAGCCACCTCAAATACCCATAAAATATGATGTTAAATTTCAGGGCTCCAAAACTCACACAAAAATACAGAAAAACACATCATCCACTGAAGGCAGCTCAGCACAAAGGGCTCATCACAGCACTGGGGGCCAAAACCAGCCCAACCTGAAATTGCAGCTTAGCCTGGGGACGGCCAGGACCAGCCACAGCTGGAGCCTTCAGGAGAGTGGATCAGAGGCAGCTGTGGCAATTTCCAGAATTATCAAGCCATAAGAAACAAGGACTAAGTGAAAGGTCAGTGGAATTCGCTAAATTTGGGGGAGAAAAGCAATCTGGCCAAACTGCCTCCAGGGCAAGGAAGTGGCAGAAGCAGCAGCCCTGCACTGGCTTCCACCTGGCTGCTTCCAAGCTCCTGGCCTGCAGACTGCAGGGGGGTCAAGCAATCATTCAGAGGCTAAGTACTCTAGCGTTGAATAGCCTGGATCCAGATCATGGTCTTGGGTGGCGGTCCTGGGGTATGTTTTCAATGAGCCAAAGCTGGTGCGGTCTGCGTCAGCCTCCTAATAGCTCTGGCAGCTGCAAAAACCCCAGAAATTTGGGACAGAGTTTTCCCCCCTGGAAGCAGAGCTCCACAGAGCTAAAAATATCAAGGGGCATTGGCAACATGAGCAGGCAAAGGAAACAATATAAGAACAGCAACCAAACTCTAGAATCCTTTTGGGGGGACAAAAAGGATCAAAGCATGGAACAGGAGGAAGACAATACAGTCAGAACTCGCACAACAATGGGGTTGTGGGTGGGGGAAAGATGGGAAGAAAATTTGCAACTCAAAATCTTATTCTCTGCACAACAGAAATGAGTGATGTGAACAAGAAAATAAATTAATTTTTAAAAAAAGAAAAAGACTTCCTTAAAATTAGAGCTATCCAAAGATGGAATGGGATTCTTCAAGGAGATCATGGGTTTTCCCTTCACTAGAGGTGTTCAAGCAAAGGTTGGATGACCACTTGTTTGTGTATTGTAATGGGAATTTTTTCCCCCACTAAATGGGGAAAAACTAATTTTTTAATTATTTAATTGTCTTTTTTTTCCCACTAGCCAGCCCATGAAGCCCTTTCCAACTCTCAAATGCTATGGTTCTGTGATAGAGCATAGAACCTTAGATATAGAGTTAAATAGAGCTGAATTCAAATCCTGCCCATGACACTCACTAATTAAATGATCATTGACTGTTTACTTAATCACTCTGATCTTAATTTACGTATTTGTAAAATCAGAAAAGTGTCGGATTATTTTCAGTTTCAAATGAGATAATAGATGGAAAACACGTTAGGGACCTGAAAGCACAGTGGAAAGATCAGATATTATTACATTTTAAATCTAGAAACCTAAACAAGGCTACTACCTGGAGGAGGGTGAAGATGAGAAGAAGAACAAGAACAAGAGGAAGAAGAGGAGAAAGAAGAAAAAGAAAGAGATCATTAAGATCAACAAAGACAATGACAACAACATCAATTCTTACATTTCCCTCCAGGAATCTGGAAATAATTCAGGAAGAGATAAAATTCCCCGACTTCTCCTTTACTGACACAGGAAAACCCTAGGCTTTTCCAGGTTCAAATGGGGGGGATCACATGTAAAAGCACATAACAAACACCAGAACTCTAAGCAAGCAACTGGCCATCTTGAAGCTCTAGCCTGCTTTGATCTCTCCCAGTCTCCATTTTTTAAACCACTCAGGACTGGTCATTAATAAGGAGACATGAGCCAGAAGAAAGTACAATTAGGCAGATCCAGGACAGGTTGAATGAATGGACCCCCACTCCAAAAAAAATGGATCCCCAAATCCAATGATTGGATAACCTGTTAACGTTCAAAGTTTTTTGTGTTTACAGAAACAGTGCCTGCCTCCTGAGTTAACAGCCTCACCAATTTGGTGTAGTTTGAGACATGATTCCAGTGAAGCTCATGTAGCCAAAACCACATGACTGAAGAGACTAATTTTTTCACCATAGGTATCGTGGATCAGGATGATGCCATATCCAGCGACAGAATCATGAGGCCTGGGTTAAAAACCATCTAACATAGCTTTAACATTGTTCCATTGACAAAAAAGCATCAAAATGGAAAAGAGAATGGGGTGACACATCTTCTACACCCAGACTTTGATTCCTGATGGAATTCTAGAACACATCATCAAAGGGATGGTTAGTGAAAATTTGGAAAAAGAAAGAGTAATCAATCACAATGAGCCAGCATGGTTTCATCAAGAACAGGTCCTGCCAAGATTGACTTCATAATTACCTGGAGAGGCTTATACGAATTGATGCTGAGTGAGAAGAGCAGAACCAGGAAAAATTTGTACACAGTCACAGGTACATCATATGTGTGACGACTGATTTTGAAAAACTGGACTCTTCTCAGCAACGCACAGTTAAAAGACAACTCTACAAGTCTCATGATGGAAGGAGATGTCTACATTCAGAGAAAGATCCAGAAAGACCAGAGTTTAAAAGGAGACTGAAGCAATGCATGCTATGATTCTTTTCGATGTTTGGCTTTTGTTTCTCTTTTCTCACTGTTCACTCCATTGGCTATAATGTTTTGTCATTTTACAGATGACAAAAATGAGGTGTGAAGAGCTTATATGTTTGTTCAACGTCATGTGGCAAGTAAGCATCAAGTGGGAGGTTTGAACCTAGGTCTTCTGACTCCAGGTGTAGTATCTGTCTCTCCTAGAGAGCATATTTATTTAATTTGAAGATTATATAAAATTAGAAGAGATTGTTAACATGTTGGAGGGCAGAAGTAGGATGCAAAAAGATTACTGTAGTCTAGGACTATTCCAATCTAGCATCATCCAAAGCCAAAATGTAATTTGATAGGAATACAGATTAAGTCTTAAACTTGTGTTTAAAAAATCAACTTCAAAAGTACAAAATTGGGCGCAGCTAGGTGGCACAGTGAATAGAATGCCAGCCCTGGAGTCAGAAGGACCTGAGTTCAAAATCCAACCTCTTGACTTGACACACTTACTAGCTGTATGACCTTGGGCAAGTCACTTAACCCCAATTGCCCTGTCTTCCCCCCCCACCCAAAAAGAAAAAAAAAAGTACAAAGTGGGCCAAGACCCCAACATTAGCCTCCTAGATTCCATCACTGACTGTCCCAAAGAAGAAAGGGAAGGAAATAAGCATTAACATACTACCTACTATATGCCAGGCATGGTGTTAAGATGTTAGATGTTTTACAAATATTATCTTATCTGAGAGCCCTTCACTAGCTGTTGGGATAAGATACTGAGACAAGATCCAATCATTTACTTCCTGGCTTCCATAACCTATGGCTATAGCCTTCTCCAATGCCTGCCTAGGAAAAGATTTTACCTAGGAAAAGATTGCTTCTCTTTTCCTGCCTCCTAGGACCTTCTGCCTAAGTGGGTTCCCATACCTTCTCCTTCTCCTGCAGTGCTTTGAGGCAAGCCTCCTGTCTCCTCACAGGACACAAAAATCAACATTTATCAGGAAGTTGGACCTAGAGGGAAGAATTTTAAATAATAAATCACTGAGAATCTAGATGGACACCTTCTGGAATAGCTAGCATGCTCCTACCCCATTCCCCCTTCCAGCCATTCTAAACTCCTGGCTGACGATGTACAAACTTTGTTGTGGTGATGGTGGTGATGGTAGTGCTTGTAGTTGTTGTGGTTGTGGTTGTTATTAAGTAATGTCTGCCCCTTCATGACCCCATTTGGGGTTTTCTTGACAAAGATATTGGAGTGGCTTGTTATTTTCTTCATTTTACAAATGAGGAAACTGAAGCAAACAGGGTTAAGTGACTTAGCCAGAGTCACACAGTCAATAAGTGTCTGAGGGCAGATTTGAACTCAGGAAAATGAGTCTTCCTGACTCCAAGTGCAGCACTCTATCTACTGTGCCACCTGCCCAAACTCTGTTAAATATCCTTAAATGGATGCTTTCTTACTCCCATCTACTTTAATCCAACTCTCCAAAATCCCTCTCCAGATCTGCCCATTCCATCCACTGTACACTCAGTTGCTGCTCTACTAGGACTGATTAAAGTAACTGAGAATGTTTCACCTAGACAAGAGAAGACATAGGGGGAACATGATACCTGTCTTCAAGCATGTGATGGGTTGTCGGAAAGAATAGAGAATAGACTTTCCATAGTTGGCCTCAATGGACAGAATTAGGAGAATAGTTAAAAGTAGAAGGAAATGAAACTTTAGAATCAGTGTAATGAAAAAACATCTGCACAATCAGAGCTGTTCAAAAGCACTCTGTCCCCAGAGATACACAGAGACCAGATGACCATTTGTTAGGGATGACAATTCTTTAGATTTGGATGAGATCAGGAGGACTCTGGGATCCTTTCCAACTCAGAGATACTGCAATTTCTCAAAAATCATTGTTCTTTTCTCTGTGGTTTTTGTTGTTTGCTGTTGTCGTTAGCAAGACATAGTGTATTGAGAGTTGGCCTCAAAGTTGAAAAGACCTGGGCTCTAGGGCCACTTCTGATAGATCATCACCATCACTACCATCATCATCAACATCATAGGTACCACAATGCTTTGGGGTTTGCAGAACCCTTTATTGTCTCTTTTGAGCCTCACAACCACTCTGTTAGGTAGGCATTATTATCATCTCCATTTTACAGATAGCAAAATTAAGGCAGGCAGAGATTAATTGACTTGCCCAGGGTCGCACATCTAGTGTATAGCTGGGAACTGCATTCAAGTCTTCCCAAGTCTATGTCCAGAGCCCAATCCACTGTGTCCCTTAACTGTTTCTCCATATTGGCAGTGAAACTAACCCAGGGCAAATCACTACACCCCTCAGGGATCTAGACAAGTCTTTGTCACAATAAGTTGCAAAGAAGGTACTCACCTGCATTGGTACAGAGTTTCCTTAGTCAGGAGCTCTCTGGAAATTGCAGATCCAATCCTATCTGTATCCTGATAATAATGATGATGCACTTTAAAAGTGCATTAAATTTATAACTCATTTTAATGGCAACAGATCTGCCGAGTATGTGTTTGAAGTACTATAAAGCTCATTTTTTGTGGAAGAGGAACCTCAGTCTCAGAGAAGTGAAAAGACTTACCCAAGGGGTCACACAGCTAGAACTGAAACTGAACCCCAGGTCTCCTAACTGCAAGGACAAACGGTTCCTTTTCTATACCACCACACTGACTCTCAGCACATAAAGAGCACATTTTGAAAACATGATCTTCACAATTTCCTTGAGAAGCAGGTGGATGTGTGGCAAGTACCAACAGCCACAACATGATGAAATTGGAATAGAAAGGTAAAATAACTCAAGAGAGGTCACACAGCAAAAAACAAAAAATCAAGAAGAGGACTCTGGATCATTAGATAATCTCAATATGAAGTAAACTTGCTTTCATTTGAACAGGAGGTTGTAAAAATATGAGACAGTGATAATGGAATTTTTCCCCTTCTGATTAAGACCGTGACGGACAATTTTTTAAAGTATTAGGGAAGCCTGGTGATGCAAATTAACTGAGTAATAGAGTGGGGTTTGTTGCTGTTTTTAAACAAAAGATGAAATATATAATTGATTTAGTAGAAGCTGAGAAGTGATTCCAGAAACTGACTTCAGTTTGTTGAGCGGAAGAAAAAGTGTTCAATTGTTTGAAAATACTGTAGCGTGCAACAGTGTGAAATGTCTCCATGAATCGGGTACTTTAGTCAATATCAAAGATGAAGTTTTTATTGCATTTCTGAAAGCTGGAACAAAGATTCGACTTAGTAACCTTTTTGACGAACTGTTTCACACACCCATATGCATACACACACACACACACACACACACACACATATACATTTACATCTCTACTCTGTCCATTTTCTTCACTTTTCCACCTCTATTCCTTTACTCACAGTATTTCCCATACTTTGATGGGCTACTCCCTCTCTTCTCTACCTTTACTACCAATGAACCCATTTCTGCTTGCTGGAATTTTGTTCGTCCTTTAAGTCCAACAAAAAGCCACTATCTCCATAAAATCTTCTTGATTCTCCCAGTAAGAAATTAGTTTTCCTTCCTCTGACCTTAATGTTAATCTGACCTTAATCTTCCTCTGACCTTTGTACCTGTCCTATGATTCTTTTCTGTTCTGTACTATAATTACTCTGTTTTGTTTGTGTTGTTGAATCATTTTTCAGGATTATCCAACTCTTTGTGACCTTATTCAGGGTTTTCTTGGCAAAGATACTGGAGTGATTTGCCACTTCCTTCACCAGCTCATTTGATAGATGAGGAACTGAGGCAAACAGGGTTAAGTGACTTGCCCAGGGTCACTAGCTAGGAAGTATCTGAAACCAAATTTGAACTCAGGAAGATAAGTCTTCCTGACTACAGGCTTGGCCCTCTATCCACTGTGCCACCTGGATGCTGACCTTTTGGTTATATAAGTTCAGATATTTAGCTACCCCTCAGCTAAACTATAAGATCTGTGTGGATAAAAACTGTGTTTTAATTGTCTGTCTCCCACAGTACCTAATACAGTTCTTTGCTCATAGAAATTATTAATAAAATGGTTATCAAAGAATACACATGACAAGGTATAGATAAATGATATTTCAATATATGGCATATGACCTCTGTCTCAGGATCCCATAGCAAAGATGGGACCTGAGGTAAGTCTTATTTCTCTACTCATCACATTGATGCTCATCACAATTAGTTCCTAGGGGTTCCCAGGGTCTATTGAATGTATAAAGGGATGGACAATAAATAGAGAGGGGGAGAAGGGAGAGAGAGACAGAGAGAAAGAGAGAGAGAGAGAGAGAGAGAGAGAGAGAGAGAGAGAGAGCCCATGTATTTTTTTGTCCTAGGTAATATGCTAAACAAGGCAGTCCCTACCCTCAAGGAGCGTACATTCTAATGGAACATATAAAGGGAACTAGAAAAGGGAGAAAAGAAGGGTACCCACATGGGAGCAAAGCAGCTATTGATGAGAAAGAGAAATCTAGAAAAATAATCAAAGTGTTAGTGAGATGAAGCATGACTGGACCTTTCCTGAAATATTGGTCCCAAGGAGGGAGTCACCAGTCAATATTTAGAGCCTTAGGATACATGTTTCTCCAGGGCATGGAGGCAATTGGAGAAGAGGAGGAAAAGAAGGTCAGAGAATGAGTCAATATATGAATCAGAGGAAGCCAGACTACTTGTGAAACAGGACATAAACAACAAAATCCATCGATAAACTCTTCACTTCAATTAACAATGTATGGACATTGTTGTAAATTGATGCAAATCAAATAAAATCATTGCAGCAATTTCTGCATAATATTCTATAACTAATCAAACCATCAGACAAAACTCATTATTGGTCCCCCAATCATGTGTCTTTCTTAGTTTGCTTGCTTGCTCAAGAGCTAGATAAAGATCTGGGCACCACATTTTTTAGAAAGAACATTGGCAAACTGGAGTATGTCCAGTGAGTGATCCAGATGATGAGGAATCTAGAGAAGGCCAGTTAAAGAAGTGAAGGATATCACTACTAGGTCTATATCCCAAAGATATCAAAGAAAAAGGAGAAAGACCTATAGGTACAAAAATATTTATGCAGCTCTTTTTGTGGTAATAAAGAATTGGAAATCGAAGGAATCCCCATCAATTGGAGAATGGCTGAGCAAGTTGTGGTATATGACTAGGATAGAATACTACTGTGTTTTAAGGAATGATAAGCAGGATGATTTCAGAAAAATCTGTGAAGACATATGAACTAATGCAAAGTGAAATAAGCAGAACCAGGAAACACTGTATACAGTAACAGCAACATTGTACCATGATCAATTGTGAGTGACTTGTCTATTCTCCGCAACATAATGGTTTAAGACGCTTCCAAAGGACTCATGAAAAATGATACCCACTTTGGCCTATGTTCCTCTGACTTCAGAGTCAATAGTCTTTCCATTGTACCATATTGTTTTGGTTTGAAGTGTTGGACTTGTAGAATGTGACTTCTCAAGCCTAGAAAATAGAATCTTCTTCAATAACAAAGGTAGGAAATTGGATGATGTGTCATAGAATGTTCATTTGAAAGGTTTCTTAGAAATTCAACTCCCTCAATTGAGAGATAAAGAAATTGAGAATCAGGGAGCTTTTAACTTGCCCAGGGTTACACAGATGATAGCAAGAGACAGGATAAGAAGGAATGCCTTCATCTGCTAACTGTAAACTCCCCTATCATCATCATCATCATAATAACAGCTAACATGTGTAGCATTTACTATGTGCCAACCACTGTGCTAAGAGATTTACAATTATTACCTCATTTGATCCTCACAACAATCCTGGAAAGTAGGTACTATTATTTCTTTGTCATTTTGTATATGAGGAAACTCAGGCAAACGGGTTGAATAATTTGCCCATAGCTACTGAGTGTCTGGGGCTAGATATGAACTCTGACCTAATTCTAGGCATGCATTCTATCCATTGTGCCACCAATGTGCCTCAACCCATTCCTCTTTCTGTCATTTCACATATAATGTGGACTCAATGCAGCCTCTGAAACTGAAATGCAATAAATTATGAATTGAAAAATTATATCCACCTCTAGGGAAAGAACTGATGGAGTCTGAATGCAGATTGAAGCTACTAGCTGTGTGACACTGGACAAGTCTCATATTCTTACAGTTTTATGGACTGGGAACTGTTTGAGGAAACTAATTTTGAAAATAACATTGAAAACTCCACATTGAGAACACAATGAAGAAGCAAGAAGTCCTCAAAAAAGACTGCTTAGTGGTTCAAATAGGTATCATTAAGCCCATTCACTTTGCCCTCCTTCAAAGCTAGGACCCCAGAACCTCCCCTTCATGCTGTCCTTAGGGCTCCTACCATGAGAGTGATTTGTAAGATGAGAGTGCTCTATATTGTTTCTTTCTGTAAATAAAAACCCTTCAGTGAGGTCCTAGGCTGACTCACATCATACTTGAAACATAGTTCAGCATAGTGGCTAGAACACTAGATTTGGAATGAGAACTGGGTTTAAATCCTATCTCAAGCACTTACTATCTATATGTAACCAAATAAATCATTGAACTTCTTGAGCCTCAGTTTCCTCATCTGTAAAATGAAGACAATAACATTACCTAATTTCACAGGTGTCATTGTGAGGGTCATTTTTGTTAGCTCCCTTATTTCAGTCAGAATTAAACACATGACATCATAGTAAACCAAAAGTTGCTGACTTTAAAGCAAAATGCAAAACATGACTAATATGGAAACATGTTTTATAAGATTTCATATATATAATGGTTATCATAATGTTTGCCTTCTCAGTGTGTAGAGAAGGGGTTGGAGAGAAGAATAAGAATTCGGAGCTCAATTATTTTTTTAAATGTTTGTTTTAAATGTGAGGTAAATAGCAAAGAATAAAATGAAGCAGCAAATTCTCTTGCCACCATCTCCCAACTCTTCTACCTCTTAGAACTCCAGAGACTGGAGACCATGAGTCTATTTGTCTCCAAACTCTTATACTGCTTTTCAGCAACTTTTTCAGCAATATAGGAAACAAGGAAGGGGTGTTACAGGTTTCAACATCAAAAAAATATTATAGCCTCAGTGCCTACCTACTTTGTGCAAGACACTGGAAGAAGTGTTAGATGTCCAAGGATAGGTTTTGCCCTCAAG
Source organism: Pseudocheirus occidentalis (assembly GCA_028646575.1). Classification (NCBI taxonomy): domain Eukaryota; kingdom Metazoa; phylum Chordata; class Mammalia; order Diprotodontia; family Pseudocheiridae; genus Pseudocheirus; species Pseudocheirus occidentalis. The sequence goes on from CM053594.1 coordinate 86,865,582, forward strand.
GAAAGACACAAAGGAGAATAAAATAAGGGCAAAGAAGATGCCCCCAAAATGTATTGTGAGAAATACATTGTCTCCAGGATCTTGATGGTTGCTAGTGAAAGCTGTGTCAGCAGGTGCCTGTTGGGCAATCCAAGACAAAGATGATTTTTTACCCAGAGGGTGGAAGATCATTCAAGAATGAGATAGCACTTGAATTAGACCTTGAAGGAAAGGAAGGACTTCATCAGATAAAAGCATCCAGGAAGATGTCAAGCCTGAGGGTTGATTTGAGCAAGGATATGGAGATTGGAGAAGGGATGTAGAATCTCTGTGTTGGCTTATATCTAGCATTCCTAAAGGAAAATAGTATAAAATAAGATAGGAAAAGTAGGACTATGAATTAGAAGAGCAAAGGACTTTAGAGGTCATTTAGCCCAAGCCCTTTATTGCATAGGATGAAGAAAGTGAGAGACAGAGAATTTACCTCAGTACTAAGAGAAGAGCTAGAATTTGACCCCAGGTTTTCTAACTCCAAATCCAGTCTTTTCTTCCCCATGGCTTTCACCAGGAACATAACTGCCCTCCAAGTCACGCACTCCTGAGGGAAAATTCTTCCTGCAACAACTCTGGTATGAACGTCACTCAAGTATCCATATTCTCCTTTTCATTTCTCCCACAATGCTATCATTTTCTCTGCCCCAGTCATGTGCTAATTAGTGTTTGACAACTAGATCTCAGAAAAATGTGTTCATAACATACTTATAAGTTTAATCTGCATCAGTAACATTTTCTCCACTTCTTTCTTAAGTCTAGAAAAATCAACAAAACAAAAAATCAAGCTCTGGTTTATCATATTTGCTGGGGGGGGGGGGTTGGTTTCAAGGTGCAAGTGCTATTTTAATCCTCAGATGGAGTTCCACCTCTTGCAGATAAAGATGGTCACATTGCAAATTGCGGCTAAATTATCGAATGCCAAGATCCACCAAAATGTATACTTTATTTGATGGGCAAAGAGAGGCAACATGATGGAGTGGAGAGAGAGTTGGTCTTGAATGCAGGAAGATATGGGTTCAAGTGCTCCCTCTGATAAGTACTCAGCTCATGATTCCCCAGATTATCTCTTGACCTGGAAGACCTTGTGACTCTGGCAAAGTCTCCACCCTTACAGCCTTCTCCCCTAATTGGGGAGTTCATCCCCAAAGTCTCCATTTAAAGAAGTACCTACAATACCCATTTTGTTGTTCAGTTGTTTCAGTCATATCTGACTCTTTGTGACCCTGTTAGGAGTTTTCCTGGAAAAGATACTGGACTGGCTTGCCATTTCCTTCTCCAGTTCATTTTACAGATAAGACAACTGAGGCAAACAGAGTTAAGTGATTTGCACAGGGTCACATAGCTAGTAAGTGTCTGAAGCCAGATTTGAACTCAGGAAGATGAGTCTTCCTGTACACTATGCCACCAAATTAGATGTGTGTGTGCATGTGTATGTATTTATGTATATACACATACACATATACATATATACACATATAAAATATATATGACATATTTATTTATTGTTATTATGCATTTTAATCTGGTTTGGGCTGCATGAAACCTCCTCCACCCCCCAAACCCCCTTCCAATGATGTGTCTGAGACCTCTACTCTAGACAACTCCCAAAGAATATAAGTTGCAGAGAAGGTGTTGGGAGCAGAAATTTCTTCACCTAGAAGTTCCTTTTAAGAGTAAAATCACACTTTGGTACTTATCCCTATCTCTTGGTCATCGATACAGACTCCACTGAGGATCTTTGGGAAAGGAGAAAGATAATTGGGCAGGGATGGGGGGGAGGATGTTGCTAGGAAAATCAAGTGGAAAGACTAACAGAATGCTGAGTATCTCTCTTCCTCCTTCTCCATCCCCCTTTTCTTCCTCCTTTTCTTACTCCTCCTGCTCTGTTTCTGTCACTATGTGTATCTTTATCTCTGTCTCTTGCTCTCTCTCTCTCCTCTCCCACCATCAACACACACACACACACACACACACACACACACACCCCTTTGAAATTCATGGCCTCTAAAGTACTGCTGGTAATCACTAAGATCTGTGTCTTTTGTGGCTGCTGGGCAAGCTATCTGATGTAGGTGACCTCTATGTGGTCCAGAGAGGACACAAGTTCATATTGCAAAAACTACCGTGCCTTATCAGAGAAGAAAAGGGTAAAGAACACACAGCCTGAGTCCCTCTGGGTCACAAAGCCAGTGAGAACAAGCATGTTTGGCACTCCCAATAACATGGAGCCAGTAAGAGTGAGAATGTATTGCCCTTCCCCTAACCTGAACTGGCTGTCAAATAACGGCAACAATAAAAGCTCACCCTTCCAAGGATTTTTAAGGTGGCAAATCCCCCATATCATGACAAATCTGGAGGGTAGAGAGACAATAGACTCCTGGCTCTGAACGCTGGCTTTGAGCCTGAGTACCACTGCAGGTCTTCCCATATTTAATTTACTTCCCTATCACTTAAGTTCCTGATCCCCATGGAAGACTTTCTTCAGGGTCACACCCAATTAATAATAGAAAAATGACTGCACTTTCAACCTTACTGAATTATTAGTCCCATTTTATATATGGGAAAACTGAGACTCAGAACAATTAAACAACACAGGGAACGGAGGGGAAGGAGTCATATAAGGAAGTGTCAAAGCCAGGGCTCAAACCCTGATCTCTCCTGACTCAGGTTCTGTGCACTATGACTCTCATCCACCTAAAGGAAACAGAGGCTGTCTACATATTTACATGGGATTTGCATAGCTCCAGCTCTGCTTACTCTAATATAAATTTCAGTGAAAAATGTTATTACAACTATCATTTGTTATTTTTCCTCTTCCCTAGTCCACTTTCCCTATCCTCCTATCACTCTGTAAAGGTTTGAGGTAGGAGGAGGGAGAAGACAGACAACGAAGGTTATAAGAAATCTCTTCTTCAACCTGCTGGTTCCAATTTGAGGAATGCTGACTTCAGTGCAGAAAGACCTGTGAGATGATGTCCTCTATCCAAGTCAAGTTTAATCCCCAAAGAAAGGATATTCTGAAATTCTTAGATAATTAATGCAGAATAATACCTAGCACAGTTTTCTCACATGATCCTGTCTTAGGAGAAAAAAAAAATAGTCTCTTTCAGGGAAATGTAACCATAAATGTATAGCTTTAGAAATGGAAGGGAGCTTTGAGATTATCCAGTCCAACCTCTTCATTTTACAGTTAAGGAAATTAAGGAGCAAGAAGTTAAATAACTTGTCCAACATCTCACAGGTAGCAAATAGCAAAGCCAGAGTTTGAATCTAAGTTCCCTGACTCAAAATCCATCATATATTCTAGTATACCACACATCTCTTACAGAATCCCAAAACTGGAATAACACCATGATGATGGGGATGGTGGTAGGGATGAAGATAGTGATGATGATGGAGGAGGAGAAGGAAAAGAAGAAGAAGAAGAAGAAGAAGAAGAAGAAGAAGAAGAAGAAGAAGAAGAAGAGGAGGAGGAGGAGGATGAAGAGGAGGAGGAAGACAAAGAGAGAAAGAAGAAGAAAAAAGAAGGAAGAAGAAGATGAAGAAGAAGAAGAAGAATGGGAAGAGGAGGAGAAAGTGCAAGAGGAGCTGGCACATAGTAAATATTCAATAAATACTTTTTCCACTTAATCCTGGGAGAGCAGGTCCAAGCTTGGTTCCACAGTAGAAGTTTTGAGAAGTGTCTTACTGAGGAAAGAGAATCGATCTGATAGAAAACTAGAGTTTTGTTCCTACCTCTGCTCCTGACTAGCTATGTGACCGGGGGAAAGATATACTCTGGACCTCAGTTTCCCCAACTGCAAAATGAGGAAGTTAGCAGCTAGGTTAGTTACTGTGTGACTGTGGGCAAGACACAATGTCTCTCACCCTCAGTTTCTTCATCTGTAATAATGGGGATAATAATAGCACCTACCTCCCAGGACTGTTGTGAAGATCAAATGAGTATATAAAGTGCTTAAAGAGCTATATACATATTAAAGAGCTTAAAGAGCTCTTAAAAAAGAGCTATATACATATTAGCTATTCTCCTCCTCCTCTCCCTACCTTCCTTCTCCTCTTCCCTTACCTCTTTTTCCTTCTATTCCTTCTCTTGCATTGTTTTTCTCTTCCTCTTCCCATTCTTCTATTAGATCAAAGCAGCCAATTAGCAAGTGTTTATGTATCAGGCACCACGCTCTATGAGGTAGTAAGAAGGGACATAGACTAAGGATAGAGGTTAAGCTAGGCTAAGAAGCCTAGTATAGCTATAAAATCCACAATGTTTGGAACTCAATTGAACTCAATGTTTTGAGTCTTCCTCTCCTTTTATCATCATCATCATCATCATCATCATCATCATCATC
>CM053594.1:86870457-86904620 GCA_028646575.1 Pseudocheirus occidentalis
AAAAATGTAATGAAAATGAATTATGTAAACAAGAAAACAAATAAAAATATTTTAAAAAATAAGCATTTATTAAATGCTATGTCCCTGCACTATACCAAGTACTAGAGATTCAAAGAAAGGCAGAAAATAAATGTTTCCCTACCAAAAAATGTCCCTGCCAGCAAACAGCTTACATCTGAATGGGGAAGACAAAATGTAAGTAATTAGGTATGTACAAGATAATTACAGATTATATAAAGGTAAAAGGGGAAAGTATTAGTAGTTGGAAGGAATTGACTGGTTCAACTGGAAAAGACCTCCCACAGAAGGCTGTATTTAAGCTGAGTCTTGAAGGCAGCCTGGGAAGCCAAGAGGTAGAGATGAGGAGCGAGAGCATTCCAGGCCCAGGGGACAACTTGGTGAGGAGGTGGAGCTCCCTGCGGGAAAAAGAACAAGAAGGCCTATATAGCAGGATCATAGAATTCTTGGAGGGGAGTGAGGTTTTAACATATCTCCTTCGGACTTGAAATGTTGGAAGGAGATATGTTATGAAGATCTTTAAATGCCAAACAGATTTTTGTTTTTGGGTCTGGCATATAAAAGATGCTTAATAAATGCATATTGATTGAGTGATATTACAAATGTAAATATACAAAATAAATACAAGATAATTAGGGGAAGGGGCACACTACCAACCTGAGAAGGTCTCATATAGGATAGAACTGGTACTTGAAATTTGAAGAAAATTGGGGATTCTAAGAGATGCAGATGAAGAGGGAGTGAATTCCAAGCAGGGCAAGACAACAAGAAAGTCAGTTTGATTGGACCATAGAGTGAATAAAAAGGAATCCTGCATAATAATGGATACATGAAAATTTCGATTGAAGGAAAACAGCAGTCACTAATAGGATTAGGAAAGATTTCCTGTAGTAGATATAAATGTAACCTCTCACTTAAATTGATTAATCTCCAGGGATTCACTTGGTGGATTTACCCTTTCCACTTAAATCCAGATGCAACTAAGTGAGAAAATGCTTTCCTAGCTGGGGAAGCCCATCAGAAAAAAAAAAAATGCAGAACTCCAGGCCCTCTTCTGGGCAAATTCTAACCCAGGGAAAATGAAGAGTTGGCTACATCTGAGCAACTGGCCAAGCTCCTGGAGGTCATATAGATAGTGATTCAGAGGAATTGAGGTCTGTTAATAAACTTTCTCATTTTTCCTAAGGATTTAAAAATACAGAAAACTTTTTCAGGTCAATGCTTAGAACAAATCCCAACATTTTTATTAATTAATGCATATAAATGTATGTATAGGTAGGTTGAAAAATCACTTTACACCCTGTGCTCATCTCTTCTCCTCTCCTCCAGCCCACCTTCATTTTTAGCTCCTGGGAACCCTGAAGATTTTAAACTTAGGTATACAGTTGTGTGTTGGGGGAGGAGGGAAGGTTTGCATTTCAGCTTCCAGTTTTCAAACAGAATTCCTTTCCTGAGCTCCAGTTTTCTCACCTGTAAGATGGGGACTGGACCAGATGCCTCCAAAATCCCTTCTACCTGTAAATGTGGGTTCCTGTTATCCCCTGTATCCCCCTGGGGGGACCAAGCATAGAGCTAGACACATAGTGAGCACTCAGAACAGTCTTGTTTGTTGATTGATTGATCCATTAATTAGCTTTTAGTGATGAGAGATTTTTCTCAGTTTCTTCTTTGACTTGTCGCCTTTCCCTTGCTCATTCTAGGGATCCCACAGGGTTCTATCCTGGGAGCTCTTCTCTTCTCCCACTATTTCATGTCATGATCTCATCAGCTCTCATGGATTTAGTTACTATCTCTATGCTGGTCCTCAAATTTAACTATCCTGCCCCAATCCCTGCTCTGACCTCTAAGCTCACATCTCCAACTGTCTTTCAGACATTTCAAAGTGGATGTCCAGTTGACATCTTAAACTCAATATGTCCAAAATGGAAGTCATTGTCTTCCCACCTAAACCTTTCCCTATCCCATCTTCTGTTGACTTCACCTTTGTAGTATCTTTTGAATATTCCTGCTTCTTTCCTCTGACACTGCCACCGCTGTAGTGTAGGGCCACATGACCTCATGGCTGGATTACTGCAATAGCCTGCTGGTGCATCTGCCTAACTCCAGGCTCTCCCCATTCCAATCCATCTTCCATTCAGTCACTAAAATGATTTTCCTAGAAAAGTGCAAGTCTAACGATTGTATCTCACTACTCAAACTTTAGTATCTCCCTATTGCCTCCAGGATCAAATACAAAGTGCTTCTCTTGGCACTTAAAGCCTTTCATAACCTAGTCACTCCTAACCTTCTAATCTTCTTGTGCCTTAGTCTTCAACATGTACTTTTCCATCAAGTGACATTATCTCCCTTGCTGTTCTACTAAGAAAACACTCCATCTCCCGATTCTGGGCATTTTCTTTGACTATTTCTGAGGCCTGTAATGCTCTTTCTCCTCAATTCCACTTACTGACCTCCCTGGATTTTTTTTTAAGTTCCAACTAAAATTCCATCTTTTTCTAAGCCTTCCTCAACCCCTTTAAATTTTAGGGCTTAATTTCAGCTACTTACCTCCTATTTGTCCTATATATAGCTTGTTTTATATAACTGTATATCTTTGTTTGCCTGTTGTCTTCACCATTAAATTGCAAAATCTTTGAGGGCAGGGACTCTTTTATTTCTTTTTGTATTTCTAGCACTTAGCACTATTCCAGGCACTTAGCAAGAGTTTAATAAATATTAATTGATTGATTGAAGCAAGAAAGGAGGAAAAAAAAACCCCAGAGCAGTAAAACAGTTTGGAAATGTTGACTTTGTGTAGGTTCTTAGCTTAGAATCCATAGACCCACAAGAGATTCTTGGAATAGATTTTTAGGGAAGAGTCAGTGATTTTTTTTTTAATTTTTAAACCACATTTTAATATATTTGGTTTCCTTTGTTCTCATACATTCATTTTATACATTTAAAAACATGATTCTGAGGAGTGCATGGGATTCACTGAAGGAGTCTATAAAACAAAAAAGGCAAAGATCATCCAAGGGGTAAAATCATAGCAGTGCATATCTGTGTTGTGTTTTGTGTTTGAAAACATTTTTTCACTTAATTCTTACAATAATTCTCAAACTTAGTAGGTCCCTAACTAGACATTTTCACCTGGGGCAAAAGTAGTTGAACTAAGGGAGGAAAGTTAAGAGTGTGTTTTTGATTGGAGAGGCAGTGTTTTGTTGAAGTTGTGGTGGAAGGACAATGGGAAAGGGGAATTATGAGATGGAATGCTGAAGATGGTGTCTGTGCTATGTGGCATCTCTGGCTATGGCACCCTTGGTGTGGTGGTTACACTGTGCCTCTTGTTGTCAGATGGAGTCCTTCAAAGTGAGGCCTGAGGAGAGCAAGCACAGCGGTTAGGGAATAACCCTCTTCCATATGTCATTTCCCTGGGGAGAGCTTTGTTTACCATTTGCTCCTTATGGTTGGGAAATCCAGAGAAGTTTAGTGACATATCTAAATTTGTCTGTACCATAAGTATTAAGATTGAAATTTGAACAAGGTCACACAATCACAGTCAGAAGGGGCCTCAGACAGATTATTTAGCCCATCTTCTTTCTATAAAGGAGGAAACTGGGGTGATCATGATCATGGAGGTGGAAGGAACATTAAAGGCAAGGGTTTTTTAATATTAAGAAACTGAGGTTCAGAGAGAAGTTAAATAACTTTCTCAAGACTGAGTTCCTCTGACTCTTTCAATTTCAAATCCATAGAAAACAGGAATGGTTCCTTAACACTGGAGTAGGTCGAATGTTCTTTCAATTTTTAAAATGGAGAAAATAATAGATTCTGCAAACTATAGGCCAGTAAGTGAGCTTGACTTAGTTACTTGGAAAATTATAGACTATATCAAGAGATGGCTACTTGGCATCTAGTAAAGGAAGCACTGGTCACAGAGCCAGATTGGTATCAGTGAGAATGAGTTTCATTACTATATTGGTAGGTCAGGGAAATGCAGCAGATAAGAGTTTACCTAGATTTCAGCAAATTATTTAAAAACATTTTATTGACTTTTTTTTTTGGAGGGGGCAAAGCAAGGTAATTGGGGTTAAATGATTTGCCCAAGGTCACACAGCTAAAAAGTGTGTCAAGTCTCTGAGGTGAGATTTGAACTCAGGTCCTCCTGACTCCAGGGCTGGTGCTCTATTCACTGTACCACGTAGCTACCCCTCGTGGACTATTCTTGTGGAACAGATGGAGAGATATGGCCTGAATGATAATCTAATCAGATACTGATGGGCTGAGTCTAGCAAGATGAAATTTTATTGAGATGAGTATAATAAAGTCTTACATGAGTTAAAAAAAATAAGCTTTGCAAGTATAGTATGGGATAACAATGATTAGGTGGCAATTTCTCTTAAAAAGGAACAAGCTCAATATGAGTCAGCTGTGTGAAATGGTAGCCAAGAAAGCTAATGCCGTCTTGGGAAGCATTAAGAGGGTCATAGCTCCCAGGAGTCAAGAGTGTTATTTTTTTTTTCTTGTTAGACCACCACATCTGATGTGGTGTGTTGAGTTCTGGGTACCATATAATTTAGAAGGGCCACTGGAAAGTTGAAAAGCATTTAGAGGAAAGTGATAGAGAATGAAATACCTTGAATCTAAGCCATGTAAAAATCAGGCTGTGTTCAAGTATTTGAAGAGCAGTTATATGGACAAGGGATTTGACTCTTTCTGTTTGAACCTAGAGGGTAAACCAAATAATACCTGAAAGTTTCATAGCCAAATTTTGTTTTGATGTACAATTAGGGTGGTCTACAAGTGGAATGGTCTGCCTCCTAAGTTGGTGGGTTCTCCTTCCTTGTGGGTCAGAGGCTAGATGACACCATGTCAGGTATGTCATGGTGATGATTTTTCTTATGTACAGATTAGACTAAATGGTCACTGAGGTCTCTTCTAGACTCTGAGGTCTCTGATTATAGAATTCTTTGGCCTTTTGCAGACGTGTCCATGGCAAACCATGTCCTAGATTTAAAATGAAATCACCCACCATTTGTACCACTTCTTCATGCTGTGAAAAGGTACACATTTACTGCAAATGTGTATTGGAATTAATTATCATACATTTACATCATCCTTCACATACTACTTTTACATAGATTTTCTTCTTTTCCAGTTAACCAACCAGTCCTCAAACATTTAATAAATACTTATAATTTCCCTGGGCACTTTTGCTTTGTCTGAGATAATGATTGCTATCCCTTTCTTTGCTTCAGTCAAAGGAAGATAAATTCTGTTCCAGTCCCTTACCTTTATCCTGTGTGTATCTCTCTACTTTAGATGTGTTTCTTGTAAAAAAAAAAAACAACAAAAACCAAATCTGTTGTGCTATCTACTTCCATTTTGTGGTTGAGTTCATCCCATTTACATTTATAGTTATGACAACGAACTGTGTATTTCCTTCCATGCTGTTTTCCCTTTCTTTGTCCCCTCTCTCTCTTATCTCTCACCCTTTCCCTCCTCACGAGTGTTTTTACTTCTGAATACTGCCTTCCCCAATCTGTTCTCCCTTTTGTTAGTCCCTCCTATCCCTTCTATTATTCCTTGTCCCTTTTGACTTCCTTATAGGATAAGATAGATTTCTGTGTCCAACTGAGTGTGTATGTTTTTCCTGCTTTGAGTCAATTTTGATGAGACTAAGGTTTCAGCTTTGTCTTCCCCTCCATTATAATAGTTCTTTCATGTCTCTTTAATGTGGAATAATATCCCATTCAACCTTCCCCCTTCTTTTTCTTCCAGTACAATTTTCTTTCTCACCCCTTCATTTTATTTTATATCGTCCCTTCAAAGTTACCTCATTTCTATTCCCTCTGTCTATATATATTCCTTCTAATTGCTCTTATATTAATGAAGTTCTTAAGTTACAAATATTATCTTGCCATATAGAAATACAAACAGTTTAAGCTTATTGAATTTCTTATGTTTTCTTTTTCCTGTTTCTTTTTTACCTTTTCATGTTTCCCTTAAGTCTTGATTTGGAGGCCAAATTTTTTTATTCAGCTATGATCTTTTAATTAGGAATGCTTGAAACTCCTCTACTTCCTTAAATATCCATTTTCCTGCTGAAAGATTATATTCAATTTTCTGGATAGGGGAGTCTTGGTTGTAATCCTAACTCCTTTGCCTTCCAATATATCATATTCTAAGCCCTCCAGTTCCTTAATGTTGAAATTGCCAAATCCTGTGTAATCCTTACTGTAGCATCACAATATTTGAATTGTTTCTTTTTTGTCTGTTTGCAGTACTTTCTCCTTGGTCTGTGAGTTCTGGAATTTGGCTATGATGTTCCCAGGAGTTTACATTTTGGAAATCTCTTTCAGGTAGTGATTTGTGTATTCTTTCAATTTCTGTTTTATTTTTATCAGGACAGTTTTCATTATTTCTTGAAAGATGTTGTCCATGTTTTTCTCTTTTTTTGGTTGATAATGCCTTTCAGGCAGTCCTGTAATTTTTACATGATCTCTTCTGGATCTCTTTTCCAGGTCAGTTATTTTTCCAATGAGAAATTTCATATTTTCTTCTATTTTTAAAACTTTTAACATTTTCTTTTATTGTATCTTGATGTCTCATAGAGTCATTAGTTTCTGCTTGCACAACTTTAATTTTTTAATAAATTATTATCTTCAATGAGCTTTGATACTCCCTTTTCCATTTTGCCAATTCTATTTTTTAGGGAGTTATTTTCGTCAGAAATTTTTTGTATTATTTTTTCCCTTTCCTGTTGACTCTTTTTTATGATTATTTTGCATTATTGTTATTTCTTTTCCTAATTTTTCTCTAATTCGCTTTTTTAAAAAAATCCTTTTTTAAGCTCTTAAAGGATTCTTTTTGGGTCTGAAATCAAATTAAAATTTTCATTGAGGCTTCACATGTAGCCATTTTCATCCTATTATCCTCTAAATTTTTGCATTGACCCTCCCTGTCACTATAGCAACATTCTATAGTCAAGTATTTTTTTTTTTGCTCATTTTTTCCCTGCCTTTAAAAAAAATGACTTGATGTTGTTATGTGAGAGTTGGGCTCTAGTCATGCTTTTCATGCTGGGGCTCTGGGTCTTACTGCTGGCTTTCACTGGGCTTTGGGGCTTAGCTCAGCGGTTCTCAACCTGTGGGTTATGTTCAATTTGTAACAATGAAAATACATCCTGCATATCAGATATTTACATTATAATTCATAACAGTAGCAAAATTACAGTTATGAAATAGTAACGAAAATAATTTTATGGTTAGGAGGGGTCACCACAACATGAGGAACTGCATTAGGAAGGTTGAGAACCACTGGCTTAGATGCTTGCATTTCCTGGAGGGAAGGCTTTGTTTTTTTGGCTTTTACTGGGGGTGGGGCCTCCCTGTTGGTCTCACCTGGATGTGTATGTTAACTACTACTGCTCTGCCCTAGGGGTGGAGCCTTGTTACTGTGTTACTATGATAACAGTCTTTCTGGTGGCTGGCCCTGGAGGGAACATATTTTCACCACTCTTTGAATCTCCAGTACTTAGTGCAATGCCTGGCATGTAGTAAGGACTTAATAAATATTTCTTGACTGAATGACTCCCATTACCCAGAGGAGACCAATTAATGTTGAGAGATTATTTATAATTAGAATGTATACAGAATCACGTAAACTCTATTTTTTTTTGCCCAGAGTTTTGTAATCAAGCTCCCTCTTTTCTGACTGTGTCAAGTGCTGTTCACTTAGAACCTGCTTATTCAGATGTGCCTTCTGTACAACCATGTTTCATACACGTCCTTACTCCCTGAAAGAATAAGGATCTTTGGTTAATTGACCAGTTAACAGGCATTTATTGAGTGCCTACTATGTGATGGCAAAATCATCCTTACTAACATAGTCTACGGAGGGAGATAGCAATGCCCATGTACCAAAAACTATATGCAAAATAAATTGGAGATAATGACCAAAAAGGAAGGCACTAAAATGGGGAGGAGGGGGAAGAGAATCTAGAAAACTTTCTGTAGAATGTAGAATTTTACCTGGAATCAAAGGAAACTGGGGAAGCCAAGAGGTAGAGATGATGGGAGAGAACAATTCAGGCATGGTGGTCAGTCAGTGAAAATGACAGAATTGGGAGATGGAGACTCTTGTATTAGTTTCAGTAAAAAGCTAGTGTCTCTCGGACACAGAATGTGTGTGTGTGTGTGTGTGTGTGTGTGTGTGTGTGTGTGTGTGTGTGTGTGTGTGTAAGGGCATGGATAAAGAGTAAGAAAATATGAAAGGTAGGTGATCATTTTGCTTGTGAGTAGCAAAGAAGATTTAGGAAAATGGCTGCAACCAACCAGATTGTGAAGGAAATCCTGGCCCTGATTAGGCAAATTTGATTCTGTTTAAGCTCCAGGATGCCCCCTATCTCAACTACATGAATATGACACCAAGAAAATACTACTACTACTGCTACAACTACTGCTATGACTACAACTACTACAATAACGCCAATATTTTTATAGGATTTTACGTATGCTGTCTCACTTGATTCTCGTGACAACACAGTGATGTAGGTCAATAAATTGATAAACATTTATTAAGTGCCTACTATGTGCTGTGCAATGTGTTAAGCTCTGGGGATAATGGTAGAAGTAAAAGATACTCCTGTCCCTAACAAACTTATAATCTAATAGGAGAGACAGCATGGAAATAAATATTTGCATATAATAAGCATAGACAGGATAAATAGGAAACAATAAATAGAAGGAATGAACTAGATTGAAAGGGGTCAGGGGAAGATTTTCTGTCTAAGACAGGATTTTTATTTGGGACTTAAAGGAAGACAGGGGTGTGGGAGGAGCAGGCTGAGTTTGGGAGGGAGAGCATGCCAGGCATGGGAGTCAGCCAGAGAGGAAGCCTGGAGCTGAAACTCAGAGTGTCTTGTTTCTGAAACAGCCAGGAAGCCACTGTCACTGGATCTAAGAGTATGTGTTGGGCAGTATGATATTGGAAGACCAGAAAGCAAGAGGGAGTTAGGCTATGAAGCAATTTTAATGCCAAACAGCATTTTATGGTAGATAGAGCCTTGAACCTGGAATCTGGAAGACCTGGGTTCAGATTTGGCCTAACACATTTACTTAGATGTGTGACTCTGGCTAAGTTACTTACCTTCTGTTTGCCTTAATTTTTTCATCTGTGAAATGGAGACAATAATAGCACCTCCCCTTAAAGGATAATGATGAGGCTCAAATGAGCTCATATTTGTAAAGCACTTAGCACAGTGCCAAGTACATAGCAGGTTCTCTATAAATACTTATTCCCTTCCTCTCCCTTACTTTACAAATGAAGAAACAAGGTTGAGGGAGATTAGGCCACTTTCCCCAGGATCACACATCTAAGTAAATGTCTGAAGCAGGATTTCAAGCCAGGTCTTTCTGACTTCAAGTCCCAAACTCTTGCATTGTGGCGCCCAGGTGCCCGCTCACAACAAGTAGAAAGTGGTAGAATCAGGTCTTCTTCTGACTCCAAGAAGAGCTCTTGCCACCCACACCAAACCAGGTTAGCCTCAGCTGGGAACTGCTCGGATAACTGAGGCTCTCATCTCTCCCTGGGCTTTAAGGCCTCTCTTTGTTCATTTAAACCTCAAGCTTCCAACTATACTGTCTATTCTAACCACATTTAACACCCCACAGGAGATATAATTGCTGCTTTGCTAGGCTAGAAGATAAATATCTTGCCCAGCTCATTTTATTATAATAATACTGTTGTAATTTGCACTTCTATAGCATCTTTCATCTGGAGTTCTCAAGGCCCTTTACAAATGTTAATTACCTGAGTATTCAGAACTGCTCTTTGAGGCATCCCAGCCTTTTCATACTTGCCTAAACCTCAGGCCCAGAGAGGTTCTTTGATTTGGCCAAGGCCCAGTAAGGAACCAGCCACAGGGCTGAGAATGCCAGCAGTCTTGGCCTGCCCCTTCTTTCACAACTGACCACATGATTATAGGAGGGGTACAAAAAGTGTGAGAAGAAGAAAGGTCCTGGTCAAGAAATTATAATAATGATAGCTAACATTTATCTAGTGCTTTAAGGTTTGTAAATGTTTGGCTTTACCCTCACCAACAACCCTGAGGGATAGATGCCACCATATTCATTATTTAACAGATGGGGAAACTGAAGCAAGGATGGGTTAAGTGCCCTGCCCAGGGTCACACAGGTATGTAGTGTCTGAGGCAGGATTTGATTTCAGGTCTTCCTGATTCCAAGTGCAACACTTTATCTACTGTCCCACCTCACTATAGAGACAATGTGATAGTGACAGCCCCCTGGTGACAATGAATGAAAATGCCAGCATAGTTCTGAATCACAAAATATAACAGACACTCCATATAGAAGACAGAAGCAAAACATTTATTCAGACACCAGAAAGCCAAACTCCAACACCAGAAAGCTGAATTCATCATAGCCACAAAGAAATCTATACACAATAACACTGCAGAGAACAACACCATACCTGTCTCCTTTCCTGTGTCCTCTCCTCCCTCCTTTCTAACTACCCTGACTTTCAGCTTTCTCTCAGTTCTGCTCTACCCATTCAGCAAACTCCTTCCACTACAGGCTCCATGTGATTACATTCAGTCTATCAAGGGGAAGGGAAACTCTTCAGAACAGGAAAGATCTTCAAATTCTCTTAGACCTATTAAGGGGAAAGGAAGATCTTCAAATTCCTATTACTATTACACTGTCCTAATACTAGATTAACAGATACTTGTCTTTAAACTTTATAGTTCCTCTAGTCTAGTGCTCAAAACACCATAGGATTATAAGAAATGTTTTTTGAATTGAAATGGGAATTTCTTTAACTTACTAAAGTTCCTCTTTTCTCTCTTCCATTTCCTTCTCCTGATTTCTCTCCTCTTAGTCAAATGCTCATAAGAACATCATTTGAAAGAACTGGGAATGTCTATTCTGGAGAAAGGGATACTCAGGTAGGACAATATAGATGTTTTCAAAGAATTTGAAGATCCAGGTTTCTACTTAGATTAGATTTGTTCTTTTTGGTTCCATAGGAAAGAACCAAAAACAATTGGTGAAAATTATAAAGTGTTAGTTATGAATATAAGGAAAAATTTCCTGGAAATTAAACCCATTCAAAAGTGGATGAGGTGGAATGCATTGGGAAGAATTGGGTTCCATCTCATTGGATCTTCAAACAACAGGCTGGATGACCATTTATGAGGTATATTGTTTGCAAATTACTTTTCAGGAGAGGTTTACGTTAGATGGCCTCTGCGGTCCTTTATAATTCCAAAATTCTCTGAATCCTACTCTTATTTTTCTTTTTTTTTTTTTTTTACCTTTATCTATATTCTTCCTTTTCTGTACTGTCTTTGTGTCCTCCTTTCACTTTTACTCCTCTGACTTTTTAGATGTTTGGTCTTTTCCTTTTGGGCAATAGGGCTATTCTAGTGGTGTGCTGATAAATATTTAATAATCAGCTCTCTGGTGGAAGTGGGGGGAACTGTCAACATACTTTTAAGTTTAATCCACATTTAATCTTCATCACTTTCTTAAATCTAGAAAATCAATAACACAATAATTCAAGCCTCAATTTGTAGCAGTGTGTGCATGCTCACACTAAAAATTTAACAACTTTTACAAGGTGTTAGGATATGGTTCCAGCATACCCTTCACTTAGCTATATCCCTGAGTAGACCAAGAATATAATGTTTTGAAACAATCCTAAATTGTCAATTCTTATCATAGGCTACAAGTTATTGACCAATCTAGGTTCAGGGAGGACTAGCACATCTGGTGTGAGGGCTTTCTGAGCCCTTCCAGGGCTGTTCATCTGTCTTTGGTGACCACTTTCACCCAACTCATCTGCAGCTCCAAGAAGGTGTAGCCTGTACAGGGTCATGGTGTCTTGGCAGATGAGCTAAACCAGGTTGTGGGTAACCAACAAAACTCAAACTTATTGGTGAGTTAAGGGGATGTCTACCCCAAGCAAATGACAACTTCCCACAGCAGAATGGGCAGATGAGAAAAATTTGTTTCAATGACCATAAAAGCAGCTGAAACAGGCAGTGTAGAATGCTCAGAGCCTAATCAGACATCAAAGATGCCAAAGTCATCCACTTCCTCCCAAGCCATCACCAATTGTCTTGACTTTTTCTTGCCACTGGATTTTAATAACTCTGGAAGAGGGAGTGAGAGTGATGACTTTGTGCCTCCCTTAAATCCAATTCACTGAAAAGTCAAGACATTACCAGTGATGTCATTGGTCTTCTTCGAAGAATGAAAAGCAAACAACAAATCAGTTTTACTCAGAATGAAGACTTTGTGGGATCACACTCACATGTTTGTACTTCTAGCCTCAGGTAGTTGTATCTGGAGGTCAACAGACCCAAGATTTCCAAAGTCCAGTCCCCTGGGGTATATCATTCTCAGGGATAAGTTTATTGAGATGTATCTTATCCCCTTATCCTGGGGGAGGGGCATTAGGTAGTAGGATTGGTTTCTGAGTATACTTAGCAGTCCCAAACAAATTTAGTGATGTTAAAGACTCCCTATCCCTCATCTCCTCAGCTGTCAGAAATATATTATGCATCTCTGAGGGGCAAGTATACTCAAGAGAGAGTATAGAAAACAACAGTGGATCACTTGGCACTCAGGATATCAACTACCCAAAGAAAGAGGTGACAGAATATATTTCTATAACCAAAAATGCAAGGCATTATTCAGGTGCTACCTGGCATCTGAAAACTTTCTTGATCTTTTTAGTTGATACAGACCCTCAAGTCCTACCCCATCCTACTTTGGATTTGTTTTGGTTATAGTTTTATCTGAAATCACATTCTAGCAATGGCCACTGACCTGGTTACCATGTGGTTATGATGCAGTACAGGCTCTGGGAACCCCCTTGAGCTTTCCTTGAATCTTCCCATCAGGCATCAGGGGCATGTGCCTGAGGCCATGGGTCTTTCTTTGTGGCTCTGCCCAAGCCTTTGTTACTGGCTTAGCCCTCCTTTGTCCAGCAAATTCCCACCCTTGGTCCTCCTAAAATATCCATACCCAAATCTGTTACATCCTTGAATTGGCCTAGTCCACCATTGTCTGTTGTCTCCAGGTAGCCTCCAGCAACTTCCCACCCTTAATCACTCATTACTGGAGTCTGACCTCATTGACTCTTCCTGAAGACCCTCCCCAAACTCCTCCTCTAGACCACCCCTAGATTCATTTCACAACCTTTCTGTATATCTTACCCCATTTTGTCTCCATGAAAGGAAGAAGGCCAGAGAGTGATCTAGTGTAGATTCTCTGTGTCAGATGATTATGGGCCACTTGCCCAATGCAAATGTCACAGATACCTAGGCTCCTTAAGAGTCTACCCAATACAGCAAACTTTTAATTAACTTTGCTTTTCTTTGGCTGAGAGAAGACTTGAGTCAAACTAATTTGGCAAGACCTGGCATGTTGGTATTTTGGGGTCTTGAGCACCCCTAATCTTATACATCATTTTCTGCTACCCTGATCTTCATCAGTTATACCTAAGTGGCTAAAAGAGTTGGAGTTGTATTTCTTTCCTTCTCAGGAAAAGATGAAATTCTCATAGGAACAGAATTGGAAGAAAGATTTTTATGCCACAGTGGTTTCCTCTCTAGAAAGGGATATGGAGAGAAGAAGAGGGACAGGGAGATGGAGCGGTAGAGAGAGAGATATTTAGAGGTGGTGATGATGGGGTACAGGCTCTGGGAACCCCCTTGAACTCTCTTCCAATCTTCCCACTGGATCTGGCATTTGCCTGAGACTTTCATTATCACCGGGCCCAAATCTCTGTTACTTTTAGCTTAGCCTAGACCTCTATTGTTGGAGCCAGATGTGAGCATCCTCCAAAGTTCTGATTACAAGCATAGTAAACTCCATTTATTCAGTAACAAATTAAGGCAAAATTTAAGAAAATCAAAATCCATCATTCACCATGTGTAACTCAATCATTTAGTAAGTCCTCCATTCAATCACTGAGTACAAAGGTCAAAGTACTCCACCCTTGGGTAGGACATTCACTTAGTTGATCACAAAGTCTCCTCTCTACTCAACTGGAGATTAGTTTCCAGTCATAAACAAAGTACATTTATTTGGTCAGTCACAAAGTACAAAGGTCAAAACTGAATTACAATATCACCAGTTACCACCAAGCACCCTCTCAAGGGACAGTGAAAAGCACAAAGGCCATCCACCCCTAGGTCACAACTAGGTTACAGTATCATCACAGTATTCAGTACCCAAGGAGAGATCTTTTCTTCATCTTGACCAGAGGCAGGTTCTCAGAAGTTTCTGTTCCTGGGAAGACAAAGCTTAACAAAGACACAATAACATTCATACACATTGCCAGCATTCTCTTCAGTTCACCTTCTGCCTGTGAAATCAACCTAGGCCCAACAAGGTCTGAGGCCTCTATCAACAAATAAATCTAACAAAGTAACATCAAAACAGACAGACAAAATACTGGCACTACACTCATGCTTCCTCAGTTCTTGGCAGGTCTGGGTGGCAGTTCTCAAAAGTCCTGGGCAGCTCCAACTGGGCCTCAGTGGCTGGGGCAGCTTCAGCTGGCAGTTCTCTCTCTCTCTCTCTCTCTCTCTCTCTCTCTCTCTCTCAGCAGCTCTGGCCCCCTGGAAATTCTTTCTCTCAGCATCCTTGTTCCCAGTAGCTCTCTCTCTGGCTCAACAATGCTGTTCCCAGAAGTTCTTCTGGTCTCTTTCAGCTTGGGCCTCTCACTATACATGACACCAGCTCCTCCCAGTTTAGCCCCCTCTCCACATGTCAACAAATCCATCCCACTGTAGAGTTCAAATTCCATTACCATTATAAATGTCCAGCTACTTCTAACCCTTGACCCTATCAAAAAAACTATACCCAAATCCGTCACCCTTAAACTAGCCTAGCCCTCCATTGTCTGTCATCTCCAGGTAGCCTTCAGCTATTTTCCACTCTTAATCCCATTCCTAGAGTCTTGACCTCATTCCCATCAAGATCCTCCTTAGACTCCTCCTCAAGACCCTCTCAAACTCCTCCTCTAGAATACCCCTAGATCCCTCCCACAGTCTTTCTGTATATACAATCCATCTTGCCTTCATGAGAGTGCTAGGATTCAATCGAGCTCAGACTCAGTCTATATCTGATTTTCTGGCCTGCCCATCCAATACAAGTGTCACAAATACTCAGGCTCCATAAAAGTCTACTCATTATGGCAAATCTTTAATAAACTTTCCTTTTCTTTGGCTTAGAGAAGGCTTAACAGGATCCGGCATGTTGTTATTTTGGGGTCTTGAGCACTCCTAAACCCTAAAGTTCAATGGTGAGAACAGCAGCAGCAGTGGCAATACAGGAAGGGTGCTTTCTAGGAGACTGCCTCAAAGTCCTGTATCAGCTGGAGACTTGTCCTTGTTCACTTTCTTTCATATTAAGAGAATCCAGTAGGGAATGACTGAATTAATGGCTTTTCTGAGAAACCACTGAAACAATGGGGCGCTTACTCCATTCTCTGCTTCTCCTGTTTGTTTTACTGTTACATGCACTGTGGACCATGTGGTTCATTGTTACATGCACTGTGGACCATGTGGTTCATTAACACGTGTGCCTCTGCTATTTTAAATTTTGATTACTGGTTATTTGCATTTTAACAGTGGTTTCCTAGGTTAACATGAAATATTTTAAACTGTATCTTCAGTAGGTGTTTTTGTCATAGAGGGTATAATAGTCATGGATGGAACTGAGGAAAATTGATTGCACCAAATTCAGTTGACTTAGGCCATCTTCCTCATTTGGCAATCAACAAATTGCCTGGGTACTCAGAACATTTTATGAGTTTTATGTTTAACTTGTATTTTCTAGTTTTCTAGCTTTGCAGAGACAGAAGTCATGTGAACTGGGACCTTTGCTCTGGACTAAAATCCCTAGGAACTAATCTCCTTATTTCCCAGCAGAAAAGTTACTTTGTACCACTAGGTTTTGGTTTTTTCTCTACCAGGACTCTCCCCACCCTCCATGCAAAGACAAGAGGGGGGGGGAATAGTGATCTCAGAGGAATGTCACACCTGGAACCAACCCTTAGAGGGTATACATGGGAGTTATCAATGAAAGAATCAATTCCATTAACTCCACTGTAGGGCTCCTCATCCAAGCTGCCCTCTAAAATGACATCTGCTGTTAGATAGAATATAAACTTCTTGAGGACAGGGACTCTAATTATTTTTCCTTTGTAGTGTCAGCTCCCAGCAGAGTGCCTGGGATTTGGTGAATGATTATAAATTCTTATTGGTTATAATAATTGACCAATATTGATTGCAATATCAAATACAATAAATGCTTATTGATTCAAATCTATTTACTCCTTTTATGATCCCCTAAGACAGAGGGCATGGAGAAGGTACTGGCATATTCTTTACTTATGCTGCCCCTTTCAGATCCTTACTTGAATGCCATTCTTCCCCAACCTGTCCTTTGAAATTCATGACAGACAATCAGAGTATTCTTGTCGCTGCTATCTCTTGTCACAGCTTCCACCCCTGGTAACAATCATAGTCTCCAATTCAATCCTTTGCATCATACTTAGTGACTTCATTATTCACATTGGTTCCTCTAACAAGGGGGCATCTCAATCAACTAACCCCCTCAATTCCAATAACCTATCTCTCTATTAATTCAAGTCAACTGGAATAGAAGACACACAACTCTTATCACCGATAAGAGTTCTAGTTCACAATCCTGGATTCTGTAATTCCCTTCTCTCACAATGATTTCTTGTTCTCTTGCTACCTCATTCCTCCTGAACCTACTCTTTGTCCTTGACATGACTGATAGCCTCTACTGGTTCTCTTCTAATTTAATTCCTATTTAGTAAATACTAACCACCTACCATATGTCCACATCACTGTGCTAGCCTTAAGGAATTAAAGAAATAAACAAAATTACAACCATCTCTCCTCAAGAAACTCACATTTCAGTTCTTTCCTTTCATAGATTTGGTCACATAAAAGCTGTCTTTTTAAGAAGGCATTGTTGTCCATGATGAAATCCTTAGTTCTTCTACTGTTCATCAATGTTTTCCTAATTCCCAACCCTGTACAACCCTCACCATTTTCCTTTTCTGCTTTTTGACCCCTACTTGCTACAGGGGGAAGTCATGAAACAAGCTGACAAGATTAATACCCATCCACCTCATTTAACCTCACCAGTAACTTCATTACTACATTATAAGCTTTTTTTAATTAAAAAAAAAAAGAACAAAAATCTCTGGTTGACTCCCTGGTCTATTCTACACAACAGCAGTTTCAGATCTTTTCCTCTCTTCCCCAACTCCTCTCTCCCTTCAGACGACTTTGTCTCCTATTGTATTGGGAAGATTGAGGCCATCTGTTTCCATATTTCTCATCTTACACACAGCAATGTTTCTATTTCCTCTGTGTTCACCTCCAATCTCAGAGAATGAGTTGGCCCTTCTCCTTGTCAAGGCCAATATGTTCCCCCTCCTCTCCTGGCTGCCCTTGGTCCTGTCTTTTCCCATCTTCTCTTCTATGTTATCTTTTTCCCAACATTTTCAACTTCTTTATGGACATCTCCATCTGGATGTTCTTTTATCATTTTAAACTCCACATGTCTAAAAGCCAACTTATCTCCTCCCCAAAATATAACTCTCCTTCCACCTTCATATTTCCATGAAAACATCACAACTTTCCCAGTTATCCAAGCTCAAAGCCTTAGTTATCTCTCTTACTTTTCTCTCATCTCCCACATAGGGTGCTTGTTACTTTTCCCTCCATAAGACCTCTCAAATCAATCCCTTCTCATTTTACTCACTATGAAATCATTATTTCTCATTTGAACAATAGCAAGAGCCTCTTAAATAGTCTACCTGCCTACGTAAAAGACTACCTGTCTTTTACACATCCATTCTTCACACGTATGCCAAAATTGTCTTTTGAATGCACAGGTCTGACCGTGTCATACATTTGCCTCTAAAACATTACTAGTTCTCTATAATTTATAGAATACAATAGAGAATTCTTATGCATATAAGGCTCTTTACAACCCACCTTATTTCTCTGTATTTCCTTTTTTTAAAAAATATAATTTTATTTCTGCCTATTATATGTTAAAACAATTTTTAACCTTAAAAAAGTTTTGATTTTGATTTGAAATTCTATCCCTCTGTCTCTGAGTCTCCATTTCCTTATATGTACTCAGCATTCTGATAAAACAAGACAGTTGCATTTTCCCTTATTTAATTCTATTTTCTTCTATCTCTCAGAGGTTTTGCAAGTCACCCCCTCAATCCTGGAATATTTTCCAATACAATCCAATAAACATTTATTAAACATCTATTATATGCCAGTACTGTGCTAAGTGTTGGTGATAAAATTAATAAAAATAAACAGTCCCTGCCCTCAAGGAGCTTATAATCTAATACGCTGAGAGGAACAATACACAAAAGGAGGTAGAAAAGTAGGGAGTGGGGATAGGACATCAGGGGTACCTGGAGCAGGGATATCTTGTTCCAAGGAGTTGAAAAGAGGCAGAGCAGCAGATGCAAAGTGCAAAGAGCTTACAGTTTATCATTTGCCCTCTCGAGAGGAAGGCATCCTCCAGCCTTCCAATCAGAAAGGAGAGGAAGCTGGTGGAAGTGGTGGCAATCAAGTTTTAATTTAGCAGCATGGAAATGAGATCAGAAGAGATTAATTCAACCTGGGAAGGGCATCTTGTTACATGGAGTTGAGACCAGGCAGAGCAGCAGATATATTTTTGTTGACAGCCTTCTGTTTTTTTTTTTCTTCAGGCCAAGCTTAGCAATCAGTTCTACTATGAAGCCTTCCCTTAGCTGAAGACAGTATTTTCTTCCTGTGATGTTTAGAAAGGTTGAGGGACATAATGGCTGGGTAATTAAAAGTTTTATTAGTAATGCTAGCATTTTAATAAAATAGGTCAGTGGCACTCTCAAATGCCAAAGACCATCATGATGATAGTGGGTTTGAAAAATGGGTGTTAGAGATGGTGGTAATCAACTCTGATTGGCTAGCAAGTAATGAGAGCATGAATATTACAATAATGGGCTGGACCTACTCTAATGAATTTTGGTTGTCATTTACTTCTAAATTACCCCCAGCCTTGGGCAATCTAATGAATAATTTATCCCCATCCAAAACTGAGTAGAACCCAATGGGATTAAATTCCTCGTAAGGTTGGGAGGTGTCTGAGCAAGATTGAGGTGAGTTAATTCATCCTTCAAGAAACTAAACTTTGAAATGAGGACAAACTCTGGATTTCCCCAAATCGTTATTTATTAATAATTATTTTTCTCATTCCTCTTGGTTCCTATAGTACTTTATCCAAACTCCTTGTTTGCTCTGAACACATCTGTCCTTATACTGTATTTATTTGTGTCCAGCTTCTATTTCCTCCCATTTTTGCTGTATCCTGACAGTAGACTGTAAGCTCCTTGAAGACAGGGACCATATTATTTTTCATTTATGTACTCTTAGCACCTAACACAAGCAGAGTAGGAGCTAAATAAATGTTTGTTGTTGCGGTTTTGCTGTCATCATTTAGGCCATTGAGCTTTAATAGCTTAAAACTGTATGAAAACTTTTGGGCCACTCTGTACATGAGAGTAAGGCCTCTTCAAAGTACTGTTAAAACTGAAATCAATTTGAACCTTGGGAAGAAGAGCCACCTAAAGCTGACTGCAGCTCTATGAACCATAGAAAGTTACAAATCATTCACTAATCAGGGATTAATTGGCAGAGACAATGTGATGAATTCTCAAGAAATCAATTTGCTACATAAACAAGTCGTATCTAATCAATAGCTCATTAATCACAGCTACCTGTAAACCTATTCAATGCCATCTTCTAAAAAAAAAAAAGAGAAATCTTTGAGGTTTCCACTGGGATAATTTCCCTAAATTTTAGCATATAGAAATTGAATACTGAAAGATAATTCACTTATTTGGAACTGAGCTATCCAGCAAATTCACTTAGAAGATACAACCAAGAAAGAAAAGAAAAAAGTCTTGGAAAAACTAAGTCCAAATCAGCAAGCCTGTGTTCTTTACCCACAGCGGAGCCCCTCAGAGCCTTATTCAGAATGTCTTTACTAAAAAATGACCCAGTGTTAATAAGCTTAGGTTTCTGACTTCTCAGCTTACAGAAGGTTAGAAGTAACTGATGGAAAATATTGATGTGGAGACTGCCTTGAGGAGGCAAGCAGACTCCCCTGTAGGAGGTGAGAGTTGACAGTTAAAAGGGAGAGGAGAGAAGGAGAAACTGTAAAAATCTTTGATCTTAGGTTGATCTTGTCAATGTGGTGACTCATTCTGATGGTGAAGATTGTCAGCCATCCAGTTTTTTATCCTTCTTGTCTATACCCATGAATCCTCAAGAGGGGGTCCCCCCAATATTCTGAGGACCTTCCTCCAGATCTCCTAACATTGGTTGGAAATCAGTGGACCATGTGAGTTATCTTTCATTCCTACTAAGTGACTCACATTCTTTTCTGGTCACACATTTCTCTGATGATATCCCTCATGCATGCTGTTTTTGTGAAATTCTCCATTGGCAATTTGTTGCTTAGTACACACATCTCCATTGCCTTTCAGGCGACTCACAGCTTTAACTCTCCATAGACTGTGGCATTCTAACACTCTGGTATTGAGAAAGACCATTATATTCATGTTTAAAGGATGGATCTTTGTTTCGGGAGAAGCTTAGGGTCATTAAAATCACTAAATAACTTTCTAAAGGGAAGCTATCCTACTTTCCTTTTCCTATTCAATTCACAACCAATTCATTGCCTGTTCACAGTATCTATTGAATATGTAAGTGTAGCCCCTACTATATGTTTCCACTGAAGAATGAATAAACCCCTTGGGTGAAAGAACATTGGAGTATGGCTTCATACAGTTTGGATCCAGAGAAGATAAGATCTTTCAATGATCAAATGTTTTGGAGTTCCTGAGGGATAAGCAGCATGACAGAAACTAGGAAGCAGGGCAAACACTTTCTAAAGGAGTGGAAAACAACTGGACTTCCCCTGGGGCAGCTAGCGTCATTCTCCACAATATGGCTGGAGCAACCTGATTGAAGGAATGGTATCATCTAACATGCATTCTTCACACTCAGCCATGGAAGCACAGTAATTGAGAGGTATCTTCATTGTTCTCCATTCTCCCCCTTCACTAGAGGAAAAAAAAACAGTAACATGTCCTATTTTGTTATCTACCTATATCATACCTATTTGATGGTATTTTGTAAGACCGATATTATAAATTAGTTATCTTTGCAGACATGTCATTGTTTGAGATCATAATATGCCTAGACAGATGACCCTCAGGGTTTTTAGATTGAACAGACTATACATTATTCTAGAACCCTAAAATTCCAACCGAGGGAACAGGGCTTCCTGGCCCCTACCAAGTCATAATTTCATTTTATCAGTGAGCTTATAACTCCCCCAAGCACTGGGGGAGTGCTCACTTGGGGCGTGGTACCAATTCCAGGAGGTTAAACTAAAGAGAATGGAAAAACAGGAGACCATAGACCTTAGAACTCCATAAGAACATAGTGTTATGTGAGTACTGGGTACCTTTTCACCCATCCAAGTTTATGGACCTCAATCTATCCAATGACCCTACATCAAGAAACTCTGATCTATAGGGAATCCCTCTTTTACATGGACTCTCTTCTGGACAGGCTCCATGACAGTGGCAAAAACCTTTGGCAAAAGTATCTCACTGTTTTTTTTTTTTTTTTACTATTTGTTTTACTTTGCTTTCACCTCTTGGGATATTGATTATCAAAAGATTGTAAAAAATTATCTCTGTTGATAAGACATCAATCTTGTCTGAAAGTTTAATTAAATAAATTTATAGTATACCTGTGATTTCTTTGGTGTAAGGAACTCCCAATGATGGAACTCTCTTTACTGATATGGAATTAACACCTTTTCTACCACTTATATCCAACAAGAGTTGCTGGGACTATGGGAATTTAAATGACTCCCTTAGGGTCATTTAGCCATTGTGTGTTAGAGGTGAGGCTTGAACCCAGGTCTTCTGGTCTTAAAAGCCAGTGCACTATCTACTATACCAAGTGAATTTCATCCTTTGATTTTAACACGTGCATGGGAGACATACTGTGGAAGGAGAGCCTTTAGAACAGTTTTGTTCTACTGAATACAATGCTTTCATATAGTCAAATACATAATAAACATCGTGGGACCCTGTTCTTTCTGCCCCTTTCAACGATGTGGAGCATGTCTTGTGAAATCCTGTCTCTTTTATTTCTCATACCTTTATTATTGCTTTTCCTTTTTTTTTTTTTTTTGCTGTTTGGAGGGCAATTGGGGTTAAGTGACTTCCCCAAGGTCACATGGCGAGTTTTTTGTGTTGTGTCTGAGGCCAGATTTGAACTAAGATCCTCCTGACTCAAGGCCAGTGCTCTATTCATTGTGCCATCTAGCCACCCCCTTTCTCATACCTTTATGCCCTCAATTCATGTCTAGGTAATTTTCATAAGGATTTTATAGAGATGGGAAAGTAGGCTGATGGGCCAATTGTTCAGTTGTTTTTCAATCATGTTCAATTCTTTGCAACTCTCTTTTGGGGCTTTTGTGGTAAATAGGGTTTTTATATATATGAATATATAACCACATATAATATATATATGTATAACTATAATATAAAAATATAAATATTTTCTTTTCTTGTTCATTTTACAAAAAAACTGAGGCAAACAAGGTTGAGTGACTTGCTCAGGGTCATACAGCTAGTGAGTGTCTAAGGGCAGATTTGAACTCAGAAAGATGAGTCTTCCTGACTTCAGGCCTGGAATTCTATACACTGTATCACCTAGCTGCCCTGAAGGGCCAGCAGTCATTTATTCTCTTATTAGTCTTTTTGGAGCATGATTTTCCCCATGCATTAGGTTTTCACTCTTCTTTCAAAGATCTTAAGAAGCAATATCTTTACCCTCAAAAGCATGCACCTCCAGATGAGCCTTGGAGGATGACAAGATTCTGAGGGATAGAAATGGCATTCCAGGTATAGGACTTGGTTTGTGTGAATACATGTATGTAGGACATAGAATGTTGAGTTTAGGGAATGGTTAGTTGTTCAGTTTGACTGGAAAGTAGAGTTTTCATAGGGTAATATCATTAAATAAGACTGAAAAAATAGACAGGTGGCCAAATGTGGAAAGTCCAAAATGCTAAGCAGAGGATTTTATATTTTATCTGTTAGAAAATGGATAGCCACTGAAGTTTTTTGAGCCGAGAGTCAATTTTGTCAGATGTGTGCTGTAGGAGGATTATATTGGTAGCTCTCTGGAGGATTTACTGAAGAAGGGAGCAAGACTAGCAGGAAGGACACCAATTATAATTGTCCAAGTAAGAAGGGGCAAGGACCTAACTAGATCAAAGAACTCTCCTAAACTGTCTCTTTGCCAACATTTAAATGACAGCACCCCACAACTGGCAAGGAGAAAATTTAGCAGCTTTCTTATTCTATTTTAGATATGGTTGGACTAGTCTTATTATGATATGATTTTTTAATAATAATTGAGGCTGTTCATTCATTCATTCATTTGTGCATTCATTTAACAAATAGTTATTAAGTACCTGCAAAAAACACAGCTTATATTAAGTGCTAAAAGAAATAGAAAGCTAAATAAGGCTTAATCTTTGTACCTAAGGAGTTTACACACTATTAGGGGAATGTAACACATACACAAATAAATATAGTATGAATAATAGTAAGGCAATCAGGTAAGAGCTATACAAATTGCTGTGGGATCCAGTGAGAGAGAACATTTACAGCTGGGAGGATCATGGAAGGCTACATGGAGGAAGTGGCATGTAAATGGGATCTGGAAGAATTTCTAGGATTTCAGCAGATGGATTGAGGAGGTAGGGATAGGATATTTGTGGTGAAGGAAATAGCAGGAGAAAACACAAATATTATTAAGCATATTAGTTTCTGGAGATGGTGAATAATCCAGTTCCTAAAATTAAGAGAGGAAGGTGTGTGTGTTTGTGTGTGTGTGCATGTGTGTAACATGCATTTGGGAGTTAGGGAGTAGATAGATCTGGCTATTTTTTTGATGGGTGATGTTAATGCCCTTCCCCTGAATTCTTTTGTTGAATACCAGCTGTCTACCCTTCACTGTGCTGCTAAGCACCACGGGGATCAAGATTATGAGTCATAAAGAAATACAAGTCATAGTACCTGTCAGTCAGTCAACTTGCATGTAAGTTCCTACTATGTTATAATTCCTGTAGTAATCTCTAGGGATTAAAAAAAAGGCTCTGTCCCTCTCTTCTTATATTCAGATATATGTATATATATATATATAGCCCTTGCCCTCAAGGAGCTCACAATCTAATGGGAGAGGTGAACATGAAAATAGCTAGTTACATACAAGACATTTACAAAGTAAGTAGACTATCTTAGATCAGCTGAAAGTCTAGTTAGGGAGATAAGGGACTGTCTGATAAGGATATAAAGCTGTCCTAGTAAGACTGCTTCTGGATTATTGTGTTCATTTAGGAAGAATTATATCTAATTTGGATTCAACCACAATGGACCTGAAACCATGACATATGAAGTTTAGCTGAAGATCAGGGAATGTTTAGCTTGGGGTGGGGGGAGAAACTGAGGGCATCATACCCAAAAGGGTCTTTAAAGGTCATTTATTCTAATTTCTTAACCAATGGCAAAGTCTCATAAATAACATTCCTGAAAGTCTCATAAATAACATTCCTGAAAACCCAGCCACTGCTCAAACAGTGATGAGACAGCTCATTCCTTTTTTCAACTTCTCTAAATGTTCGGGAGTCTTTCATTGAGCCAAAATTGGCCTTCTGAAAATTCCCACTAACTAATTCTAGGTTCTGACCTCTGGGGCCAAGTGGAATAAATCCAATCCCTTTTTCTACATGGCAGTCCTTCAAATATTTAAGAACAATGATCATGTGCCTCCTAAGTCGTCTCTGTTTTAGGCTAAATGACCTTAGTTCCTTTAACAGATCCTTATCCTGTATGTTTCTGAGTCTCCTCAACAGACTTTTTATAAGACAATAGAACCTCAGAAGCATCCTCTCCATAGGGGGCTCCCTATCCCTGAAGAGAGTTCTTTTGGCAGAGACTGTAGGACCATTTGTTAAGAAAGATGTAAAAGGAAGTCCTATTCAAGTTATGAGTTGGAGTAAATAATTTCTAAAGTTCCTTCAGTTTGTAAGACCTGTATTCAAATATCCTCTGTGTACCTAATAGCTGTATGACATAGGGTATTTAACTTCACCTCTCTGACCTTTGGTTTCCCCATGAGTAAAATGGATACACTAAGGGTGCCATCCTTTTAGTATTATGTGAATCTGCTGAGATAGCACGTACAATGCTTTGCAAATCTAAAGTCTTTTAATAGTAAGAAATATTATTATTATTATTACCTTTTGAGACGGTTCACTACCTTTGGATGGTTTTGATCTTAAGGACATTTCTTTTTATTTTGAGACAAAATTCTCCTTTCTGAAACTTCTATCCATTATTCCTATCCATTATTCCTAGCTCACGTATCTGAGGCCAAACAGAGTCCAATTAACCAATCAATAAACATTTATTAAGTGTCTACTATATGCCCGGTGCTTTGCTAAAAGCTGGGGATACAAAAAGAGGCAATAGAAAGTCCCTGCTGTCAAGGGACTTGACATATAATTGAATGGAGGAGACTACATGCAAACAATTATATACAAAGCAAACTATATACATGATACATGGGAAATAATTTGCTTCATATCAGGACTTTGTTATTTTTGTTGATTGTCTAGATTTAAGAAAGGACAAATAGGTGGTGCAGTGAGTACAGCACTGGTCCTGGAGTCAGGAGGATCTGAGTTCAAATCTGACCTCAGACACCTGACATACTCACTAGTTGTGTGACCTTGGGCAAGTCACTTAATTGCCCTGCCTTCTCCCCTACAAAAAAAAGAAAAAATAATAGAGAAAATGTTAATCCTGAACAGTAAACTTAAAAGCATGATGCGCGTACTTTTTTTCCCCAGATAGCTGGCTGTTAAACATTTACCAACACACTGCTACTGACGCATACTTGGAAGGCGCTTGGAGAATTATTGGTCCATTAGGTGGAAGGAAGACAAGTCTAACTGATCTTCTGATGTACTGCATTCAGATTCTGACTGAATCCTAAGATAGTTAGGACTTCTTCTCTAGGGGCCCTCTGGGGCAGGACAGAGGGAAGCCCTTTTGGGACACTCCTCCCTTTACTCCTATTCAATGTTTACAGAACTTTATAGACCATCTAATCTAGTCCTCTCATTTGATAGATGAGGAAAGTACGTCTTAGTGTCTTGCACTAAGCACAGCTAGTGTCTGAGGCAGTATTTGAACCCATGCCCTCTGATTCCAGTTCTTTCCACTGTACCAAACTGACAAAGCTGTTGCTCTGGTCTTTGTTCTGAGGTAGTTAAAAAGAAATGTGAGATAAGAAAATTTAGAGTATCCACCACAAATGTTCACACGGACTATTTTTGTCCAACTTGTGGTAGAGACCTCTGATCTTGTACTGGTCTGATCAGTCACAATTGGAAACACTGTAACTTGACTCTAACATAGTGATGCCATTTTAGACCTCTTAGATGATAAAGGACCATAACAACACCCTCACATCCCTCATTCACTGGATGGTGAAAGGTAGTTGAACCCAATTCTGGGTCTCTGAGTCTCAGCTTAAAGCTAACCTTCATGTTACGGTTTATGGCATGAGCTTCCTGCAGGGAAAGGTGTGTTGTGTTGAGCAATTAAGAGGCTTCATTATCAGGATTTGTTGCATCTTATACCTGGCAGAGAAGTATTGGTATTTTTTGGAGATATTTTCAGGGGATGTTTCACAAAGGATTATTATTCAACCATCAGTTGAATTAGATGATCTCTGAGGTATTTTTCAGCATTGAGAAGGTCATTGTTCCATAACTGATGTCACTCTTGTTTACCTGTGGAGCCTGGAAAGTGACAAAGACCATACAATCATACATTTAGCACTACAGGGGATCTCGAAGATAATCGACTTCAGTCTTCTCATTTTATAGATGAGACCCCGGGAGATTAAATGGTTTATCTATGCTTAGACAGCTGGTCAGTGGCAAAACCAGGGTTTGAACTCATGCCTTAACTCTAAATCTCTCTTCCCACTAAGACTTGGATTCAATATATATCCCTGCTAGCTTGGTGGCCAGATGTAACATGGCTGAATATGTGACCAATGACTGTAAACATAAAGAGTAAACAAACAATAAGGCTTGAGTTAAAAAGTCAGTTGTACAAATAAAGTAAAGAAGACAGGTTTAGATAGTAAATATATGTGGAAAAAGAACTGGGTGCCCTCGTGGATTGTAGGGATAAGGACTGGACCTATGATTTCATTGTTTTGGAGAACTCTTAGATGAAGAAAGTCAGTCTATCCATGCAGCACCCTTTCTTTGACTCATGATCTTACAGTTTCCTTGAACGTTGTCAGATTTGTCCAGGATCACACAGCTGGAAGCAGCATTCAAATTTAGGTTTTCCTGACTTCCTTGCCTTCCAGTCTAGGTCTCTACCTATGACATCATGTTGATATGCTGATTTTCTCAAAGACTGAGTTATGTTATCTTCTCTCTCCTCCCCCCAGTAGAGTGTAAACTCTTTCAAGACAGGGACTGTTTCATTCTTGTCTTTTAATCTATTCATTATATTAAGCACATAATAGATGCTTAATACATGTTTATGAAATTAAATTGAAGAGAACTTAGGAATCAGCTTCTTAATTTTCTCAGTGTACAGTCTGAGGTCTAGAGAGGGTAAGAGTCTTAGGCATGGTCAAGTCATAGATTGAGTGAGTGGGGGTGATCAAGGACTAGAACAGGTGTCTTTTGATGTAGTTTTTTCTCTCCTTCACACTCTCCACTTCATTGTCTTTCTGGCTCTAGGTGAGAAGTGAATTTCTGTTACATCATTCCTGGCCAATGATCTTCCTGTCTCTGTTAAATGACCTCACTTCAGGGACAGGGAACCCAGTATTGAGAGACTGCTTTTGAGATTCTGTGGTCTTACAAAAAGTCTGTGGAGGGGACTCAGAACCATCCGGGTTGGGGATCTTTTGAAGAAACTAGGGGAACAGACTTAGGGTGCACATGATCATTGTTCTTCAAACACTTGAAGAATACCAGTACCAGTAGACAAGGTATTGGATTTATTTCGTTTGGTCCTGAAGGTCAGAAACAGTGATCCATTAGTGAAATTTTCAGAAGGCCAATTTTGGTTCAGTGCAAGAATTTTCTTGCTTTAATTTCCTCATCTGCAAAATGGGGCTCAAAATACTTAACCTAATTACCATGTAGTATAAGTTGGGAGGAAAGCATTTAATAAACCTTGGAGAGCTACATAAATGTGATTGAATGTGAGATAGCATGGTTCAGTTTAATTAGTATAGCAAATGGTAAAATTCTTTTGTGAAGGTGAGTGATTCCCAGACAAGCTCAGAACATGCCAAGAGTAGCAGGCAATAAGTGTATAGGGCATGGGACTGGTTGGTTGGGAGCAGAGGAGACAGAAAGCATCCACCACCGTTTGACTCATGTTACTTCAAGGAGCAACTTTGGGAGGAAATTGAGATCCCATATTCTACACTAGCTGCAAAGAGATAACTTGGGTAAATAACTTTGCAAACTTTAAAGCACTGTGTACCCATCAGCTATTATTATTGTTGCTATTGTTAGTAGGTGGATCTATTCCTGGCTGAATTGCAAGTTTTACTGGGTAACTTGGGCTCTTAAAATGTGTCCTATAGTGGATACAGAATCATGGGAAGTGTTTTGTAATGAAAAGAGTCCTAGAATTAGAATACCTTGGTTTGGATCTAGGCTCTGCAAGGAATTATCTCTGTGACCTCAGGCAAGCTATTTTAATCTCTTGTTGCCTCAGTTTCCTCAGCTGTAAAATTAGGGGGTTTGTCTAGATGACCCCTAGAAACCCTTCCAGCTTTAGATCTATGATGTTGCAAAATTGAGCTGTTTCTCTCAGCTGAAGACCTTCCCACAACTAGATCAAAGGTCACTTCAATAAGATTGACCAGTCAACTTGACTGGGAGGGAAACCAGATAAACACAGCAGAGGGGACAATGCGCTCTCATCTTTAAACGAATGCCCTCTACTTGAAACTGTAAAGGACTTATCAGTATTGCTACATCCCAGGACAACATGGTTTGTTGGTTCTTCTTGGCTTTTCAGAGGGACAGTAAATCTTATCTTTTCTAAACTAGATCTAGTTATATTTTTCTCTCCTATTTCCTTTTTAAGTTCAAAGGATGATGCTTACAAATTCTGTTAAGTAAGGTCACTTTATCTGTGTACTGCTATGCTACCCAATTTCTTTTTCAATCTTCAGTGTGTTGTTGAGAGTATGGTGGTGTTTATTTTATGACCTGGCATAGCAATTTGCTTTACTTAATGTTACTAATGAATTACCTTTTAAGAAACTAACATGACTTTGTGAAAAAGTGGTATTTTTCCTTGTGGCCCCTTGGGCTTATTGAATTTGGGGCATGGAAAGAACTTGGCAGCAATCAGATGATGAACCTAAGTTTAATAGAAGTTGTGACTTAACCTAAGTTTACATAAATATTCAATAGTAGAGCTGAAATGAAAAGCCAGATCCTCTGAGTGCAAAGCCATTGCTTTCTGAGATGTCTCATTCTTTGAATGGACTCCCCATGTGATACTGGGATGGAGTATGAAGAGTCAAACACACTATGAGCTTTTGTATAGTAGCTGATGCTCCCAAATGCCAGGCCAAAAATGGGCCAACCTGGTGTTTCAGTTAATTGCCAAACCTAATGGCCTTGTTTCAGTCCTCATCCTTCTTGACCTTTCTTCGATTTCTGATATGATCAATCACCATCTTCTGGCACTCTTAGTTTTCATGACACTGCTTCAGGAATGCAGTCATAAATGTTTAACAACCAGCTCTCTGAAAAACAATGTATTCAAGACCCACAAGTTTAATCTGCAGGTTAACATTTCCCCTATAATGTTTTTTTACATCTAGACAATCAATAAATCAAGTAGTACATGCTGATTTCTGAAGTCTAAATGCTCACATTGAAGATTTAGCAACCGGCTCTTACCAACCTGCTTGAGCTGGCTTTAACATACATTTGTCACCTTGACAAATTCAGAAGTTCGGGATAGGGTTGTGTTTGGCTAGGGGAAGAATATAATGAATTTTGTTTGGAATTCTGAGTTTGAGATACTTATAAGACATGACTTTCAAAATGGCTATATGTCAGTTTGTGACATTGGATTTCAGCTCAGGAGGAAGACTGAGGCTGGATATATAGACCTGGGAGTCATTTGCAGAGAGATCTTTTTTTTTTTTTTGAGGGGAGAATGCTAGGTAATTGGGGTTAAGTGGTTTGCCCAAAGTCATGCAGCTAGTAAGTTGTGTCAAGTGTCTGAGGCCAGATTTGAACTCAGGACCTCTTGACTCCAGGGCTGGTACTCTATTTACTGCACTACCTAGCTGCCCCCATTTGCAGAGAGCTCTTAACTGAACCATTGAAACTTGATGGATTTACCAAGTGGGAGTGGTCATAGGTACAGGATAATATATTTATATATTTAGAGGAGGAAAGAACCTTAGAGGCCATCTAGTCTAATCTCATGATTTTAGAGATGAGGAGCCAAGACCTAGAGATATGAAATAATGTGTCTAGGGTCAAATGGCTCCTAACAAATGAGGTATTATTTGAAGCCAGGAGTCCTGATTGTCAGCTTAGTATTCTATATATCATACTGCCTCTCAGGATATATATCTATTTCTATCTATCTAGATAGACACAGGATCCCCTGGACTCAAAACCTAGATGTCTTCCTCCTTTTTCATTCTCTCTCACCCTCTTCTCTTTAATTAGTTGGCAAATTTTGCCATTTCTGCTTTCTCTACTTCTCTCCTATATTCATCCTTCTCTCTTCTGACCCTGTTACCACTCTGAAGCAGGCCTTTATCAGCTCACATCTGGACTGTTGCATTAGTGTTCTGGTCGGGTCTCTCCCCACTTGAGTCCATAATCTACTCAGCTGTCAAAAAAAGTCTGACTATGCCACCCCCTCCTTACCCTCCCATCTCTTCCCCCTAATTCAATCAACTCTATTCTATTGTGTCAAGGATCAAATGTAAGATTCTCTGTTTAGCATCCAAAGCCTTCAGAATCTGGCCTCTTCCCACTCTTCCAGTGTTCTTACACTTTATTATCCTTCTTCAACCCCTATTCTTTGATCCAGTGGCACTGGCTTCCTTCCAATTTCTCAAACCTGAGATGGCATCTCCCAACTCTGAGCATTTTTCATTGGTTATCTCCTATGGCTGTAACTCTCCCTTGTCATCTAACCTCTTCTTTCAAGTCTCAGCTACAATTCTACCTTATGTAAGAAACCTTTCTCAGTCCTTCTCAATCTTCTGGCTTACCCTCTGAGGATTATCTCTGACTTAGCCTATATAAACTTGGTTTATACATAAGTTGTTTGCATGTTGTCTTCCCCAATAAATTATGAGCTCCTTGAAAGCAGAGACTTTATTTTTCCTTTCCTTGTATCTTGAGCGATTAGCACTAATACACATTAGTTAGTCCTTAATAAATGTTAGTTGAATGTCTATATCTATACATACATTATACAGAGTGTCCCAACAATCTTGGTGAAGTTTTAACCTTTAATAGCTTAAAACTAGAATTTTGGAACATCCTGCATATATTTATGTACACAAGCAAGTATACTAGTCTCTCTCTCTCTCTCTCTCTCTTTCTCTCTCTCTCTTTCTCTCTCTCTCTCTCTCTTTCTCTCTCTCTCTCTTTCTCTCTCTTTCCCTTGTACATACACATATACACATATATGATTCATATATCTTACATATGCACATATATACATGTCTATATATAGGCACATAGATGCTTCAAATTTACATGTATATACACTTTAGCATCAACAGATACTACAGTGTACATAGCTAGTTTTAGATATATAGATACCCATAGAGTAGATGTAAATGTTATATTACTATGTAGTGAGTAGATGGGCTTATAATTTCCTTTCCAGCTCTAATACTCAAAGGGTCTACAAGATAGAAAGCCTTGTTCAGAGGAGATAGGAAGCTTTAGGTTTCCATATAGCTTTTCCTGCCCTTGTCACCAGAACAAAAAGGTAGATTAGACTATAGAGGAAATGCTTTGCTTTGACATAAAGATTATGCATTTGATTGGAGTTTTTCTGCTAGGGAATCTCTCAGGAATCTAAGTTTGGGATGGGGCACAGAAAGGGGAGAACTCTCAAAAGTCATTGCCACACTTGCCTTGTGCAGAAAGGGCCTTTGGGACACTTGACATTTCAAAGTCTTTCTGGGAGAGTAAAAGTTCCATGAAAGCCAACAAAGGCATCAGGAGTTATAGGTCAAACTCTATTTTAAATGCAGGCCAAAGGCAATGAGGATCCTACGATGAACTTCAAAGGGTAGACTCTGGCCCTGGAACAAGAAGACTGATGGAAGGGAGACTGGGATCCATAGTAAAACAAATAAATCACTTTGATCCATCTGCTGACAGTTGCATGTTCTAAATGCATTTCTATAAACTTCTTCCAAAAGCCTGCCATAAAGACATACAGAATGATTTAGTATGGGACATAGGAGATGAAATGTAATCTATAATTAATAGCAACCTCCCCTCCCCCTCTGCATCCATGCACGTACAAGAGAAAATATCACTTATGTTTTCTACCCAATTGTCCTACTACCAGCCTTTGTGGTCTTCTTTATGCTCTCTCCCTTTTCTGACTTTCAGTTTCCTGGTTTAGGCTAAACAACCACCAAGACCACTTCAAATCCCCAAACCTTCACACCCTGCTCTACTTTCTGTATAACAAAGGGCCTCACAAAATGAAGGTATTACTCTTTAATGGGGAAAAAATACCCAATTAATCATAAGGCACTTTGGAAATTATTTTCTTAGGTTTTCAGGATTTAAACTTATGTCAGAGGGAATAGCTATAAGGGAAGGGACATATCCAATAATGAGGATTCCAGATCTATCTTGCCCTGCTAAATCCCACCAGTCTGATTTCCTCATAATATTTCTATTATAGTGCCTCCAGAATTTCCCTATGGTCTTGTTTTGTTCAACATTTGAACCTAGTTGGGTAATACGTGGCATGCTTATCATATTTTCAGGAGACACAAGCTGGGAGGGATAGGCAAGCCACTAAATGATTGGATCAGGATCTGTTAAGTCATCTACAGACTGGAAATATGGGCAATATCAAATAAGATGAAATTCAGTATGGTTAAATACAAGATCCTCCACTTGAGTTAAAAACCATCAACCACACAAATACAGAATGAGATAGGGCCTGTTTTATTTTCCTATTTGCATCTCTAACACTTGGGACAACATTTTGCAAATTTTGTTACTGTTGAGTTGTCTCAGTCATGTCTGACTCTTTCTGATCTCATTTGGAGTTTTCTGGCCATAGATAATGGGGTAGTTTGCCATTTCCTTCTCTAGTCTTGCACATAGTAAGGACTTAAGTACTTTTTTCATTCATTCATCCATTCACTTTGTTTAAGACCTAAGCCTTTTCCTTTGTTACCTTCCCTTTACACTGTATAATTTCATCAGCTCAGCTAGGAGGACAATCAGGTCTCTGAGTCAATTCCTCCCTTTCTTCCACTTGAGAACAATGATCAAGTCCTCCTCTTTTCTTCTTCTCTTTTGACTAATCCTGCCAAGAAATGGTCTCATAGTGATCTTCCTACATTATGATATTTTGGTTCTAGTCTCTCTGGAGTGGGGAAGGTGTTCTAACTTTTCAGCTGTTACCATTTGATTTGAGGCAGTATATCGTCTAAATATGAAGAAGAAATGGCTCTAGACTGAAAGAACTAGTAATGAGAATTTGGGTTTTGACATTTTCTGACTCCGTGACCTTGGACAAATAATTTAGCCCCACTTGGCCTTGGTTTCTTTTTTCTAGATCAAGGAGGGGTCGGAGTAGATGATTACTAATACTTTTGTCAACTCTAAACCTAT
>CM053594.1:86904720-86971420 GCA_028646575.1 Pseudocheirus occidentalis
CCCCCCCCCCCCGTGAGTACATTTTTGATAGGGTATTTGAAGTCCTGATTTCATGTCCTGTGCTCTTTTTCTTTTACCAAAACCAGACAAAAACAACCCCCCAAACTATAACTTTTTTAGTTACCAGTCTTTCTTCAAGCTTACTATATATGACATATTAGAAAAGGAGGTAGGTTAGCCAAGGTACTGAGAATGAGAATCGAGAGATGGTCAATGCAAAACATTATACAAACAGTTCCAAAATGACCTCTTGTTCATTGCTTGGATTCATTATGGAGGATTAATGCAACATACATACAGAAGAATCATGTAGTATGAGAAGATATGAAGGGATTGCCAGGTGTGTTGGTGGAGGAGTATACCATTGATCCAATAAAATGAAGTAAAGAGGTAAAGAGAGGAAGAGAGTAGAGGAAATGGGATTAGCAAATGCTTTGGCTTGTTTCACAGTTCTACAGCTTCATTTCTTTTTGTGATGTCCATTAAGTTCATTGGTACCAACACACACTATTTCGGGAACCATTTTGCTAAGGTATATGGCCAATAATGAAGTGGAAGATGCTTCGGGGTGTAATGGGACATAACCAGTGGATGGATTTCATGTTTACTTTGCAAACTTAATCCCCTACAGCCTATTTGCAGGCTCTGTAGCTTTTAGATCACCAAGATTTAAGAACTGATAAAAATCTCATGGGAGATTTTCAAAGGGCAAGTGAGAAATGTGACCTGAAGAAAAGTCACAGCTATGAGAGGGGCAACCAGTGGTGCAAGAAGAGCAGCTGACATTGTGAAAGGAAACTGTGGCAAAAAAGGGGATATACCTAGAAATGGGGAAAGATGGGGAAAATGGAACTTTTCTGACTTCGATATTTAGAGTTCCAGGGAGAGAAGGTATAATGAATTCTAATAGCTGCTCAGAGACAGAGAGGGATTTGAGTGAGCAAGACTTTGGATACTACTCATTAACAATTTAATACTTTGATGAATTGTGTCTTGTCAAGTTGGGGGAGATACCTGAGAATAGCATGGTATTATGGATCACTGGGTGTCTTGGAGTGGTGAGGGAGGCAGTCCAA
This sequence comes from Pseudocheirus occidentalis, assembly GCA_028646575.1. NCBI lineage: Eukaryota > Metazoa > Chordata > Mammalia > Diprotodontia > Pseudocheiridae > Pseudocheirus > Pseudocheirus occidentalis. The sequence continues at coordinate 86,905,797 of CM053594.1, forward strand.
GGAGGCAGCAATAGCACTGTGCACACTACCTTTGTAATTTTAACCTTGCTTCATGTTTTGTTTAAACATCTTATTGGATCTGTGTACTTGTAGCATATTAAAAAACCAAACCAAACCAAAAAACAAAACAACCAATCAAACAAAGAAAAAGATACCCCAATCATTTGGTGTGAACTTATCGCTATCATACCATATCCTAAACCCAGGAAGAAACAAATGATCCTTGAGTTGTGGGAGACCTGGAGCCAGGGGTATAGTCTGAGGCTGCTCTGTCTTTAGGTGAACTTCCTGTTATGACAGCATGACAGGTGGACATGGGTATTTCCCTTTGCCTTGCTTACTCTCTGAATATCAGTTAGAACCCACTGAAACCCCTGTCAAGGTACAGATACTTTCCCCGGTCACATAGAAAAGTATCATCATGATTAATTACTCCTGGGTATGAATTCTACTCACGGAACTGCAGCTTTTAGGATGAATCATAGAGTTGCAGAAGGTCAGAATTGGAAGAGCCTTTAGAGACCATCTAGTGAAACCCCCTCATTTTATAACTAAGGGAACAGAGACCCCGAGAGGGATAGTAATTTATCTAAATTTCCACCACAGCTGCTAAATATTAGAGCCAGAACTAGATTCCAAGTCTCCTGACTTCAACTGAGACATTCTTTCTATTACCCTCTACTGTCTATTCAAAGTTGGTAGAGATAGTGATTTCCATTGGCTTACCCTTCTTTCTACTATAATTCAATGATGTGACCTAAGTACTCATTTTTCCTTTTACTCACCACTTCCCATCAATTCCCCACCCCCAACCCTGTCATCTATTAATGTATAGTATAATGTACAATCCAAGAATTACTGAGTCACTGCTGTGGAACAGAACTTTGGATGTTTTAAGTTAACAGGACTCTTAGACCACTTCCTGAATTCCAGACTGAACCCACTGACTCCCAAATTAATAAATACATATCAGTTTCTTTAAAGGCTAATAGACAAAAAAGATACTTATTACTCATTCACTATTGAGGACAGTCATATTAGCAAGTATTTCCATTCAGTGGTAGAGTTTGTGCCATTAGCAGAATCCCAAATTTTATCACAGAGCAAAAAAGGTTAAAGTTGAAAGAGACCTTATAATAATTTAGTCCATAGTCTTCATTTTATGGAAGAGGAACCAGAGGCCTATAAAGGTAAAAAAAACTTGCCTAATACAGTAATGAGCAAAATCTGTATTCAAGCACTGTGTCACCTATTGACTCCCCATATTTAAAAGTCCATTTCAAATTAAGCTTTTTGCAGTTCTTCCAGTAAGAACTGATTTCAATTCAAGAAATATTTATTAAGTGCCTTCTTTGTAGCAAGCAACAAAATGCCCAGCATAGGTGAGGCTAAGGTGAAAAATAAGTCTTTGTTCTTAAATATCTTAAAGTCTGATAAAATTAACTAAGACACTACTACATATGGAGAATCTAAGGCACAAAGGAACCAAAAGTTCACAGTTGTTGTTGGTATGTCTCATTGCTCCAAGATTCTGTAATTCTGTGCAATGAGACCTACCTACCTTCCTTCCTTCCTTCCTCCTCCCTCCCTCACTTCCTTCCTTCCTTCCTTCCTTCCTTCCTTCCTTCCTTCCTTCCTTCCTTTCTTCCCTTTTTTCTTCCCAGCTTCCTCACTCTCTTCCTCCCTCCCACTCTCTTTTCCTTTCTCCCTCTTGTCTTACTTTCCTTTCTCTCTCTTTCTCTAATTTTTATTGATGAGTTGTTTTTACATCATATTTATTTTTAAAAATATCCTCCTCCCTTCCCTACTCAGAGAATCGTCACTTATAACAAAGTATGAAAAAGAAAGAGGGGAAAAAAGCATTTCAGTAAGACTAGTCAACTAAGTCTGATAGCGTATGTTCACACTCATAGTTGCCCAACTCCCCCCAAAGAAAGGAAGGATCTTCTCATCTTCTCATCTGTTCTATGGAGATGGGATTTATTATTAGAATTTACAGGGTTCAGGAGCGTTTTGTTCCTTCTATTTACACATTCGCATCATTATCAGCACTGTGTACAGTGTTTGCCTTCTTATTCCTACCTCACTTTGTATCAGTTTATATAATCTCAGGTTGTAATTGCAATCTTGAATTGAAATTTGTCTCTTTACATCTTCTATCCAACACTTCTAGTTTAGCCCTCAGGATCCAAGTAGAACAAGCTTAATCATGCTCCCCCCTGAATCCTCTCTTCTTCAATGTAACCATCTCCATTTTCTTGCATTGATCCACATAAGATATAATCTCATCTTCCTTCACCATTCTGCTTTTTCTTCTCAATAGTTTCCAACTTATTGTCTTTCCTAAAACGTGGATATTTGCACTGCACACAATACTCTAGATCTGGTCCAATCATGGTGGGAAACAGGGGTATTATTACCTCCTTAGTTTTGGATATTATGCCTTTCTTAATTCAGCCTATGATTACATTAATATTTTGGATTCCCTATCTCAATGTTGACTCACATTGAATTTCCAATCCATTGAAAACTTATTGGTTTTTCTTGCTCCCTGAGGAATTCCCACATTCAAACTATTCAACTCCATCTGACTCCTGTGACCATTTGTTTGGCTATTCCAATGATATTTATTTCCTAGCTTCACATTCAACATGAATTCATCATGAATATTCAAGAAAGACCATTGGGAGTCATTTACTGCAGCAGATATGATGCAGTCTTCCAACATGCAGAACAGTGGGTCAATTTGTCAACAGGTAGATTTCAATAGTGGGCCATATATTCTATTTGGGACTAAATCATCAGGACAGAAAATTGCAGACAATGTTACAGGAAGGAAAACTGATAGACTGATGGATGAGGATGGTGATTGTGGAAAAATATTAATAGTGTGGTTGGGAATAGATGAAAGTGACCACAAGGAATCATTTCTATATGAGACTGAAATATAGAGGTTTTGATGAGAGCTTCAATGGTTTTTCATTTTTGGGTCTCTTCTACCACATTAATTATCCCAGAATTTTAGAGTTAGAAGGATTCTTATAGACCATTAACTCAAACTCTCTCATTTTACAAATGTGCAAAGAGAAGTGAGACTTGTAATATCAGTGGTGCCAAAACTAGAACACAGATCTCTTAATCTTGATTCTCAGTCCAATATTCTTTCATCGTCCCACCACATTAATAGAAACATGAGATTTTAGATCTGGAAAGGCCTTTAGACAATGAGATGTTAGAAAATAGCTTGCCAGAGCTAGACAGGATCTGTGGATATAGCATGTTAGACTATAGAATATCAGAGTTGGATAAAACCTTAGAACATAAGAATATTAGAGCATGGCATGTCAGAAGTGGAAGTGACCTTAAATTATAAAAAAGTTTAAATGTCAGAATGAGAACGGACTTTATAATAGACAGTGTTATACCTGTAATGGACTTTAGGATGTAGGATATTGGAATATAATATATTCTGATGATCATGTTCATGATGGAAGGGACTTTAGAATACAATTGGACAGTCCTGTTCAAGGAACTACAAGGCCAGCTTGACTGAACTATGAAGTGCATAAAGGGAGTAGCATTACTCAGCTGGGAAAGGTAGGTTGGAGAGAGATTGTGAAGGGCTTTTAATGCCTAAAAGGGGAGTTTACAATTGACCCAAGATTGTGACAGGAAATCAGTCAGTCCATTAGTCAATCAATATTTATTAAGTGCCTGCTATGGGCCAGGAACTATGTTAAGTGTTGGGAAACTGCAGGAACTTATCATTCAATTTTATTCATAAAACAAATGAAGAAACTGAGATACAGAAGAGAAAAGAGATGGACCCAAGGCTACACAGGTTGTCAGCAGGTAAACTAGAATTCAAATCTAGGTCTTCTCACTCCAAATCCAGGGCTCTCTCCACACTTAGCAGAGTGCCTGGCATGCCATATCCATTTCGTTATTTGCAAATCATAGTGCATTTTTGATAATTCAGTTTCATAATTCTAATGTGAAAGAATTTTCTATGGAAAAAAAAAACTAATGAGGTGTTTTCATTCACTTCTTACCTGAGACTAACAGAACCTGCTAGACTGGAAACCAAAAGTGCTCAACCAATTGTCTTTAGAGAAGTGGATGCACTAGGGTTTCTCACACAAGTAGATCTTTTGTACAGAAGAGGAAAAAGATAAACATCATTGAAGAGGGCATTTTTCCTTTGATGAAAGGGAAACTGTTGGCTTGTTGAATGTTTAGGAAGTCACTTGTGTAAAACCCAAGAAACACCATCAGTGGGTTGAGAAAACTTCTTATAACTCAGATCATGGACCCTGGAAGTCTGCCAAATACTAATGGGTAAAATCAGGTGAAAAGATGTGACTTGATCAGGTGTTTGCAGATAATGGCTCTATATTTAGATGTTCTATTTCAAACAATGAGATTCCCATGGCCTGAGAGGCCTGAGAAGGTTTTATTTATTTATGAAAATGAGAACCCAGGTACCTTTTGAAATAAATGTTGAAGGGCCATGGAGTGCGTAGGCTGATGTTGGATTGCTTTGAAAATAGTAAGAACTGCCTCTTCCACTGAGACAATTCAGGGTCTGATGAGATTATTTATCTGGCTACATTTATGTCCAGCCAGAGTGCATTCAGAACATGGTACCCTTAGGAATAACATTCAGGCTGCCCCAGAAATATTGATATGCTGAGTGTGGAATGTCATCTTCTTCACAGAATGCATCATAATCTCACCCCTTGCACTTTATTTTAAAAACCTGAAATAATTTCTAAAGAAGGAAAGGAGAACAAGAAACTTGCACAATGGCTTCCTAAACCAACATTTTTAACTTCAAAGCATCACAGAATATTTCATTTTATGGTCTCAGTGAGGCCTGGTAAAACCTGACCCATTGGTAAAACAAAAATCAATTGGGTTTTAGAAATTGTATTGGAACTTAAAGTTCTCATATTGCTCATGATTCAAAATGTGCCTCCAAACCACCCTGACTTCTTGGTACTATTTGCTAATAGAGATAAGGAAAGGATAGCAAAAGTATCGGGGTGATTTCCCCATCCCTCATGATCTCTGTTGAAATCCTGCCCAGCCTTAGCTTAGGCTTTATTTCTTCTGTGACATTCCTTAATTAATAGTGCTGTTTCTCTTTCCTGAACTCATATTCTTTTGATACATCTCTTCTTGTCAGGGTCCTGTGACCAACAATTACTAGACCCCCTAAGAAAAGAAGAAAACACTGCAAGATTTTGCCCAGGACACAATGGTTAATGATCATTGAACCTTGCTAAGTTCTTAATCTTCTGAGTCAAAGACCTCAAACATCTTATTACTTTTAGTTTACTAAAGATAGGTAGGTGGTAGCTAGAGTACCAGGCCTCAGATCAGGAGGACTTGAGTTCAAATCTAGCCTCAGGCACTTTCTAGCTATATAACCCCAGACAAGTCACCTAACCTGTCTGCCTCAGTTTCCTCAACTGTAAAATAGGGATAATAATAGCATGTACCTGTTAGGTTTGTTGTGAGGATTAAACAAGGTAATATGTGCAATGTACTTAGCATAGTGCCTGGAAAATAGCAGATGCGAAATAATTACTTATTCCCTCCCTCTTCCTCCATCTAGTATAGATTGTTGCACAATGTTTTCCCCATGGATACACAATAAATGGAGGAATACAAATTAAGATTCACAGGGGAGGTTCCCCGATTGCCATACTTATCATTGCCCTTTCACAAAGATGTGACTTTGCTCTATTTCCAAAACCCTCTGCTCTATGTGGCGTAAGGGCTATTCTGTCTCCTTTCCGTTAGCTTGGGTGATAGGAAGGGGAGAGAAGATGGTGCTAGTTATGGCTATTGATAGCATTTTCTGCCTTCCTAAGCTATATTTATTCCCTTGTCATACTCTGATTTATATTCTAGTCACTTGTATATGATATTTCTCATACTATTCATCTACAAATTGGGGGGTAGGTAGGTAGTTTTCCCTTCCATATCATGACTTTTCCCATCTTAGTTTTGGTATATCATGGCTCGGCATAAGAAATTAAACCGAAAACTTTTGGGAGTTTTGTGAATGCCACAGACAACATGTGAAGGACAGGAGACAAAATAGAACCTACAATCAAATACTTAACCCATATTTTACAATAACATATTTTAAATATGCCATCAAAAAAAGGGAAAAATCATATCACTTCTCTGGTATGAAGGGAAGACCAATGCAGATTTTCCAGATTGTAGGGGCGCCACACCCTTAATAATCCCCATAATGGGGAAGGGATATATCTTACCACCGTTCCCTTAATGTCCATGTCTATATCCTTGGGCTTATCTCTGATTCTTCTATTTTTTAAATTTCTCATGAACAAAATATCATTTTTCCCATCTTTTTAACAGTTCCTGAACCAGTCCCCTTCTCCCTATTCCAGTAAACACTATCAACTATAAACCCTTATTGCCACTTTCCTGAGCTAACACAATATCTTTATTATAGGATGATTACTTTCTTTCTCTTGCCACTTTAATCTCTCCTTCAAACCAGAGCTGCAACAGTCTTTATTGTATGTAGATTTGGATATATTCCTACTGTTTAAAAATTTTCAGTGACTCCTTAATGACTACTAAGTACTGTTGAACTCTTCTGGCTGACATTCAAGGACTTTCACAGTCTGGTGTCACCCTATCTTTATACACTTATTTTATACCACTCCCCTCCATGACCATATCTTTCCAATTACTCCCTGCACTCCATGAAGGGACTACATTCTTACCTCTGTATCTGCTCACTGCTCCTTTTGCCTGTATTCTGCATCTCTGCATTCTGTTGAATTTCTTCTCTTGAACATTCAACTCAAAAGCTATTTCTTCGGTAAACCTTTCCTCATTCCACCTTTGGTGGATGACCTTTTCCACGGGACCTTACATATCAATTTGTTTAGTACCTCTCCATTGGACTTATAAATTAAGAATAGATATTAGAGCAATTGTACATGTCCAACCTCCATACTACACTGTAGGGCCAATGAAATCAAGGACTATCTTACCTGAAATTTATATCTACCTTAGAGCCTAGCAGAATGCTCAGCCTAGAGTTGGTGATTTGTAAATGTTTTTTTTTTATCATATATTGATATTGCTTGCATTTTTCTCCACTTAGCATCCAATGTAATACATTCTCTCAAGCTATTTTCCTATTACTATTGTCCCTTTTTTAGCCTATTTCCTATACTTTTGCTTCCATTTCTTCACCTTCCACTCTCCAGTCTCTTGTAATCTCGTTTGTGAATCTGTCAGCCCACTGAAGCTCCTCTATCCAAGATTATGAATGATCTCAACTTCTAACTATAATGGTCTTTTCATAGTTCTCATCCTTGAACTCTGAAGCTTTAGACATTGTTGATCACCTTCACCTCTTGGTTAATCTCTTCTCTCTTGGATTCCATGGAATTTTTCTTTTTTGGCTCTTTTTGTGCTTTCCTGACATCTTAGTCTTTTCTGGATCATCATCCATCTTTCATCCTGCTATGTGGGTGTACCTAAAGACCATCCTGAGGCCTTTGCTTTTTTCTTCTTGTTTTCTTTCTGTGTCTCTCTTTCATCAGTTCCCAATGGTTCAGTTATGCATATGCTGCCCAAATGTACATTCCCAGATCTAATCTTTCTTCATGAGCCTAATACCTTATTGCCAAATGTTTAATTGACATTTCTTAATTGGATGTTCCTTGCTATCTCAAACTTAACATGTCTAAAAAGTACTCATTGTTTTATTTCCTAAATCTATCCTTCCATCAAACATCTTTGTTTCTAAAGAAGGCACCATCGTCCTTTCAGATACACAGTTGGACAGCCTTGGAATCACCCTTGTCTTTTCTGTCTCCCTCATCCCCAATATACAGTCACTTGCCAAGTCTTTGTATGCTCACTCTACTCCTATGACCACTATCCTCATTACCTCTTTACTGGACTATTGTAATAGCCTCTGAAATGTTCTCCATGCTTCCTAATCTTCCCCCATCCAATCTATCTTCCATATAGCTTTCATCTTATTAATATTCCTGTGACACAGATTTGGCCACATCACTTTTGTAATGAGAATCTGAAGATCTTTCCTGCCCCTCGACCCTTTGATAGGCTTAATGGCTCTGAGAATGTTCCCTGATTTCCCTGAAGGTATACACTGCCCCCTAATAGGCTGAATGTGGTCATGTGGAGTCCATGGCAGGAGGCTTGTTTTTTGGGAATGGCTACACCTTGTTACTTTGTAATTGGACAGTGGGTCAAGAGGGCTGTGACATTCTCTGACCCAGGAGAAAGCTATATATATGCCCTGATGTGAGGTTTGCTTTGGGGCTTACTTTGAGAAGAGTTGTGTGATTTGGCTAGATGAGACTCTGGGAAGCCGTTGAGCCCCTCCCCCAGATTTGAAAACCCAGATGTTGATCCTTCCCTCTCTGGTAACTTGAATAGGTAATGGATATGATGGTCAGATGGTTGGAAGCCCATCTGCTGATCTGTTTCTTGGTCTGCTTGTAACTCGTGTTTGTAACTTGTGCTTGTAACTTGGGTTTATATTCTCTGGAGTTCAGGGTGCTGACTTTTTCTCCTGAACTGGGTAAATGATATGTTTGTTTGATTAAAAAAAGATTGTTAACCCATTTTGAGTTGCTTTCCTTTAGAAAAGCAGATCTAAGAACCTGTGCTTGCAGCTGTCCTAGGTATACTAGGGTGTTTGCTGACACAACTTTCTTGCTCATAAAGTTTTATTGACTCTATACTTCCTCTAGGATAAGGTACAACTGTCTCAGAATTCCATTTAAAACCCTCTATAATTTGCCTCCCACCTAATTTTATAATCATTTTACATTGCTTCCTTCCATGAACTTTGCTAGAGACAAACAATTTTGTTTATTATTCCCCGAAGCCAATATACCTTCTCCAATCCCTTACTTTCAGGCCTTGGCACAGTCCTGGAATTCAGTCCCTTCTTATCTTTGCCTCTTAGAATCTCTAGATTTCTCTGTGGATCACTAGGCCTCTCACGATAGAAGCCTTTCCTGATTCCCTGAGGTAGTAATGTTTCCTCACTTCTCAAACTACCTTTTATTGCTTATCAGTGTACCTATTTAATCTCTCAATAGCAAATTAATATCAAAGTTTTTTCTTCTTTTTCCATGCCTAGTATAATGCTTCGCATTTAGTAGGTACATGCTTTTAAAAATTGAATTGCACAGAGTTACTCGTTAATGCATTTTTGTTGAATGAGTGGATAGCTGAACAGAAAGAGGGAAATAGAAATAGTAGAATCAGTCCCAAACTGAGTTGGGAGGTAGAGAGAAATGAAACATAAGCTTAATTTTTATCACCCTCCTTGTGCTACAGACAAAAGCATGACTGCTGACTAATTTTGAGGAAGGTGCTAGAGCCTGATGCTATTTCTGCCCTTCCCTTTCTCTTAACTAATTTTACTTCTATAGCTATCATTAACTTTGCTTTCCCTTATACTGTCTCTTCCACAGACGGAATGACTGTTACCTCCTTAGCATGAAACTCTTGAAAGCCTTCCATGAGCCCTTGAAATTATCCAGACAAATATTTATCAAGAACCCACGGTCTGTAAGGATCTGTGCCATGTACTTTATTCATTAAATTATAGATGCGAAGATGCAGTCAGGCTTGATACAAAGAAAGCAACTTCCTAGTAATTAAAACTGTCCCAAAGGGAAAGAACTCTCCCTTAAGACGTGGTGGGATCTCCCTCTTTGGAAGACTTCACAAAAGAGCTACTTGTTAGGTTTGTTGTAGAGGGAATACTTAATCATGAATTGGTTAGAATTGATAGTCACTAAGATCCCTTCCAAGTCTGCAGTGCGGTGGGATCATGGTCTATATAGATGATTCTCAGATTTCTGTATCCAACCTTAATTTCTTTCCTGAAGTACATCCCTATACTACCAACTACACAACTACCTCACTAGCATTTGCCCTAGGAGGGATTCCGCATCCAGTGCCATGGATTAGAGCCTGAGGGTTCATATAAACAATTATTTACACTAAAAACATTTACTAATGTTACTAATTTACACTAAAAACACTAAAAAGTTTAAGTCACTGAGTCCAAGGGAGGGCTGGTTGGCCCCTTGTGGGAGATCTTTTGGAGGAGATTCTTCCTTCTTTTCAGGTAGAACTGACTGCCCTTGGAGTCTCCTTTATGACTCTGAGCTGCTCTGATTTTGTGAAATAGAAGTTTAACTAGAAATTAGTACATCACTGAAATTTTAAGTATAACAGTTTGGAAGACTTGCTCCTGAGACTCAAGGCTAATTTGAGGGCTGAGAAGGGGGAGGGGAGTAAGGCATACAGACACATACACACACACATACACACATATGTATTTATGCATACATATATGCATATATACATAAAGAATTTTACATGGTGGAGAGGCAAAGATTATTGTCTACATCTTTGGAGTGAGTAACCATATTTATGAGATCACAGGTACATGGAAATAGTGGGAAGATATTGAACCCAGAGTTCTTAGAGCTATTCGTAGACATAAAACTGACTATAATCTTAATGATGATCTAAGTTCAATGCTATCATTTTTGCAGGTGAGGAAACTGACCTAGACAGTGGAAGTGACTCCCTGAAGATCACATATCAAATTCAATCCTGGAACTAGTGATGAGGTACAGGCTCTGGGACCCCCCTTGAGCTCCCCTTTAATCTCTGAGGTACAGGCTCTGGGAAACCCCTTGATATCTGATTGAATCTTCCCATTTGATGAGGCATTTGCAGAGGCCATAAATATTTCATTGTGGCTGGGCCCAAACATCTGTTACTAGCCTGGCCCTCTATTGTCCATCTGCTTCCCACTCTTGAGCCTATCAAAGTATCAATCCACTCTTGCATTGACCTCATTGACTTCTCCTGAAGACTCTCCCCAAACTCCTCCTCTAGACTACCCCTAGATTCCTTTGTATATAAGACCCCATCTTCCTTCTATGTGTGTGAGAGCACCACAGAATGCTCTAGCACAGACTTGCTCTGTGAGAGCACCATAGAATGATCTAGCATAGACTGGCTCTTTAAGGGTCTACCTCATATGGTGAACTTGAACTTTCAATAACTGTTTTCCTTTGGCTGAGGAGACTTGAGTGGAATTCTTTCCACAGGACCCTGTGTGTTGGTATTTTGGGGTCTCAGGCAACCCTAACACTCTTTGGGTAACCTCTTCACTAGGGCTGAAAATGATGAGGTGTAGGCTCTGGGACCTGCCCCCACCTTTTGAGTTTTCCTTGAATCTTTGAGGTACATACTCTGGGAAACCTCTTTGAGTCTGATTGTCATTAACTCCACCTGAAGTCCCTCCCCAAACTCATTACTGGAGTCAGACCTGAATGGCTCCTCCTGAAGACCCTTCCCTGACTCCTCCTCTGAACCACCCCTAGACTCCTCTATATATAAAACCCCATCTTCCCTTCATCTTTGTGAGAGCCCTGTGCAATAGCTTGGTAGAGACTTTCCTTGTGAGAGAGCCACAGAATGCCCTAGCAGAGACTTGGTCTGGGTGAGAGCGCCTTCCGATAGCTTAGCAGAGACTTGCTTCTGTAAGAGTCATATCTTTCAATAAACTTTACTTTTTCTTTGGCTAAGAAGACTTGAGTGGAATTCTTTCAGTAGGACCTGGCATGTTGGTATTTTGGGGTCTCAGGCAAACCCTAACCCTCTTTGGGCACCTCTTTGTTTTTATGCTTCCCTGACTGGGAATCGAACCTGGGGTGTGGTGGTGAGAGCACCAAATCCTAACCACACACACATACGCACAAAAAAAGCACACCTCCAAGCTACTTGGAGGACAAGAAAACAATAGGGAAGGAAAGAGGCTTAAGTACCTTCCAGTACTGGCTGGAGGAGAGCTTGAGATTAGCAATATTTCCCAGTGTCTTAGCCAAAGAAAAAGTAAAGTTTATTGAAAGATATGGGATAGACTCTTACAGAGCAAGTCTCTGCTAAGCTATCCTAAGGCGCTCTCACCCAGACCATGTCTCCAGTAATGAGTTTGGGGAGGGACTTCAGGTGGAGTTAATGACGATCAGATTCTAAGAGGTTTCCCAGAATATGTCCCTCAAAGATTCAAGGAGCCTGCTAGGCCCTAGTAGAGTATGCTCCCATCACATCATGCTGAGTCAGTAAAGATCGGGTTACCACTTTTGTTCCTATTGTGTTTGAGATACTGTGTGGGCCAGGATACTATGATACAGACTGAGGGAACCTTAAATTACCTCTCCCTGTCCCCTTCCCACAGGAATATTGCTGGGGCAGTTTGCTGGAGGAAACTTTGTCTCCAGGTGTATTGATCAGAAACTCATTCATGGTCTCTTTGGATAAGAAGTATGTAAGAACTTCTGTATGGATTGAGCAAGAGGCTTCTGAGACCCCATGGAAACTCCTTGAAGGTTGTTTTTACCTGGCGCACACAGAGTATGTTTTTAGTGTAAGTAATTGTTTATCTGAACCCTCAGGCTCTAATCCATGGCATTGGATGTGGAATCCCTCCTAGGGCAAATGCTAGTCAGTCAAGTAGAGATGTCTATCATGTAGTTGGTAATATAGGGATGTACTTCAGGAAAGAGATTAAGGTCAGATACAGAAATTTGAGAATCATCTATCTAAATAATTGATTTATTTTTCTATCTAAATAATCTCACTTTAGAGAGATTTTGTGATGACCAAGAAAATATGAGTGGAGAGAGGTAAGAGAAGGCTTAGGATAAAGCCTTGGGGGATGCCTATGTATAATCCAGAAAAGAGGACTGAAACATGTTCAGGTAGGGAAGAAGGGAAATCAAGGGCTTAGGACATGAACTGAGTCTTAGAGGATAGGAAGAAATCAGATTGGTCAGAATACAGAAGAAAAGGTCTTCCAAGTAGGTAGCAGAGTATAAGAAAAGGCATGGAAGGAGGAATTAATATATCAGCACACATATATTAAATACCTATTATACTCTAGGTGACAGGGACAGAAATGCAAAAGTGAGATAGGCCCCACCCTTAAGGAACTTGTGTGTTTAAATTAGTCATGTTTTTTTTTCAGGTTGAAACCAAATCTTTCTAAAACTTGGAACACTTTATAAACTTGAAATCATCACAGATTTAGAGATAGAAGGGATCTCTATCTCTAACCTATTGAGTAACCTATCGAGTCCACACTTTTGTTTACAGATGAGGAAACTGAGTCACAGAGAGTCCACAGGAGGTGGTGGGGTCTCTCTTACATTGAATTCAAATCTGCCTCTCTGAAACTTTCAGCACTTTATCAGATTTAGATTGTTCTGTCACAGGATCACAGACTGGAGTGGAAGGCATCTTGAAAGTCACTGAGTCCAAGGGAGGGCTAGTTGGCCCCTTGTGGGAGATCTTTTGGAGGCGATTCTTCTTTCTATTCAGATGTAACTGACTGCCCTTGGAGTCCCCTTATGACTCTGTGTTGCTGTGATTTTGTGAAACAGAAATTTAACCAGAAATTAGTACATCCACTGAAAACCTGATGGGACTAGATAAATCTAGTAATAATGTTATCGAGAGACAATAGGATTATAAAGTGATCACACCTGAAACACTCCTTACTAGAAGGCAAGGTAACTCACGGGGATTGTATCAGCAATCAGCTGCTAAATGGCACCAGGAAAGGGGTTTCCCTCCCCTGGGCTGGGCCTACCTGCAATCAGGAAGACCCAAATTCAAGTGAGCAATATGACCCTGGGTAAATAATTTAATCACTTTCTCCTTCAGTTTCTTCTACTGCAGAATGGGGATACCTACATCATAGAGTAATTTGTGAGATTCATGGTGCCCATCAAACAGTAGTAGGCACCAAATAAATTCTTTTCCCCATCTTTTGTTATCACTCACCCTTAAGGTACTCATCTGTAATATTATACCCATTATAGAGATACTGAAAAATATTTACAGAAAATTCGAATGCCAACCAAATTGCCTCCCATTGTACTACTCTCTCAAAAGACCATGGTTTGACTAAATGAAGTGCCAAGGAGATGTTTTTAAATATTGATTCTAAACTGTTTCCCAAACCACATTTATTTGATGAACCATGTTTGAGTAGAGGAGGAACCTCCAAATTAAACAACTTAGTTTTCTGATATAGAAATAGAAACCTTTGTCTATGCCCATATCACCTTCAACATGTCTGTTCTCATTTAGTTTCAGCAACTAATGAAGGTCAGGCTAGGTCAACACCTGGTTGGGAGATTACCTAGGAATTCCATGTGCTGTACACTTTGAATATTGAACTGGTCATTGAACTTTGCCAGGAATAATAGAGAATGGAGAAATTGCCCTAGGTTTAGAGACTGGCAAATGCTGTCCCAGTTTTCAAAGTGGAGAAGATGGATATCTCAAATTGTAAGCCATTGAACTTGAAATCAATTTCTCATAAAATTCTAAAATTTATTAATGACATTGCAAACTAAGTACCAGAGTTGGAAGGGACTTACAAGTCATTGATTCTGGTCCCCTCATTTTATCAGTGAGGAAATGGGGGCTTATAGAGGTTTTACCCCAAATCATACAATTAATGAATGGGAAATGAATCCACATCTTCTTGATGATGTGGCCTAGCTGCTATACCTCAAAAGGTAACAACTAAGAGTCAATACCAGTTCACTAAGAATACGCTCTCCTCTCTCTCTGTGCCTACTAATCAATTAGCAAGAGCAAGTGCTTAAGTGACTACCATGTGTCAAACATTGTGCTTCATCAGAATTTACATCACAGGAGGCAATAATTTTGTATGATGGAAAGGTCACTGGACTTGGGTGATAGGAGATCTGGGTCCAAGTCCCAGCTTTGATAATTACTAGTTGTGTGGCTCTGGGAAAGCCACAAGCTTTTGGAGATTTATTTTCCTTTGTCATGTGGGGTTAATCATGATTGCTTGCGCTAACTATAAGTCTCACAGGGTTATTTTGAAGCAAGCTCTTTGTAAACTTTAAAATGATATGCTGATATAACATGATTATTACAAGATTTGGGCAAGATATTTGAACGAGGGATAGTTGACTTGGAGGAAAAAAATTGTGGGAAGATGACGACTATCTGCAAGTATCTGAAGATACTGAAGATCCACCAGGCTGTGCAGTGGATGGAACGCTGGACTTGGAGTCAGGAAGACCTGACTTGACTTAAATCCAGTCTCAGCTATTTAATAGCTGTGTGATCCTGGGCAAGTCACTTAACCTCTATATGCCTTAGTTTCTTCTACTGTAAAATGGAAATTATAATAGTAGTCACTTTGTAGGATCGTTGTGAGGATCAGATTAGACAATATTGGAAAATGCTTAGCAAAACAAGGTATTTAACACTTCGTGGCACATTGTAGGCATATATAAGTGCTTATACCCTTTCCAAGATGAAAAAGCATTAGATTGTTCTTGTTACATTAGCCCTGTAGAACTGAGAATTAGGGGTAGAAATTACAGAGAGACAAACTTCTGTTTGTTCTCCCGAGGCAATGTGCCAAACATTTCTTAAAAAAAAATTCCTTTATTTTCAGTTTCAAATTTTCTTTCTTTGCCTTTTCATACTCCACATTTTGAGAAAGCAAGAAATATAAAAACCAGCCAGGTGGCAACAGTAAATAGAAAGCCAGTTTTGGAGTCAGGAAGACCTGAGTTCAAATTCAGCTGTAAACACTAATCAGCCACATGATCCTGAGTAAGACACTTAAACTCTGTTTGCTTCAGTTTCCTCATCTTTAAAATAGGGATAATAATAAGACCTACTTCCCAGGGTGCTGTGAAGATCAAGCAGGATAATTTTTTTTTAATTTTTGCTTTTTGAAGGGGGGAGGTAGGGCAATTGGGGTTAAGTGACTTGCCCAAGGTCATATGGATAGTTTTTGTGTTAAGTGTCTGAAGCTGAATTAGAACTCAGGTCCTCTCAACTCCAGAGCCAGTGCTCTATTCACTGTGCCACCTACCCGCCCCAAGATAATGCTTGTAAAACATTTAGCACAACATCTGGCACATAGTCAGCATTATATTAATGTTAGTTATTATTTAATTAAATATTATATTAAGCAATGCAAAATAAACTTCCATATTAACCACATTCTGGAATTAAAAAAAAAAAAGAAAAAGAAAGACAGGAAAAAATGCTTCAATATGTACTCTGATCCAATCAATTCTTTCTCCGGAGGTGGACATCATGAGTCTTTTGCAGTTGTGTATTGTGTTGATCACAGTGGCTAAGTCTTTCAAGGTTGATTATTTTTTCAAGATTGCTCTAACTGTATAAATTATTTTCTTGGTTCTGCTCACTTCACTTTGTATCAGATCATACAAATCTTCCTAGGTTTCTCTGAAACCTTCTCCTTCATTTTTCCTGATGACAGAGTAATATTCCATCACATTCCTTTACCACAGCTTGTTTAGACATTTCCAACTGATATCCCCTCAGTTTCCAATTCTTTGGTATATGAACAGAGCTGTTGTAAATATTTTTTTTATACATATGGGTTCTTATCATTCGATTTTTTTGTAGTATAGATCTATTATCGGTATTGCTGTGTCGAAGGGTATACACAGTTGAATAGCATTTGGGGAGTAATTTTACATTGTTCTCTTCAATGGTTAGTTCATATTCCATCAACAATGTATTTGGTATATTCTTATATTCCCTTCAGCATTTGTCATTTTCCTATTATGTCATCAACCAGTTTCAGAGATATGAAGTGATGCTTCTAATTTGTTTTAACTTGCAATTCTCTAATTATTAGTGATGTGGATCAGTTTTTAATATGACTATTGATAACTGATTTTCTTCCTTTGAAAACTGCCTGTTCATATCATTTAACCTTTAATCAGTTGGGGAATGACTTTTATTTTCACAAATTGGTCACAGTTTTGAGAAATAAGACCTTTCTTAGAGAAATTTGCTTTACTACTTTTCTTCTAATTTTGACTGCATTGGTTTTGTTTGTGCAAAACCTTTTTAATTTTATGAAATGAAAATTATCTATTTTACTTCCCATGAATCTCTGTATCTCTTGTTTGATCATGAAATTTCCCTCCCCCATTCATAGATCTGAGATGTTATTTTTTCCACCCTCTTCTAATTTGCTTGTGAGATCACCTTCACATGTAAACCAAGTACACATTTTGAGTTTATCTTGATATATGGTGTGAGGTGTTGGTCTATATCTAGTTTATGTAACCTACTTTCCATTTTCCCCAGAAGTTTTCATCAAATAGTGAGTTCTTTTCCCAGCAGCTGGATCATGACAAACACTTCTAAAGGACCTATTATATCCAAGGCATTGATTTAGTTGTTCAGGTTGCAAAGATAAACAAAGGAACCTGAAATATTTTTGGTTTTCAAATGCTAATTGGAAAGGAGGAAGGATTCTGTTAATCAGGGCTCCTTGGGAACCATTAATAGATGAAGGCAAAGGTTGCTATTTCTACAATATATTTGTATACAGACATATATTTTTTATAACTAGAAAATGTTGGTAAGTAGAGTTCTATGGTTTGTGTTTTAATATCTGAATATACTGGAAGCTCCACAGGACAGAGACTGCAGTTTCTCTAAACTTTGCATATCTTGTAGCACCTAGCACAGTGTTCTATATAGTATTGGTAATCAATATTTGCTGAATGAACAAGGAAATACCTACTCTGATGAGGGAACAGGTGCCTATTACCAGGCTCTACAATCTGGAAATCAAAGCATAAAGACCTGAAAAACCAGATCTGTCCCATAAAAATGGTACCTCCCAGTTACTTTACCAAGGATAATGGAAACTAGGCCAATTTAAAAATCAAAGATACTAAATGAAACTTTTCAAAACTTTGTCAAAATATGTCTAAGTAGAGTCAAAGAAGTGTTTGTACTATGATTCATCCATTTCTTGTCAAGAGAATTCAAGGAATTTGTAGCACATTTTGTAGAACGCCAGTGGTAGATTTGTGGGAGGAGGTGGACAAAAGTTGCACAGGAAGCAGATAGATGGAAAGGCTCCAATTTACATCATAACCTGGCTCCCTCTACCTTTTCAGTCTCTTAACACCTTACTCCCTTGAATATATTCTCTGATACAGTGACATTGGACTCTCTGCTCTTCCACACACAAGACACTCCATCTCCCAATTTTGTGCATTTTTAGTAGCTATCTCAAGTGTCTGGAATTTTCTCCCTCCTCAGCTGTTTTCAATCTTCCCTCTGTTCTCAGTTAAAATCTCACCTCTTGGAATGAGCTTTTCTAAATTCTTATTGCTTGAGTCCTCCCTCTGAAATTGATTCTGGGTTATCCTGTATATGTTTGCACATACTTATTTGCATGTTGTCTTCCACTTCAGACTGTGAGCTCCTTGAGGACAGGAACTGGTTTTTTTCCTTTGTGTTCCCAGAACTTGGTACAGCAACTAATATATAGTAGGTGCTTAACAAATGTTTGTTGACTTGACTTGAATTTATTTGTTTCAGTGAAGGGAGTACCCTGTGACACCACAAATTCATTGGGGTTTGGGAGTATTAGGAATAGGCTCTTCATATAGAGTTGAAAACAGCTGAGGAGGGAGAAAATTCCAGACACTTGAGATAGCTAGTAAAAATGCACAAAGTTGGGGGATAGAGTGTCTTGTGTGTGGAAGAGCAGAGTCCAATGTTACTGTAACAAAAGACTCATGCATTCCGAAGGAGCGGGGAGCTCTTCTCTTCTGGAGTTCATTGCCATAACAATTCCAAGACCTTCAAGCAAATAAGCTTGTAAACTCTTAAAACTAGGAGGAATTGACAGATCATCTACTTGAACCCCATCATTTTACATATGTAGAAATGGAGGAACATGGAAGTAAAATGAATTGTGAAGGTCATACAGTGACTCAATACACATGTAGTAAGTGCCTCCTACATGCCAGGTGCCATGGTAAGTGCTAGGAATACAAATAATAGCAGAAAGAAAGACAGTCACTACCTTTACATTCCAATGGGGAAAGGAAACACTTAAAAGAGAGCTGAAAAGGAGTTCACTCACCTTCCAAAGTTGCAGCTGGCCTACACTCAACTGCTTCCTTTTTCAGTTGTCTTCCTTGACGTCACTCAACTGAAAATGAGAATTTTCAGTTCAGAATTTTCCTATTTCTTTGGTAAGTACCTATATTCCATTTTCTGTTACAGTCACATTATCATGCTTTGTCTAGACTAGACTAAGGGGCAGCTAGATGGCTCAGTTAATAGAATGATGGGCCTAGAGTCAGGAAGACTCATCTTCCTGAGTTCAAATCTGGCCTCATTTACTTACCAGTTATGTGACCCTGGGCAAGTCACTTAAACCTGTTTGCTTCTGTTGCCTCTTCTAGAAAATGAGCTGGAGAAGGAAATGGAAAACACTCCAGTATCTCCCCAAGAAAACCCCAAATGTTATCATAAAGAGTTAGACATGACTGAAAAGTGACTGAACAATTGAAGACTAGACTAGACATAAAACTCCATAAGAGTAGGGACTGAGCTGAAGTCATTTTCTTGTTCCCCAGTGCCTAGTATATACTATATTGCACAAAGGAAGCCATGAGTAGATATTTATTGAATGGATAAATGGGTAAATAAATGACTATGGAATAAGGGCAGGTATGTTCAAAGAAAATACATAGTGCCACCCCATTCCACTTCCTCTATTTCATTTTTTTTTCAGCTGATATTGCAGCATTTATGTGGTACGGTGATATTACAAAAATGTTCTTACCTTGATTGCTCCCTCCCAAGGCCTCCCCCAAATAAGCAATGAATGAAGTTCTTTGTTTCATGTCACTTCCTCAGTAGCACCTATGCTAAGAATTTGTGTTGAATAAGATGACTCATTCTCTTTTGGATATAAGCACCAGGAAATGTAAATAGCTAATGCCTCTGAAAGATGTATGCTCCAGCATGTGTGGGAATGGACTCAACACTTATGTGAATAGACCTACTCTCTACAATGCCTCCTCCCCTTGCCTCCTAACAGCTCCCAACATGAGTATTTCCTTGAGGTATCACCATTTGTTAAGCAAAGCTTTCTGGTACAATTGTCAAATATTTAATACAAGTGATATCCAGTTTCTTTGTGCATGGGTATGCTTTGAATCATCTCAGTTTAATTATTAACTAGATCATGGGTTTATTGTTTGATAGATATTTCCTGTTTAGGAAAAGGCAGGGAGTGAAGGCAACTTAGAACACAGTGAAGAGGTTTAGAAAAAAAAAATCTCACTTTCACAGACTCAGATACAAATAGCTTCCAATGCAACTTAATATAAAATGAAATTCCCTTGGTCTGCCTGCAGTACAAGGAAAAATAGCCCAACTAGAGGTGAAGGCATCTTGTTATCAGGGCGCATGCAGGCATACTAAAAGGCCACCTCCTGGAAAGTTCCCTCTCTAGGCAAACCCAGGGCATGACTATAATAGATGCATGCTCAAGGGCTCAATTGAGTTGGATGATCTAATTACAATATACACGAGATGAAGATACATAGGTGTCAGTGAATCAGAGTGCTGGTCATTCACAACACATGCTGAGGTAGAGCTGATATTTACTTCGGATGAGCCCAGTTGTTCCATGGATTCTTCTTCATTAGACAATGAAAAACAGAAAGTTTTGCTAGGCATGCCCTCTGTATTTCTTTGGCTTCATCTGAATTCTTTAAATCCTTCCAGAAAATACACCTTAAGGCATTTGTAGGGATCTTTTCAGAATTGTGAGTCTGAATAAAACCCCTAGAAATAGTCTAGACCAAGACTACCAAAACTTCTCTAGCCATGGAAAATACCTGGGCTTTAAATATCTTGATGAGATGCTCAAATCCTTGTGTAAATACATGAATGTGAGGGCAGCTTCAGTAGAGAGAGGGGATGTCTTTGGAATAAGGGAGAACCAGGAAGTTATGGAACAAAATGGAAGAAATCAAATTCATATAAAATCTTCCTATTTCATCTTAAAGGGAAACAGGAATAACATTAATATTTTACAGGGATCATAAATCTAGAGCTAGAAGGCACCTCAAAGGGTTACCTAGTTCAACTCCTTTTATTTTATAGATGAGGAAACCGAGGCCTAGAGAGGGTAAATGACTTGCCCAAGACCACAGAGGAGGTCAACATCCGAGGCAGCTTTTGAACTCAAGCCCCCTCTCTTTAGCATACCAGTGCCCTTTTCACTATATCATGCTACTTAATTTCCTCATAACTCATTGTTTCACACCAAGTAGAACATCATCCAGGTTTTTCAAAATGGGCAGCAAATCCAGCATTATTGGAAGACAAAATTGTATGTGTCATCTTTTGCTATCTCTCAGCAACGAATCCTAGTAAAAAGAATCTCATCTCTTCTCTCTGCACAGTTGATGAGATTCACAACCAGTACTGTCACTGAGTTTTTACTCATATAATGCCTTATATCTGTTTAGCACTTTACAATTTACAGAACATTTTTATGTTCATTATCTCCTCTGTTCCATACTCACAATAGCCCTGAGAGGGCAAAAGAGGTATTCTTATTCCCACTCCACAGATAAAGAAAGTGAAACTTATGGGCATTAAGTAATTTGGACAAGTTCACAAAGCTAGAAAGTGGAGGAGTTTAGATAGTAAGCTGGTCTTACTGAACTTAGAATCTTTCTTCACCAATCTTCATCCTTGTCATTTATTTTGTGTTTTATATTTTACAAAGTACTTATATCCATCCATCATCTATCTGTCTGTCTGTCTGTCTATCTATCTATCTATCTATCTATCTATCATATCTCTCTCTATTTATCTTTCTATCACCTCATTCGATTCTCACAAGGTCTTTAAAATGTACCTATTATTGTGTCCAGTTTTTATAGATGAGGAAATTGAGGTTCAGAGATCTTGCTCAGGATCACAAAAGTAGTAAATGATAGAGATGGGACTAGTGCTCAAGTCTTTTGGCTCCTTAGTCTGGACCCTTTCTACTACACCGTGTTGCCTCTCACCACCACCATTACCACTGTCTCCTCTCTTCCCTCCTCCTCTTCTGTTCTTCCTCATCCTCTTTTTCTTCCTCCTACTTTTCCTCTGCTTGTTCCTCCTTCTCCCTGCTCCTTCTTTCTGTTTCTCCATGATCATCTCCACCACCATAATCAAGATTTTATCTTTACCACAATCATTACTATCTTTATTACAATTAACATTGATATGATTATCATTGTTCTGCGTTAACCCTGATTTCAAGTCAGTTCTCTGATAGTTTGGGTTCACTCCTGGAACAAAATAAAACACTCCTAGATCATCTAATAGTTAGCAAGAGATTAATTTAGCAAGAGCAGGAGAAGGACCAGTAAAGATTAGGCACTAAAGATGACTCAGGTTGATTCAGCTAAGCAGAAGCTCCTTTGCTTGAGTTACTCATTTTCATCCACTAGCCATACTCTGGAGAGTGAAAGGAGCTCTTCATGGCTACTCATCCAATCAGAATGTAATATCAATAGGCTCAACCTTTAGTCTCTTGATCCATCTAAGTCTCGAGAATGTTCTCAATACTTTTTAAACAAAAGCTAGCTAAAGGTGCATGAGGAAAGAGATTAGGATATTTATGATTGAAATTATTGCCATAATCATCATAACCACCAGCACCATCCATACCACCTTTATCCTTCCACCATCACCACCATTATTGCCACTGCTATCATCTCCACCATCTATTTGGCACTATAACTGCCATCATCTTCACCACTATAACTCTTACCATTGCTGGCACAATCATTATAGTCATTGATATCACTACTGTGGTCTTCCATCAACATATTCCTCTCCATCACCATCACTGTCACCATCACCATCAGCACCAAAAGCAGTAGAGTAGCAAGATATTAAGAGATGATCTACTTATGAGTGAAAATGATACACAAGGTAAGTTAATCAACAAAGCTCTGTTCTTTTTATTGTTAAGTCATTTCAGTCGCATCCAACTCTTAGAGACCTCTTTTGGGTGTTTTATTGGCAGAGATACTGGAGTGGTTTGTCATTTCCTTTTTTAGCTCATTTTATAGGGAAGGAAACTGAGGCAAATTAGATTAAGTGATTTGCTTAGAGTTACACAGCTAGTTCGTGTTTGAGGTCAGATGTGAACTTGGGTCTACCTGACTGTGGGCCTCACACTCTATCCATTGCACCATTAATTTTGAGCACATATAGGAAATGAATATTAAAATACAGGATTGAAGCAAAACTTTCATTGTGTATGGATGATAAATAACAAAGTTATAGGACTTTGGCATTTTGACAGAGTATTGGAGGAGTGTTACTATTCTTCCAATTAGTCAGCAAAGACTTCAAAGAGGGAGATTTGAAGCATTTTCTTAATACTGATAATCATCATAATATTTATATACCATTCATTGGCAAGTTATTCTTTTCAAAGTGATTCTTAGAATCATGGGTCTATAATATTTTCAAGGTGACAAGGGCCTTAAAGATCTAGTCCAATGTTAATTTTACCAGTGACCAACTGAAACCCAGTTAACTGGCTAAGGTTGGTCACACATGTTTCATATCAATATCTTATTTGATTATGATCAGCTATGTGGAGTAGCTAGGGTAAATAGCATTACCAACAATAACATTACCATATGTACAAGGAAATGGAAGCATAAAACTGTAAAGAAACTTGTCCAAGGTCATACAGGTAGCCTAGGGCCAAGTCTACAACTTTTACACTTTTACTCCAGTATGACTGAGCATCATGCATGATGGATGTTGTAACAGGGGGACAGAGAAGTAGAGTTTACTAATTGCCCCGGCTTCTTACTAATTTCAGTCTGTTTTTAAAATTAATATCATGATTTCCCTTGGTCTAGGAAAGGATGAAAAAATACATGTACACAAATATACATGTATATATGTATATATAAAATACACATATACATACACATACATACATACACACATTTATATTATATATGAAAAACTATAGCTTTACCCAAAGGCTCTACTTCATGCATTGATAAAATGACTGTCCCTTCCTGGGAGCCATCTCCATGCATCAGGCTGTCCTAGTCTGTCTGCTTCTTAGAGAGTAGAAATATTTATTTTCCAGTGTCTCAAAAAAAAATGAGAATCAAAACTTTAAACTGACTTGAAATTGGAGAGGCAGAGGTAAGAATGCAATTCGTGTGACAAGACTAAAGAGAGTAACCATACCCTGTGAGTAAGGCACAAGATCAGTTGGCATCCAGGTGCTATCCCTAAGTGGGCCTCTGTACAAAATTATTTTTTTAAATGGAGAAAGTTACTGTCAAATGCAGTATGATGTAGTTAAAAGAGCCCTGCCTTTGAAATCAAAGGATATGGGTTTGAATCCTGGCACTGCCACTTTATTACATAGTACCCAGGAGGAGACAGCAATGCATGAAGCAGGACTTTTCAATAACTCTTGACTATAACTTTTCCTAGGATAAATGTCTGAGGTCACAAGGGAAATTACAGAATTAACTGGGGCAAGTCACTTTCCCTCTTTGGGCTTTGTAAAAGGAGAGGGTTATGAACTGAATGTTCTCTGTGGTCTCCTACAGCTCTGAAACTTATGATCATTCATTTAGGAAAGAAGAAGCCTAGCTCAGTGAAGGAACAGCTTCCTTTTGGAAACAGGAAGTATAGACATTTCTGAAATCATCTTAATGTACTAGAGAGAACACAAAACTTGGAGGTAATGGAACTCTTTTTGCTGACTCATCATTTACTAGTTTTGTGACCCAGTACAAATTATTGTGCCTCAGTTTTCCCATCTTTCAAATGTTTAAAATGATGACTTTTGTTCTCATTGGTATACAACCCACTAGAGTGAGGAAAGTGCTGTGTAAATTGTAAAACATTAGCCAAATGTGAGTTATAATCATTATTACCTATGAGAAGATTGCCCAGTTACTTTTGAAATCTTAATAACTTGACTTAAGAGATTGGTGATAAAGACCTGTGCTGATGCAATTCACCATCTCTTGTTTAAATTCATTTTCTAGTGTAGCCTGCAGCCTTGAAAAAGATCTTTGCAAGCAAAATACATTATTACCTTCTCTCATCTTAGAAAGTTTACATGAGGACAACTCAGGTTCAGGCTGGTACTTTGTAATAGCCTGAGAAAGAATGTGGTCTGACTTCAGTATCAAGTGAGGAGAGAAGTGCTGAGAGTTATGGAAGGGACATTTCACAGGAGGCTGAGGGATAGGGGAAGAGGATAAAAGAAATATAGAAATGTACCTTTCAAGTGGAACTTCTTCCTTAGCTTTAGAATTGTAGAACTCCAGAAATAGAAGGGATTTCAGAGAGTATCCCATCCAAATTCAACCTACACCCCCAAAAGGACAATGTCATTGATAAGTGATCTTCTACTTGAAGTCAGTTAAGTGTCCCTGGGCTTAGAGTCAGAAATACTTGAGTTCACATCTAGCCTTAGACATATATTAGCTGTATGACCGTGGGCAAATCAGTTTTATGTGAGGATAATAGTAGTGCCCACCTCCCAAAGCTGTTGTGCAAATTGAATGAGATAAGAATCATAAAGCTCTTAGCACAATGGCTCGTAAGTATTAGGTGATATGATTTTTTTTTCCCTCCTTCCTTTTTAGACCTTACCTTCCTACTTGAATATTATGTTTCAGGCTTGAAATATCCCTTGCTCATTCTTAATCTGAGCCTATTCTTATACTGGTCTCCATAGGTGGGATCTCTTCTCCCTCTTTACTCACTCTCTAAATCCTTTGTTGTTGTTATTCACTTGTTTCTGTCATTTCCTACTTTTTGTGACCCATTTGGAGTTTTCTTGGCAGAGATACTGGAGTGGTTTGCTATTTACTTCTCTAACTCATTTTACAGATAAGGAAATTGAGGCAAACAAGGTTAAATGACTGGCCCAAGATCACATAACTAGTGTCTGAAGTGACATTTGGACTCCGGTCCTCCTGACTCCTGACCTGGTGCTCTTTCCACTGTGCCATCTATCCAAATACTACCCATCTTTTTAACACCCAATTCAAATTCACCTTGCTCCACAGAGTCCTCTTTGAAACCTTGTGGTCCACAGCAATTCTATTCTTCCTTCCTCGGAGTTACTATAAAATTATAACCCAGACTAATTGGTTGGCAATCAAATGTAATACTTACATTTTTGTGTAATTCTTTCATGTTAGTAAGTCTTGTCTTCTCAAGTACTGTAGGTTGTAAATTCGTCAAGTGCAAGGGCAACATCTTGAAATTTTTGGTGCCCTAACACCTAAAACAGAGTTATGCCCCAATTCAAATCGTGCCTCAGACACCCTCTAACTTTGTGACCCTAGACAAGTCACTTAGTATCCCCAATCTGTTTCTTCACAGGAATAATATCAGCACCTACTTCATAGGATTATTGCAAGGATCAAATGAGATAATAAGCTATTTTCCAATCCTAAAATACCCTATTATTATAATTATTGTTTCCCCATTGGAATGTAAACTCTTTGAGGACAGGGACTGTTTTTGTCTTTCTTTGTATCCTTTGCATGGTGCTTGGCAGGTCATAAGGACTTAAATGCTAATCAACTGATGACTCTCATGCAAACAGTGCACTGAATAAATATTATGGAAAAATTAGTGAAGCACTAAATCATACAGCAAAATGGTTTAGAGGAAGAATTTGTATTGGAAAAATGTTTCATGTAACATTCTTGATATAAAAATATTTAGTGTTTAGTGTTTTAAGGGGAACATAGCAATGGTGTGTGTGTGTATCCATATATCCATAGATATATATGTATCTATATACATATATATAGAGAGAGATACATATATATCGAGAGAGAGAGAGACAGAGAGAGAGAGACGGAGAGACAGAGAGAGGGAGAAAGAGACAGAGAGAGAGAGACAGAGAGAGGGAGAGACAGAGAGAGGGAGAGACAGAGAGACAGAGAGAGAGACAGAGAGAGACAGAGAGACAGAGAGAGAGAGACAGAGAGGGAGAGAGGCCACCTCAGAAGCCATCTAATCCAAGTCCTTTAGCAAAGACAAATATAATAATTTTTATATCATCCATTATTCTTCAATATCTCCTTGATGGCTCCTTATCATTAGCCTAAACAATCAGGAATTGAATCTGGTTTTTTGAAACAGTAGACATTGTGAGGAAATATTATTAGTGACTTCTGGTGTTTGGCAGACTCAGGAGTGCCTGGATTGCCCAGCTCTTTGAAGATCTGTGAGAGAACACTGTTAGCTGAATTCCCAACAGACCTATCTTCCAATTCTTTCTTCTTGCCAATTTGCAACCCTTTGGTCCGAGTCAAGAGGAGGATCCAGCTGGATTTCATCCACATTCTGATTTTTCGGGGAATGACAATGGTGGCATTGTCGAGGTCAGTGGCACACATAACATGGCTTTGGATGTCCTCTGCATGCCTGTGGCATTTCTGTTGCAGAACATCTTGCCTTTCGCCTTACAGGTCTCACTGAGGAGGGCTAAAACTGCTGGGCTAAGCACCATTGTAAACCTCAAGCTGTGAAGAGTATCGGAGCTCTTTGAATAAATCTGTTTTTAATAAATGTTTCCTTGAGGAATCATCATGTACCCTGCAAAGTGATTCTTAACCTTCCAAACTGACCTGGTGTACCAAAGCAGGTTTGGGTGCCACCTCCTCTCAAATCTTTCTTTGATCTTCATTCTTCCTTCTCTGAATCTTTAATCCCCAATTGGCCGGACATCTCCCATGACACTTATCCTATTCCAACTTGCATTCTAGTTATGTTTCTTTAACAATAGACCTAGGAAAAAAGATAACTCTTATAGACTAGTGAGCATGGAAATAGAACCCAGTAAATATACAGAATTAATATTAGATAATCCCATCCTCAGATAATACTAGGGAATGGAAACAGTAATCAATAAGAAATTATAAGCTCGATGGTCTTAGAAAAACATGCATAGACTCACATGAAATAAAAAAGAGCAAAATGAGCTAACCAAAAGAATGTTGTTTATAGCAACAGCAATATTGTTTTAAAAATTTTAAGTGACCTAGTCATTTTGTCTATTATAAATACACAAATTACCTAAAAAAGTCATATGAAAGAAGCTGCTGAGTACATTCAGAGAAAAAAACCTGATGAATAGAAGTATGTATAGACATACTTCATACAGACAGACGCACACGAATGTGTCTAATGGTAGCCTTCTCTAAAACAGCTGAGAGAAAGGGAAGAGAAAAAGGGAGAAAAAAGTTACTAACTTGATTATACATTTAAACAGAAAGCAAGCTGTACACAACAGACTTGTAGCTTCATATACAATTGTAATAATTGTTTTATTTCTTGAATTCAGAATAATTTTTTTTTTGTAAAAAATGCTAGGAAACTTGCATGGTACTTTGGCAAAAAAAAATGGGTTTGGATTCACACTTCATGCCATACACCATAGAAAACACTAGTTGAATCAATGATCTAAATATATATTTTAAAATCATCAAATGGAAGGATAGTGGAGGGGTCCTTGGAGGGGGGGTTAGGCAAGTAATAGGAGGGCAAGGTAGCAGGTAGAAGTTACATAGAGGAGGTAGGAGGGATAGGAAATGAGAGATGCACAAACATAGAAACAGAAAAAGATCAGGAGTAGAATTTGCTTGGGAAGTGTATGTCTAGATATGTATATGCATATGCATATATCTTTAACTACAGAGAAACATATCCAAATTTAATTGTAGCCTTCTGGCAGGGGGTGGGGGGAAGGGAAGGGGAAAAAAGAACAAAGTTAAAAAATGCTGAGCAGAGAATAAAAGAAAACTTATAAGGAAGCAAAGAAAAGATGTGGAGTTCTTAACACAATGTGTATTATTTATCATACAGGCTTCTTGAAATGAAAATCTATTGCTACATATTTTGAATCCTCTCTGATGTTCTGCTATGTATATGACATGTTTTTTCCTTTCTTACTTTGTATTTAAGTTTCAATATTTAAGTTTAATGGTATGTTGTTTCTTTACTCTATGTTGTGGTGTTGGAGTAAAAAATAAAAATAAAAAAACTCATCAACCTCTCTGAAACTAGAAGATAAAGGAATCATATGTTTACCTCAGCAATGGAAAGAAGATGGTTTTGATTAGGTATTCTGTTTTTTGTGCACATTTTTTACACTTCCCTCACCACTCTCCATTGATTATAAACTATGGAAGATTATACATTGTGTTGATTTTCATTTGTTTATCCCATTTAGCACCTAGTCATGATCAGTGTTAGTATAGCCTTCAGGATTGGGGAACCTGAGACCTTGAGGTCACATGTACCCCTCTAGGTCCTCAAGTGTGATCCTTTGACCAAATCCAGGACAGTCTTGAGGCCACAAGTTCCCCACACCTGGGGAATAGGAAGCCATTTTTAGAGCCCAAAAGACTTGGATTCAAGATCTACCTCCAACATGTACTGAGCATGAAAGTTAAATTCTCTAAGACTATGTTACAGAGTTGTGACTGAGCAGCATTGGTAGAGGGAGTTTTTTCATCTTAGAGTTCCTTATGCCAATAAATTCACAGGTCCAATCCAAATCCATATCTCCTATGGTGCCTAGCACATCATAGATGCTTTAAAAATATGATTGAATTTATTATCTCATATAGCACCCTGAGGTGTTGAAGTTTATAATCTTGGAAACAGTCATCCAGATCAAGGTTGGGGATGTGTTTGATCAACAAAAAAATGCTTCATGCTGAATGCAGAACTGGAAGAAATCTCCAAGGTCATCTAGTCCTGTTCCATTGTTTTATAGATGAGAGAACAGATTCGGAGAAGATCCCTTATTTGTTCAGGTAGCATAGCAGGTATTTCAACTCAAGTCTTTTGGTTGTCACACTGTTGGAACCTTCCAGATGCAGTGATTTGTTGCATTGTAGAAATTTTTGTCACAAGCCCTCAACAGACCATACCCTAGGAAAGAAATTCTTGGACTCTGTTGAAACAAACTATAGGGATGAGGACTGGTCTGTGATTTAGTTGATACAGGGAACTTCTAGGTAAGGAAATTCCTTCCATCAATGCAGATCTGGCACTTTTTTTTTTTTGCAATTTATAGTCTCAGAGTTATCTAGAGAACTGAGAGGCAGAGTGATTTATCCCTAGTTACAGAAGTAGTATGTGGCGAAGGTGGGACTTACAGTGTATATGAAGACATTCTGTCTGAGCACACATTGGCTCTAACTGAAGAGAATCTTTTCTCTGTCATGTTGCACCTATTCTTGTAAAGTCCCTAGCACATATTCAGTGTTTGATATATGTTTTATCTACCTCTCTGACTCTGTCTCTGTCTCTCTCTCCCTCTTTCTCTCTATTTATGTACGTATCTATGGATCTATCTCTATTTTTCTCTTTGTTTACATATATGTATTGAACTATGTATCTCTATTTTATGTATTTATATCTCTATACATATGCATCTATACCTCCCTATTTTATGTATCCGTATCTATTTAATATCTTCTGTTTCTTTACCATCTACATTTTTGTCTATATGTATGTTTGTATCCAATTTAATAAAATCGAATCTATCTCTATACTCCTTTTCTCCCTTCTTTCAACACTATGCTTTCATGTCACCATTTACTACATCAATCCAATTTTTCTGTACTCTGGAGCAGGTGAATGATTGGTGTCCTGACTGGGCAACTATTAGCAGCAACTGCTGATTTCATGGTATCACAGATCAATTACTCAGCCTCCCTATATTGTAATATATAACCTGGTATGCCAAGCACATAGGAAAATTGTGGCCCTTTTTGCACACCTATAATATCTCTCCTTTATCTAGTCTCCCACAGATATTAGAGTGAGACTCACACAGTAAGGTACTTTTATTATATACTGCTTTAGATTTCAATAAAGTCCCTACAGTATGGTACAATGAATAAAGTGATGGACGTGGTGTCAGGAAGGCTGAGTTCACATTTCATCTTTGATACCTGCTGTGTGACCTTGGACAAGTCACTTAAGCTATCTTAGTTTGAGGCAATTCCCAGAAGATTAATTTGTTAAATCACAAATGGGCTGTAATCTACTTTGGTGTTCTATACCAAATTCATCACAGATACTTAAAGTATCGAATACAATACTTCAAAGATCCATTTTTCCCCCTCTGGTGTGGGTATTTCTTCTGTGGGGACAGATGTCAGCTTCCTCCAGATCATAGGTGAAAGTCTTTGTAAAGTACTATGGCCATGAAAGACTCTACATGGTAGGATCTTCTAAAACTTACCCCTTGCTGGTATTGGCTGTGAGAGCCCCAGGATGTGGAAGAGACCTTTACTGGAGGATCTCTCCCTATATCCTCTTCTAATTAATTTGAGTAGCTTGTTCTTGCTTCATCCAAATTGAGTGTCGGTTGTTTGAGGGCAGAGACAACATTTTCTATTTTTCTATCTTCCATGGAGATAGATAATAAGGTATCTTAGCCTTAGTATGCTAATGATGTAGAAGGTCTACTGCCCCATAGAATGTTTGCTTCTCAAGGGCAGGGACTAGCATGTTTTGGTTTTGCATCCCTAGGACTCAGTAAAGTCCATATAGCAGCATATAGCATATAGTAGCAACTAAATGGATCTTAATTGAATGCTTACTGATTAATCAGTTGATCCCTTGTATAAATATAGAGAAATAAGATAAATCTTTCGAGTTCTGTGAGTCCCTTTTTTATACCTTGAGGAGAACTTCTGTGGAAGTCCATATAAGTAGCTGCTATTCACACATATTTGCAGTTATGTCTCTAAAACACAAGCAAAACAATCCACAATAGGAAAGGGAATGAACATCTACTATGTGCCAGGCACTGTGCTAAGTTTTGTTTTGTTTTGTTTTTTTACAAATATTATTATCTCATTTAATCTTCAAAAACACTGCAAGATAGATACTATTATTGTCCAGTTTTACAGTCCAAGGAACTGAGGCAGACAGGTTAAATGGACTTGTCCACAGTCACCTAGCTTGTATGATTCTGGGGCCAGATTTGTACTTGAGACCTCCTGATTACAGGTCTAGTGCTCTCTATCCAATGTGCCACCATCTGTCTCTACTGATAAGGGTGCCCCCAGCGTTAGGCAAATCAGCTTCCTCCCACCCCTTTCTTTTGTACTGGTTTTGAGGTTCAGTGGAAAGTACACTACATTGGGAATCAGGAGTTCTGAGGTCTAATCCCACCTCTGATAAGAGTTAGCAGGGTGACATGATGCAATTCACTTCACGTCTCTGGGGTTCAGTTTGCTTTTTCTTTGACATAAAGGAGTTGGATTAGATGATCTTTAAAATCTCTCCTGACTTTAAGTCTGTGAGTAGGTGAGTGTGTCTTTTCCAGGCATGTTCTCCACACTCAACTCTGACTACTGACCTCCTAGACTTCCTTTAAATCCCAACTAAAATCCAATCTTCTACCAGAAGACTTCCCCAATCCCTCTTAATTCCAATACTTTCCCTCTCTTAATTATTTCCTCTTTATTGTGTATACAACTTTCTTTGTTTATGTTTGTTTGCATTTTGTCTCTCCCAGTGGATCTTAAGCTCCTTGAGGGCAGGGGCTGTCTTTCACCTCTTTTTGCATCCCCAGAATTTAGCACAGTGCCTGACATAAAGTATGTTCTTAATAAATGTTTATTGAATTGAATTGATTTTAAGATATAAACAGAATTCTGCGATGCACAATGTCATGTTTCTAAATAAAGACAAGTCACTTCATCTTTCCAGTGTGAATTTGGTCCTTTGTAAAATGAAAGGCCTAGGCTGTATAGTGTCTAAGGTACCTTTCAGCTCTAAATCTGGATTCCCCTTAATGATAGGTCTTATTTCTGTTGATTATCTCCAATATTAGATATCTTGTTTATATGTAATTGTTTTCACATTGTCTATCCCTTTAGATTGGGAGTTCTTTCAGAACAAAGACTGTCTTTTGCCTTTTCTTTGTATCTTCAGTGCCTAGCACATAATAGGCTCTTAATAAATGATTATCGACTGACTGTTAGATCTGTCATCATAGGATCAATTATGTAACACTTAGGATATCAAAGTCCCTTCCTGTTCTGAAATTATATAATACAGTTCTGCTCATAATCTTTTCTTTACATCAAGTAACTCCATTGTTATACCTAGATTCCTTCCCCCGTCTTTCCTGATAGAGCATGAGAAACTGAAGATTTAAAGGGCTTTTCCTTTCAAAGAACTCTCTACTCTCAGAACTACCGGTGAGATCTAGCTAGGGCCTCCCTCTACAAATATTTCTTCA
This sequence comes from Pseudocheirus occidentalis, assembly GCA_028646575.1. Taxonomy (NCBI): domain Eukaryota; kingdom Metazoa; phylum Chordata; class Mammalia; order Diprotodontia; family Pseudocheiridae; genus Pseudocheirus; species Pseudocheirus occidentalis. Next base: position 86,939,086 of record CM053594.1, read on the forward strand.
ACTTGGCCCCAGATAGTCACATGGATGACTCAGTCTTCTCTTTAACTACAATTTATTATAGATTTAAATTTTCCTCTTGGCTTTAGTTCTCTAAGTGATGCCAATGGAGTTAGATAGTTGCTTGAGATCCCAAGATTCTCCACTGCCAAATTGATTCCTCACTGGATTTCTCGCTCCCTCTACTAATCCAGAGGTCCATAAGTCTCCAGGTTCTTACATAAACAGCTTTAGACTGTTAGATATTCTCTATTTAGTGTATACTCAGATCTAGTTGAGTCAAGATTCATTCTTTTAACCAGTATTGATTAGGTGTTTACTGTGTGCATAATTATAGCCTGAGTATTTGTAGGAAATTTAAGAGTAGAAGGGATAGGTCTTAGTCTCAAAGGCTTGCCATTTGGAGAGTCAAGAAGAACTAACAGAACTAATTGATAATCATCAGAGAAATGAGTTAGTTAAGGGAGATGAATGAAAAAGGTGACTGCTAGGCTAGCTCTTGGCTTGGAATAATAGAGGGCTCATGGAGTGTTTAAGATAGGGAAACAGAGTATATTAACCTTTTTATGTATTCTAGGCACTGTGCTAGGCCTTGCAGATACAAAGATATAGTCCCTGCTCTTATAAGATTAATTCTATTGGAGGGGGGAGTAATAATACACAGATAAGTTAATATGAAATATGTATAAAATGAAAACAAGTTAGTTTCTGGGGTGAGAGGAACACTGACATCTGTGGGAACCATGTAGGAGTTAGTATTTGAGCTGAGCCTTGTAGGGAGCTGGGGATTTCTGGAGACAAAGGTGAGAGGACAGCACATTCTAGTGACTGAGGAGAGTCAGTGTTAGGCAAAGTTATGGAAAGAAGAGACGGAATGTTGAAGTAGGTCAGATAGGCTGAAATGTTGAATGTAGAAAGGGAAGTGATGAGAACTTAATCTGGAAAGATGGATTGGACCTAGATTACGAAGGGTTTAAATTGATAGAGAAGTTTTTGTTTTATCATAGAGGCAGTAGGGATCCAATAAAGCTTTTTGTGCAGAGGAGTGACATGGTAAGACCTGTTCTTTGTGACTATCAGTTTGGCAGCAGTTTGAGAATGGAAAAGACATGGATGAACTAGACATGTTAGGAACATTTTAGATGACTGGCCTGGTTGCCAGTCATCACAGAAGGCCATGTCTGGACAGCATTGAGAAATGAGCTTGGTAGATTTAGAAGCACCAGGTGATTGAGGGCCTTAGAGAGGTTAATGGGACTTAAACATAACCATAAAACTCAGAATCTAAAGGGATAAATAACACCACACAAATAAAGATTGAATGGAAATTCCTTCAAGGTAGATTTGGTAAAGAAGATGGTAGGGAATAGGGGAGAGGCCCTATCAGGAAGAAAAAGACAGGAAACATTGTCAGCACCAAAGTCATACATACATAACACCAAAGAAATCAGACAATCAGTTGAACAAAACAAGACATCTAGCTGAATTAATTAATTAAATTGTATGGTCCAAAGAACACCTTTTTAAAGTCAGCAGGCCTGAATTCTAGGCTATTTTCCCACTGGACAGCTGCGTGGGCAAGTCCTCAGTTTCCTTGTGGTTCCCATAGAAACAGCTTGTAGTTTCCCATATGACTTTCCCATATGACTAGTTTTACTATTAGTGTTCATTGACTGAGAAAGTATAAGTTGAAGGTATCTATATGTGCTTACTTATGGAATTTCTTGTGGATTTGAAGAACAGTTGCAATGACTCCTAGTAATTCATAGACTGGGTACCACTATATGAGGTAATCTCTCATTTTTGCTTTTAGCAGAATATAGATTAAACAACCAGCTGATTAGATTTGTTCACTTCTCAACTTTTTGGTTTGGTTTTGCTGTTAGGCCTAGGATAATAAGGTCATAGATATTAGAAGTGGAAGAGATGTTTTAAGTCATGGAGACTGACTCCCTCTTTATAAACATGGGGAAACTGAGGCTTGGAGAGGTTAAGCGGTTTACCCAAGGTCATTCAGGTAACAAGTGTCAGGAATGGGTCCTCTCACTCCAAATCCAGAGTGCTTTCCACTCTTCCACACTGAAGCATACTATTGTTTGGGATGAAAAATACCCTTCATCCTTAATTTAGAGAAGAAAGTAAACCGAGATGTCTTAGGGTAAAAATAGGAATTTATTCTCTTCCCCAGGAGAAAAGGGCAGTCTGCCCCATGACTCATCATGGAGAAGAGGCAAGTTACAAAGAACAGAGTCAGAATTTATAACTTAACTTATTCAAACCCCCTTTCCTGACTGTTTTCTCTCTCATTGGTGGAGAGGCATACCTCACCAGATTCTTCCCAACTGGGACAGCAAGAAAAGGGTGGGAGGAGGGTCCCACCAAGGCGAGAAAACAAAGGAAGGTAAAAGTGATTGACAGCAACAATGGAAGAGGAGGGGAGGAAGGGAAGGTTATCAACCCCAAATTGAGAAGTTTTCACTCATCCCATACACCATGATTAGAGTTATAATTAGAGCAACATAACCAGGGCTTTGCCCCAAGAAAATTTAATAGGTGTTTAGAGTATTTTAATTCCTTGCCTTCCTGAAGGGTAGAAACAACTGTAGTTCAGCACCTACTTAGAAAGAATAAGTAGTTAAAATAATAAACCATCAAATGGTAGCTCTCTACCCCTAGTTGCCTCTCAACTCCAATTAATTCAATTTATAATAAGAATGTAATTTAAGGACGTGTTTCGTGGGGCTTGATCCAGGTGCCAAAATAGCTGGTTATGATTCTATCTTAAGTTCTGAAGGGACACCCAAGAAAATAAGCATTTATGTGGGAGACAGAGAAGTTGCTAAACAAAGAACACATAAGCAGGCTAGTGCTGATGGGAAGGACACTGGATTGAAGTAGAGGGTCCAAGTCGAAGACTGAGAACATGAAGAGAAGCAGAGAAGCAAAGTCAGATGCCTTAGATGGGGAGGCCACATGTGGACATTTGATTTGGAAGACAACGGAGAGCCATCTGAGAGATTTCACACTGAAGTGATTTGTCTCAGCCCCAGAGGTAAAACATAGTTCATATACTTCTGGGCTCTTTATATTGGAACAAGTCTGTGCACTTCTTACTGTATTTATATTTCCAGATTCTTTTTAGAATGCAAGCTTTGGGAGGTAGGTTAGAGATCACACTTCTACATCACGTTTCCATGGTGCCTAACACTCAAAGATGGTACCTGCTGAAGGAGACAATAAAAACAAATCAAGGCCAAAAAGTCTTTCTCAGAGTCCTTGGCAACTCTATGCCAAGTGGAAGATTGTTTTGTTCCTGGGTTTTGTTCTACTTTAGTTCTAAATACCCTTGGCAAACAAAGGTGAGCTCTACAAATACATGCATGTACATTGTGTCACATGCATACACAGCCACAGTATTTATAATGGTCACACTTCCTAGCTTATGAAAACCCTCAGAATTTAAACTAAGTCATATTTGTCCCTAGTGTACAATTCATCATTTTTCCATTGAGCCTCCAGCACCTTGTTCCCCCGCCCTCTATTGTTGGCCCCAGGATATCTCGTTTTCAATCTTTTCCCACAGGAGTTTTGCAAGAGGCCACAATACATTCCTTACCTATTGTGTGCAAAGTTGATTATAGTTGAAGAAAGAGCTGATTTGCCTGCCTGGGAAGGTGTTTGTGGTTTTTCTTTCTTTCTTTTTTTTTTTTCCATAACAAAGGGATCAAGAGACCCAGGAAACGGGTATGGTGTATAAAGCCCACAGGAAATAGTCATGAATGCATCGATTATTAGAAAGATCAAATCTTTTATTCTACCCTCCCCCACCCCCACCTTGTGACTCCTACCACCTCTTCTCTGCCCAGCAGCTTCCCCAGAGAACAGCTGGAATGCTGCCCAGGGTGTGACAGACCGAACATATGTGCAATGTCCCGGGCCCTAGGCATTTGTAAGATGTGAAGGTTCCATCTCATTATACTCAACTGAGGGCCCTGTAAAACCACCTGCCAGTTTGTGTAAGTCACTGGTAGTAGACAGCCTATGATTGTGGGAACTTAGGGAAATGAAGAAAAAATATTTCGGCAGGTGGAGATCAGTACCCTGGCAAGCTTTTTTTCTCCTCTGGCCACTGGCATTTCCTTGTTATTAAAGTTTCAGGAGGTTCTCACATTCTTTTTTTTTTTCTTCTTTTAATAAATGTTCTATTGATGACCTTTTTTTAATCATCATGATTCCTTTTGATTTATTCCCTCCCCTTTCTCTACAACTAATAGAATCCTTTTTCATAACAAAGATGCATAGTTAAGAGGCAGGTAGATGGTACAGTGGGTGGAGCACTGGCCTTGAAGATATGAAGACTTGAGCTTAAACTAGGCCTCAGACATTTGCTTTCTCTATGACCCTGAGTCTGATCTCTCAGACTCAGTTTTCTTGTCTGTAAAATGGGAATAACGATAGCATTTATCTCACAGGGTTGTTGTGAAACTCAAATGATATATGTAAAAATACTTTGCAAATGATGCTAGGTTTTATTTTTTGTTTAGGCAAGACAAATTTGACATACTTGTTCTTGTTAGATCATCTCAGCTGTATCAGACTCTTCATGACCCCATTTGAGGTTTTCTTGGCAAAAATATCAGAATGGTTTTCCATTTCTTCCTCTAATTTATTTTACAGATGATGAAACTGAGGCAAACGGGTTTAAATGACTTGCCCAGGGTCACACAGCTAGTAAGTATCTGAGGCCAGTCTCGAACTGAGGAAGATGAGTCTCCCTGACTCTAGGCCCAGAGCTCTATCCACAGTGCCACCTACATGCTCAATTGTCACATTGGCCATATTTAAAAACAAATGCCTTATTCTTGTACCTCTTTACCAGAAAGAGACAGGGATGCTTTAACATCAGTCCTCTGGAGATATGCTAGTTGTCATGATGGGTCATTACCTTGATGACTTGCCTTCCTATGATCAGACACCTGATGTATTTCAGTGTTGTTTTCTTTATGTCGTGACAATCATTATTTAGATTATTTTCCTGCTTCTGCTTACTTTGCTCTACTTCACCAAGTTTTCCCAGATTTCCCTAAATTCTTCATAATCCTTGATTCTTACATCTTCATCTTCTTAGATTCCTAATGCAATACTATGCCATACCATTATAACACAATACAATGAAACAAATTTCTGTCAAGTACTGGCTTGTTTAGAGAATTATGCTAGATACTGGAAGGCTTTACAAATTCAGATAAGACCTACTCCATGGCCTCATAGAACTTATAGCCTAGCAGATGTGTAACACATAAAGACAATTCTGATTCACAATATTATACTATGATTATGTGAAAGAGATAGATCACAGGACTATGGGAAGTTAGAAGAGAAAAGCCATTTGAAAGTCAGGGAATTATGAAAGAATAAGTGGTAGCATATATATTAAGTTTTAAAGGATGAATTGGAAATCAGTAGGTAAAAAGAGGCATTGAATGTATAATATATACATATATTATAGTATATATATATAAGCTATTCCCCAATTGATGGGCATCCCCTCAATTTCTAGTTCTTTGCCACCACAAAGAAAGATGCTTTAAATATTTTAGAACATATAAGTTCTCTTCTTTTTTTCTGATCACCTTGGGAAATAAACCTAATAGTGTCATTGTAGGTTCAAAGGGCATACACAGTTTTATAATATTTGGGGTATCATTCCAGATTGCTCTTCAAAATGATTAGATCAGTTTACAGCTCCACCAACAGTATATTAGTGTCCCAATTCTTCCACATCCCCTCCAACATTTGTCATTTTTCTCTTCTATCATTTTAGTCAATCTGATAGCTATGAGATGATGTCTCAAAGCTGTTTTAATTTGCATTTCTCTAATCAATAATAATTTGGAACATTTTTATATAACTATATATAGCTTTGACTTCTTCACTGAAAAACTGCCTGTTCATATCCTTTAAACATTTATCAATTGGGGAATGACTCATACTTTTAGAATCAGCATCGGGATCTCCAGTAAGTGACTTCTCTATCAATCTTTCACCATGGGAGTCATATCTGTTTGTTTTTCCTCCTTTGTGCCCTCTGTGTTGGCCTGGGGTTTGTGTACCTTCTAATTTTCTGGGTACTTGTCTAGTTGTTCAGCTAAAATTTGGCATCATGCCTTTAGTGACACTCGGGCCTTGTTGATCTCCCACATTTTCATGTGACCCTAATTAGCTCCTTTTTCAAATAGGAATGGGTAGTTTCCCCACATCTTTCTCCCAAGAAACACAAAGATGCCCCCACTTCTAGACCGGAAGCATCTAACAATTTTGGTTAAAAATGAGCTGTATGACCTTGGACAAAATGTCTCCTCTCTAGGCCTCAGTTTACTTACCTATAGAGTTAGGGGTTGGACTAGAATTCTGGTTTCAGATTCTGATTGTGTGTTTGGTTTAAGTTTTATCATTAGCCTATTTGCACTATTGCTATCCAAATCTCTTTTTCTGCTCATAAGACATGTTAATCAGATTGTGTATTCTTCTGAACAAAGGACAAAGGTTTGCATAACATGACTTGCCAAATAGCAACAAGCCAGAAGTGACCCTCTGACTGCAATTTTGAGAACTTACAACTAGATCATCTTTGAAACCCCTAATGGACTTAGGTTCAAATCTTGCCTCTGCTATTTACAATCAATGTGGACTTGTATGTCTCTTCCTCTCTCTGAGATGAGGATGATCTCTATTATTATGAAGACGAACACATTTGAGTCTCTGAGTAGACAGGGTGTGTGTAGTGCTAGATTCCAGGTAATGCTTTGGGAAAGAATCCATACCCTGACCCCAATAATTATATGCTTAGAAGCTCATTTCTTTATTAAATTTTCTCTCTGAGTACAAAAGGCTGTTTAATGTGTATGGGTATATCCTTCAGGATTTTACAACAATTTACAGAAACTCTATAATTGTCTCATTGCCCCAAACTCAGGCGGACAGGAGGAAAAATCCCATCTGTCTTTGAGTTAACTTACCCTCTTCATTCTATAAGTATATACTTACAGACTTGGACAAAATTAATAATAAATGGCCATGCAATGAATGTTGATGGCAGCCTCAAATAACAGAAACTTGAACCAACCTTGAAAGGAACAGGCTTTCACTTGTAGGGTGTTATGGCTACAGCTGGGGAGTTGGATTCTTTCCAACTCCCAACTCTCCTCATCACCACGGGGCAACAGGAAATGATGTGGTTGGACAGGTAAAAGTAGAATGGAATGGGAACCCAGGCAGTACTCCAGGAAAGAGAGGGAAAAAATAATGGCTGCAGATTCAATTTTGGACATCTCACTTACCACATTTGCTATCTTGGCTTTGTCTGTTCTTGGTTATCTTGGTCAGTCCCAGTCTACCTACATCTTATTTCTACCTGGCCAGCACCTTGCCTCTGCTCCTGGCCTTTTTGCCTCTGGCCTCCACTTCAGGGCACAGCTTCCAGCAACTGGTCTGATCTCTGCCAATGTGTTATAGTCCTTCATTCTCCAATGGGGGAGAGGGTCCTAGCCCATATTAACATAGGCCACTGGGGATTCCTGGAGCATGCTACCTTCTTTCTCCCATCTCTTGGTCTCATGACAACTCACCTGTGGAAACCTTTGGTAAGACCTCTGGAAACTAGAATGACTTACAGTTTTCCTATGGGGCCTAGGCACCCTCTAGCCTTTGTTCCTTCTCTAGCTTGGAGACAATGTTTTTTTCCCATTTTTTTCTTCATTCAGAATTATTTCCATTTCTTCTATAAGCATATCCAGGAGTATAATGCTAAAGCCCAACTGGGGAGGCTCCACTGTTCTTGATGGTAAAAAAAAGTTTGTTTTTAAAACAATATTGGCACATATTTTCCATCTTTTGACTATTAGTTGTACTCCTTCCAGTTCAAACCTTAAATATCCTCAGGGTGACTTTGTTTAGTTAGGGCTTTCTCCAAGCTTTCTTTAAATTGGTTTTCCCCTATACTGCCCCTTGTTGCTTTATGAGGTGATACTGCTCATAATCTTTCATTCCTTCCTTGTGATATTTTACAAACGAGTTTATATTCCAAACCTATGTTGCCCTTGGCTGCTCTGTCTACTTGCTTGGCAAATAAGTTGTGTTTGCTGACTAAGGGAGTTTTTAGGCTCTTTTGGTCTCCTAATTATGGCAATTGATTTACATCAGTTAAATTTCTATTTGAAAGGGTTATAGTAAGTGTCAATGTTCTGTTCATTCATATGTATTCATATATGTATGAATGTATGTAAAATAATCTAGCCTTTCACGAACTTGCAAAGCTCCTTTAATGATCCCAAACTTCTCCTAGAAGTTATCACCCAACTTTTAATGCCAGTATTCTACTGATTTTTTGTGCAGTTGTGAATCACAGTACACTGCAGTCACTGAAGAATTGAAAGTATCACTTAAAAAGCAATGGAAAGACAATGGCAGACATGAATCCATTGTAGAACATAACAAATATAGAACTCGGGAGATGAACCGCGTTATAATATGTCATTGGTGAAATATATGACAAAACGGAAGTGTCAAAAATGCAGTTCACTTGGTGCACTTTCCAAGTGAAATCAGTTAATTTAAAATGTGATTGAGAAATATTTAACAAAAATAATGAAAATACATGCAACATAGATAGTGGTAATTTTTGACTTATTAAGTCGGTAGGGTAGCCCACTGGGATCCTCTTGTATGTTTCAGGGCCCTTGTTTCTATTTGAGCTTGATACCAGAGAAATAGAAAACGAAGATGGGCTGGTCACATGACAAGAGCCAAGTGTAACAGGTAGAGAGACCATATGTGCCTCTGCTACAGTCAGGATTTTAGGAGAACAAAAGAATGACACTCAGAAAATTTTAAAATGAATTTATGGGCACACATAAGGCCTGGGATAGGCAGGAATGGATGTATTGTGATCTATGTTATTTGAAGCCACATTTACCTAAAGATTACAGATCCATCTGAGTGTTTGAGAATTATACACACTTGCATGGACACATGGACACATGTGTGTAAGTACATATTCTGATCCAGACCTTTGAGAATACATGGAGTAGATTCAATCTTGAAGGCTTCTCAAAAATTATAGTAGCTCAATTTGTCTCCACCGGGAATTTTTCTTAAGAACATCTAAATTTATCTACATTTTCACTTTCCTCTAAGGGTAATTAATTAGCTCATATGAAAAGAGCTGAGAATCCTGAGATATTAGCACAGCACAGGTTTACTAAGGCAAGGTAGTTAGGTGGTATGGCAGGGAGAGTGCTTTACTTGGAGGCAGGAGCTTTTAAGTAAATCCTGCCTTAGGCACTTAGTGTTATTATCCTGGGAAAGTCACTGGACCTCTCTCAGTCTCAATCTTCTCACCTGGAAAGAGGGGATAATAATAGGAACTACCCTAATTTAGAGGATTATTGTGAAGTTTAAGTGAGATGATATATGAAAAGTGCTTTGCACTAAATAAATGCTAGTTATTATTATTACATAGGAATATGACAAGGCTATATATTGTCACCTTATTTATTTAACTAATATGCAGGGTGCATCATGTGAAATGCCAGGCTGGGTGAATCAAAAGATGCAATTGAGATTTCCAGGAGAAATATCAACAACCTTAGATATATAGATGATACCACACTGACGGCAGAGAGTAAAGAGGAATCAAGAAACTTCTTGACACGGGTGAAAGAAGAGAGTATAAAAGTTGGCCTGAAAATTAACATAAAAAACTAAGATCTTCGCAACATCACATCACAGCAAATTGGGGAGAAGAAATGAAGCAGTGTCAGATTTTATATTTTTGGACTCAGAGATCACTGCAAACCGGGACTACAGTCATGGAATTAAAAGACACTCGCTCCTTGGAAAGAAAACTATGGCAAATTTGGACAGGACACTAATAAACAGAGATATCACCTTCTTGACAAGGGTGAATATAATCGAAGCTATGATTTTCCAGTAGTAATGTAGGACTGTGAGAGTTGGACCATAAAGAAAACTGAACACTGCAGAACTGATGCTTTTGAATTGTGGTGCTGGAGAAGACTTTGAGAGCCCCTTGGGCAAGAAGAAAATCAAACCAGTCAATACTCAGAGAAATGAATTCAGGCTATTCATTGGAAGGTCAAATACTGAAGCTGAAACTTAAATGCTTTCACCACATAGTGAGAAGATGAGGTTCACTGGAAAAGACCCTGATGTTGGGAAGGGTTGAAAAGAAAAGGAAAAGGGGATGGCAGAGGACAAGATGAATAGAGAATGACATTGAAACAACAAACATCAACTTGAATAGCCTTCAAGATATAATGGAGCATAGGAGGACTTGGCATGCTGTGATCCATGGGGTCATGGAGAGTCAGATATGACTGAACAACAACAATAAAAAGAATTGCAACATGAGATATTTAAATTTGATCAAATGACTTCTTGTTGGGTTTTTATGCACAATTAAACCAACTCTGTAAATCCCTTTATTTATCTCTGCAAGAGAATATGAGATCCATCTTTGAATATCAGTGAAACTTACATTTCTCTTATAGTACAAAATACAAGGGGCAGCCAGGTGGTATAACAGAGTCAGCAAGACTCGTTTTCCTAAGTTCAAATCGGGCCTCTGGATACTTACTAGCTGTGTGACCTGGAAAAATTACTTAACCCTGTTTGGCTTAGTTTTCTTATCTGTAAAATGGGCTAAAGAAGGAAATGGGAAACTATTCTTGTACCTTTGCCAAGAAAACCCCAAATGGGGTCATGAAGAAAGAGATGGATATACTGAAACAACTAAACAACAACAAGTCAGCCTTTGGACTCCATTGGTATCCATGAAATATCAGGCTACCTAAAAGAGGTCTCTAGGCATTTTGGGTGGACTTATTATGGAGAGCTTATAGGAGTACATGGACAAGAACCATATAAGATGGACAAGTGTCAGGTTGCAAGCTACATCAATGGAGAGAATAACTACATCCCTAAAGATCACAGATACATAGAAGTATCAAAAAAAGTAAGTAACAGAGAAGTAACCCAGCCTGTTGATCAAGGCAAGTCATGTCCTACCTCTAGATAAAAATGCTTATTTCTTTCCTCCCCATAGCAGATGAGTTGTAATTTTCACAAAATAAATTTGTAACACTCATATGTGAAGACTTAGAAGTGGGTAGAAATGATGACCTAGTGGAAGAGAAGTATTGACATCTTTCCTGCCTGCTACTTCCCTCTGAAGTAATGGCTCATCCCTCATTCTAATTTCTGTTTTGCTCTGATGACTCTCTCTCCTAGTCCTACCCCAGCTATGATTCAGTTCTAGAGTTCTTCATGTCACTGTTAACTTAACACAAAAACTAGCCGTGTGACCTTGGGCAAATCACTTAACCCCAATTGCCCTCCAAAAATCAAAAAAAAAAAAAGAGTAATGAATTTGGAATCCTGAGTCTGCATTTTATGACCTCAGACAAGATGTTTAGCTTCTTTAGGCCCAGGTTTCCTGATCAGAAACATGGAGATTTGGATTAAATGCTTCTAAGTTTTCTTGCAGCTCTAAATTTATGGTGTGTATTTTTCTTAACCCTCCAGGAACCTCTGCTCATGCTTTTATTTGTATATATATTCTTGGGATTTCTTTTGATTAGTACTTTTTGGTGGAAGGGTGGAGAGTGGGAAGGAAGGAAAGTCATCGAAATTCTTTCAGAAACTGCTCAGGTTTTCTTGGCAAGACTGCTCTACATGTCTGCTATATACATACTGGATTTTAAAAAAAATTAAACATGACATGTCATTTTTATTTTGAAATGTAATTATAATTATTTTCCACAAAAGAATTATTCAGATCATTGAGATACCCCAAGGATATCACCAAGCCACGACTGAGGGTCATCAATAGAAGAATAGAAACTATTGATAGAGCCACATGGATTTTTTGAGCTGTATTATTTGACACAGTACAAATGGGAAACCAAAGAATTAGGCATTTGTAATATGTTGCTACTTTCCTCCAAATAAAAATCTGAAACCTAGTAATTAGTTAGCACATCTGTTAATGAATATAGAGCATACCAAGCAAAGCAAACAGTTTTGGGTAATAAGGTTAGTTTTTCTCTTTCTAGAGCAGAGATAATCTCATTAAATTTACATGAGCAAATCAATACCTTTTCACATTACAGTAAACACCATAGAACTTTCCAAAAGACTTGGGCAACTTTGCATCAAACAGCAAATTAGTTTTCCCTAGGATGTGATGGACCCATATGTTGATTTAAAGTTCTGAGGGACAGATCAAGAGAAATATTAAGAAAGAAGCCACCTAGGGATAATAAGAATCAACTGTTAACCAGACTTTTTTTTCAACCAAATAATATTACCATTCTACCAAAATCCTGAAAGTATTTGCAATTATATATGGGACAAAATTATAGACTTAATGAGTGACTGCAAAATAAGCAATGGGTTTTGACCATTTCTGTTGTAATTATAGGTGCCTTCTCATGTATTATAAGAGGCAGTGCCACATAGTGGCTGGAGAATAGGGAGAGCCTGGTTTCAAGGCTCACCTTTGACCCTGGGCTGTGTGATCCAGTCCAAGTCACTTAGCCTTTCTGTGTTCTAGGCAAATTTCTTAAGACTGACTAAGTTGCAGATGAGTTGACATCTACCTCAGGGTAGAGATTTCTCATATTATCCGAAGCCATTATTCACTGGTAGAAGGAGTTTCCTTATTGACAGTTCTTTTTATTGATAAAATTTCATGTTTGATTTTTCTCTTCCTCTCCATCCCCCTTCCCACCCTCCAACCCCCAACATATGTCATTTTGGTTTGCTTGTCACATTTCTTAGCTTTGTAAGTGATTTCTCTGTGAAATGGAGTCTACCCTATAGAACCATATAAAAAGTTGAGGCCATATAGCAAAGACGATATAGCTATGGGCTCCATGTATGTGCTAACTTAAAAAGTTAATCACAGGGCAGGTCAACTCCTTTTCTCCTAACAAGAAACTGATTTTTCACAAATCCTTCAAGTCTAGAATTTGAAGAAAGAAAATGATCATCCCCAAAGCAATCTCTCCTCCAAAGCATAAAGTCACAGAAACTATACTGGTTTTGGCATCGACTCTCTCTGTCTACCTACTTCGTGCATAGCTCAATGTGAAGTGTCTCTTGGGGAATGAAGCTGGTATATATTGAGTGGGAGCCAGTTATCTGTCCATATTTCACCCTGACTAGGTCTGGCCAGCTGTTTAACATGAATCCTTGTGGGTATCACTGAATAAAAGTGGAATCAAGGACCTATAAATAAATGCACTATACTAAATCATTGCCCAGGGAAGCCCAGTGTCTCACTATGGCATAGGTCTCAGAGAGAGGAACAACTTAATCACTTCATTTACCCTGCATAAAACTATGCATAGAACTGTTTTACTTTTTTTCTCCTCACATTCAGTGCATTAGTATCCCACAACCCTAAAATAATTTTACAAAGTTGGGTGGTAATCATGCTAGTATCTATGAAATTGATACTTGCCTAAACAATAACAACAGACATGTTAATGTGCCTATTATGTGTAGGGCACTAGGGTATGGGAGTAACATAAAGTCTGAATAAAGCATAATGCCCACCCTCTTAATATGTGTTAGTCTAGTAAAGGAAGATTACCACCCCTTCCCCCATAGCTATGCCCAATAGTCTATGCTAAGTGCTAAGTGCATTTGACCATGTTAGGTTTAAGGGTTTAGGTTCTCTATGAACCAGAAACAGAGGTGGATATGGGGATCAAAGGCACCCTAATGGATGGGGCAGGATGTCATCTGGGCTTTAAAGGATGTATAGGACTTACTTGGGGATGGGAGTAATATGCTTTGGCCAGAGATTAGAGTGAATGGAAGGAAAATATGTGTGATAAGCCTGGAAATACAAAGTTGCATCAAGTTTTTGGGGGGGGGTCCTTAAAAGTCAATCTAAAATGTTTGGTCTTTCTCCAATAAGCAGAATAGACTCACACAATAATATGCTAAAAGTGTGAGAAATAGGAGGAACCTTAAAGGTCATCTGGTTCAACCCATTTTAAAGATGGGAAACCTGAAGCCCAGAAAAGGTAAATGTACTGCTCAAGGTCCCCCATTTAGGAAGGGTTAGAGACAGAATTTGGATTCCTGAAGGTTTTTAATTAGATGAGTGACCCAATCATATATTTGCATAAGAAAGATTTTTAGTAGTGGTATGGAGAATGAATTGAAAGGGGGTAGAATGTAACTGGAAAGCTCGAATGGAAATTACTATAATAATCCAGACAGGTGGTAATGAACATTTGTACTAGGGTGGTGACTGTGAGATTAGAAAGGAAGAGCCGGATGTGACAGCTGTTGAGAATGTGGATGCCACAGGATTTGGAAATTGATGGTGTGAAAGGGAAGAAAAAGACAAGAGTAAAATATAAGCAGCTTCCAGGTTTTCAGCCAGAGGGGCCAGGGTAAATAATAATCAAGCATTGTCTATAAAGAGAATTAGCAAAAAAAACAAAACAAAAAAAAACAGGAAAAGAAAACAGGAAGGAAAGATAGTGTGATGCTTTCTGTCGGTAAAATGCCTACTTGCCTCTTCTCTTTGGGTTATTTCTGCTGCTAATGAAGTAGTCTGTTTCAAACAAATGGATTCACAAGCATTAATTTATTTGTTGTTCAGCTGTGTTCAATTCTTTTTGACCCCATAGACCATACTGTCCACTGGGGTTGTGTTTTTGTCTTTTTTTTTGGCAAAGATATTAGAGAGGTTTGCTATATCCTTCTCTGGTGGAATAAGGAAAACAGAAGTTAAGGGACTTGCTCAGGGTCCCAGAGCTAGTGTCTGAGGCTGGATTTGAACTTAGGTTTTCCTGACTCCAGGCCCAGCACTCTACCCACTGAGCCACCTAACTGCTTATTTATTTATTAGATGCTTACTATTTGCCAGGTTGAGTTAGGTGATGAGGATATAAAGCCAACAGTGAAATAGTGCTTTCCCTCAAAGAGATTACAATCTAATGATGGAGACAACCTGAACATAAACATATACAACATCATATCAGGTAATAAAAATACTAACTAGAATTTATGTAGTGTTTTGAAGTTTGTAAAGCATTTTGCCTATATCATTTGATTCTCACAGTATTCCCATGAGGTAAGCTCTATTATTATCCCCATTTTATAGATGAAGAAAATGAGGCTTGAGAGAGGGTAAATAATTTCCCAGGGTCATCCATCCAGTAAGTGAAGGGGAAGGGTCCTTCTAGCAGCTGGAGAATCAGGAAAAGTTTCATGTAGAAAAAAGCTGCGGCTTGAAATGAGTTTGAAAGGAAACCAGGCCTGCCAAGAGGTAGAAAGAAAGCTCAGTTTCCAAGACCAGTTCCTTCCTAATGAATTTGGGGATGGGAGGGGGTAGGGAAGGTGCTGGAGGTGAATGGCTAGTGTTAAAAATGCTCTGTCTCATGTTCTCAACAAAAGTCCAGGCAATGTATAATGAGATTTGCATTAACCCGGAGGGCACCGTGTAATTGTTCCTGGGGGAAATAAGAATGGATGGTGACTCACTGAGGCTTGCTACTCCCAGTCCTATTGTCCTGTGGAACCTGGTCCACTGCAGTGCTAAGCCAACATGACATTAGAGGGAGGCATCCTAAACAGAAAGGAATCCTGGCCTTCACATAAAGAGATCTGGAACTCCTGAGATTTCCATCAATCTAATGCACACACAGAAGGAAGAACAGAATCCATGACAGGAGTTCCCCTGCCAGCTCAGTGATTAACTAATGCCTATCACTGTGACATCTGGTGAGCTTTAATAGCTTATTCTGAGCTTGGGGAATTGGTGAGAAAACTCTTCAAGTGCCAAGTGTGGTGACTTCCATCTGTCAACGACGAAGGTGGATTGGAGGCTCCTCTGTGAGAGGCACCAGCTGGACTAAAAGCTGGTGAGAAATAGGGATCCCTGATGGATTACTCTCCTTACCTCCTTGATAAGGACTTTCCCCTCCAGACCTCACATAAGCTCTTTGTTCTGAAGCCTCTAATGCACTTAAGTATCATGGCATGTTATTCTTATTTGTGGGAAGGCAGTATGGTAGAGTGGCTAAAGAACCTCCCTGGAGGTCAATAAGACCTGGGTTTTAGTCCCACCTCTAACCTTAGATAAGTCATGTAACCTTTCAGTGACCCAGGCAGCGCTCTGTCTCTAAATTACAGAGCAGACACCAATTTATATTGGCAGAGTAAGTGCCCTCTTCCTGAGTTCTGGATGATATTGAAAATCACAGGTTTGGTCCCTGCTCGTCTCTGCTGGTATTTTATCCCAAAGCTAGACTGGGAGCTCTATGAGGCCAAGGACTTTTATCCTACTGTCCCGTCTCCTCTAGTGCCCAGCCTAGAACTGGACTCAGAGTAGGAGCATCCAAAGTGTTGGATTACTGAATGAAGTATGAAACGTAGATCCTGGCACCAAGTAACTTTCAATTTAATTAGAAAGACAAAATCATACAATCTGACTTGGAAGGGACCTTAACAGTCATCTAGACCAACTTAAACTTCAGTAGGAATTCCATTTAGAATTTACCTTCTCTGAAAGGCAGTCATCCGGTTTTAATTTGGTCACCTGCAGCAATAGGATGTAACCATGGGGAGAAAATGGGGAAGGGAAAGAAACTGCAGGAATGTTTTCCCATTAGTGTCTGTCTCCTCAAGCCCCTCTGCCTCTTCTAACATTCATTCCCATTTCTATTGTTCCCAAATCTCAGAGAGCTATGCACTGGGTGTCTTGCAAGAGAACCCCTATGGCCTGAGAAAACTATTGAAGTTCATAGGCAGACTAGCTCTGGATCAGCGAATGAACAAGCTAGCAACCAAATAAAATTATCATTCTGTTGTATCCTAACTTGCTGTGACTGCCTATATAAGAAAGGGATGTTACTTAACTAGATTGCTGGTTAGATAGATGAGCATATGGAAATAAAACAATAGATAATTGATCAAGGTGGGCACATAGATAGAGGATAGAACATTTATTAATGTTCTCTGAACTTCTATGACTTCCATCTAAGTGGTAGACAGTGCAAGCCATGAGAAAAAATGCCAATGTCCTTTTCCAAAGATGCTTAGATCAAGTGACTCATAATGCCTTCCTTGATTCCTCTAGCTGAAAGTGATCTCTTTTTTCCCCTTAGGAATAACTACTCCTGGATTTTTTTGTCTATATCTGCCCTTTACCCCCAGCACAAATTTTTACATGAAAGTTGTATGAGTATATGCCATATTAAGAAATGTTTGCACCCCCACAGACAATCCCAGAGTCTGGCACATGGTGGGTATTTAAGAAATATTTGTGAAAGTAAACTAAAATAATTATACTTATTAATCTACCTCCTGCTTCCTCAACAAGGCAAACCATTCTAGTTTGGGACAGAGTTTCTTATTAAGAAGTTTTTCCTCATCTTCTGTTGAAAGCTACCTTTTTGAAATTTCTATTCATGGTTACCAGTTTTTCAGGGTGGTCATGGAGGATTTCCTGAGTAGGGGCAAATTTATCTGAGTTTAGAAGGACAAAGAAATTTGTAGAAAAGAGAGCCCAAGTTTTAGTCACAAAATCACAGAATCTTAGCATCTGAAGGGACCTCAGAAGCCCTCTATGCCAGAGGTTCCTAACGTGGGACTCATGGGCTTATTTTATTAAGAAATGGTTTTTTGCTAGCTACTTCAATATAACTATTTTCCCTTGTAATACTTTTAAAATATGTTTTTAAAATGTTATTCTGAGCAGGGGTCCATAGACTTCCTCAGACTGTCAAGGGGTTCAGGACATTAAAAAAGGTTAAAAAAGCCTAGTTCTACTCCCTCCCATACTTGAACAAGAACACACTCTGGATCATACCTGATGGGTTTTCATTTAGTCTCCATTTGCAAACCTCCATCGAAGGGGTAGCCACTTCTTCCTGAGACAACCCATTTCTCTTCTGGTTGCTGTAATTTTTAGGAACTATTCCCTTATACTCAGCCTAATCAATATCTTTACAATTTTGACCCATTTCTTCTACTTCTATCTTCTGAAGCCAAGGAGAATGAGTTATTATCTCCTTCATGATATAATCCTTGAAATACTACGTAGCTGGCATGTTCCTCTGAGTCTTTTCTCCTCTAGGCTAAATGTACCCAGTTCTTTCAATCTTCATATGGCATATCTTGTGGCTATCCGACCTCCCAGTCACCCTCCCCCAATCTTCTCCAGATCATCAGTATAAAGTGGCTTCAGACTTGAGTACAGTACTCCAGAAGTATTCTGGACCAATACAATGGGGTAATCATCCCTTTAATCTTCTCAAAGCAGCCTAAGAGCTCATCAGGCTTCTTCACTGTCAAAATGCGTTGTTGACTCATACTGAACTTTCCATCCAGGAAACCCAGCCCTTCTCCCTGCCAACCCCTTGGCCCCCAGGTCTTTTTCAGATGAATTGTGACTTAGTTGTGTCTCTTCCCATTTTGAGCTTGTAGCATTGATTTTCTTTTCCCCAAACCCAAGGTCATCAGAAGTTGAACTGAGGACTGAGATTGAAAACAAAAGGTAGAAAGGAGAATCAAGCTTAAGGAAAGGCAAAGAAAGGAGAGGAGAATGGAATAAGAGATGGGGTGTGTGTGTGTGATTTAGCATTTGAAATGATAATCTATCCATATCCTAGTGGAATTAAACAGTGAGGAAAGTCCTGATTTCCCCCTACTATGAACTCAGATATTCTCTTGATTACTAACTATATAGAATTATCAAACCTTCTTTAGAGATGCCTGACAGTTGCATTTTACATGCTTACTGAGACATTATGATCATGATAATTTTCTTTGAAATTTGGTTTATAAGGTGAAGAAAAAAAAATAAGTTTTCTGCTCCTGGAGGTTGCTAAGAAAAGGCTGGATCAGTGCTTGCTATGGATTTTGTAGAAAGGATTCTTTAAGTGGAGGGTTGGTTAAGATCTTAGGATCATAGCTTGACTGCTGGAAAGGTTCTCAGAATCTAATTAGTCCAGCCTCCCCATTTTACAGATGACAAAACCAAGACTCAGGCATGGTTGATAACTTGCCCAAGATGGCATAGATAGTATCAGAACCAGAATTTGAACCCATTTCCACTGATTCTAGAACCCAAAGTCTTTCTATCATTTGAACTCTGAACTCCCTTCCAGCTCTGAGGTTCTATATTGATGGGACCTCAAATGGACTAGTTGCTTCTCTTTCAGATTCTGGGCATTTATTCATTTTTAAAAAGAGCTTCATTCTTCACATGCAAAATCAGAAAAAGTCCTAGCCACCAACCAACTCATAGTGTTGGCAAAAGGCTAAATGAAGAAATTCATAAAAAGAGGAAATTGTCATTCTCAGAGTAAACCCTTATAACACCTATGCCAGCGGTTTCAACAGTACTTGGATGGCCCATTCATCCTTCACCACAAGGGTCCCACCTCCATTCCCAACATATTTCTGAGCATACTTATACCATATGCATATATACAGACATACACACAGAGAACAGACTCATCATGTACAAGCACATATATAGAATGGAAACATGAATAGACTCTTCAAAGCAGAAAGCTTTCTTCTCCTCCATGGAGTAACAGCTGGAAACAGTTCCTTCCCTGGCCATTCTTCCTCAAGTAGACTCTCTATTGTCCACTTGACCAGAGACTATGGAAGCAGGGACCAAAAGAAAGAACACGACTAAAACAAGAAAAAGAAGGAGAGAATTCTAGATGAGGAGAGTTGCCAAGCCATTTCTGAGATTCTGTGGAATATCCGGAAAAGCCAGCAGAGAGAATGCTAGTTCTCTTGCCATAGTCTGCTCAAGTGGCCTATAAATGGATCAAGGTGGTGCCTGGTAGAGACTTGTTCTGAACCAGCCTTCTTTTCTGATGCCAAGTCTATGGAGAATACATTGAAGATATAGATCAGCCGTGGGGGTGCTTCCCCTTCCCTTGGGTTACATGGCAATCCAAATTGATTTGTTCCTTTTTCTCTTTTGTCTTTTATACCTTTTCTCTCTCAAAATGATGTGACTTTTTAAAATGTTTTTATTAGTATCCTTTGTTTTTCATCATTTGCATACCCCAATGTATCCTTGCTTTTCCTTGTATCCTCAGCACGTAGCAAAATGTTTAGTACAAATTAGTCACTTAGTAAATCATAAACACACATTTATGACAAAATATAAAAAAGAGGGGGAAAAGTTCAGAAAAACTAAACAATCTATTGAAAAAGATGACATTTTATGTAGTATTCCATTCTCATAGTCCCCCATTTCTGCACTGAAGCAGGGTGAGATGACTTCGTATACCTCATCTTTGTCAAAGGGAATTTAAATAAATGGGAAGAAAAAATCCCAACTATTCCATAATTTGCTTAGGAACTTTCTTTGTTGAAGAGTTTAGTCATGTATTATATAAATCCAAGACACAAATTTGAGACCCCTGTGATACACTTTCCTTGAGACAGCATGGTAGTGTTCCAGAGACATATCAGCACAGAGTCCTTCTTTAGCTGGGGTTAGCTGACACACTCACACCTGGAAAAAATAGGAATAACAATTTTGTTTAAATGATACATTTGCAGTAGGGGAAACCAAGGCTCAGACCTGCGATTAAAGAATGTTTCTTAAAAAACCGTAGTCTACTCTGTATGACTCTGCTTGATGCTTTCTGCCTGCTAAGTTTTCAGCAACAGCTACTCTGAACAGGTAAAAATTCCCACCATCTCCATGGACTGGCCATTTCTACTTGTTTCAGCCTTGTTGAGTTCTTCCTGCTTCCAGCGACAAGACTGGAGTAGAAAAAAGAGTTAATGCTTCTCCTTGTTTTTGTGGAAGTTAATGGGTAGATGGAAAAAATCAACAGATTTTGCTTTTTCCAAGTATAATGCTGGAAGTTAGACGGCTTAATTCTGCAAAGATGTACTCCCTGTCACTAGGGGGCTCTTATGTCATCTCAAGGGAGCTTTTATATGGTCTCTACTCCCTCTTTCAAGTAACTAGGTAGCACAGTACAAAGGGAAAACCAGGCACTATGTTAAACACTTTGGATCCTCACAGCAATCTTGCAAAATAGTTACTGTTCTTATCTTCCTTTAACATTTGAGGAAACCGAGGCAGAAATAAGTTAAGTGACTTGCCCAAAGTTACTCAACTAGTAAATGTCAGAGGCTGGATTTGAACTCAGGTCCTCCTGACTCCAAGGCCAGTACTCCATCCACTGGGCCATCTAACTGCCTCTGTGTCATAGGAAGAATCGTAATCCTGAGTCCCTGTACTAGTTTTATCATAAACTTCCTATAGGAATTCTGGTGAGCAATTTCATGTCTCTGGGTAAAAGAAAACTCCATTTCCTCATCTGCTGGCCTAAGCGATCTCTTTGGTCTTCCCAAGTCTAATGATCAATGATTCCCTGGGTCTTCCCTAACTTCACACAGCTAGTTAGTGATGGACAGGGGGGCAAGAATTCAGGACTATTTCTAACGTCACATTCTAGTCTCAGAGATTGAATAGTGGGTCCTAATTAGCTGTCATGCCAATGAATTGATTTTCTTTAAAGGGAAGGTTGAGGAAGACAAAAAGCAACCCCCAAGTAGTATGTAATGAGATTACAAAAACCCTGAACTTCTGCCAGTCTCATAATAGAACTTGCAACTTCTGGCTTTCATGTCTTTGCTAACTGTTGTTCTCTCTGCCTAGAAATCATTCATTTTCATCCAATTTCTCCTTCCAGTCCTAGTTCATCTTGCCTTGCTGTGTGAAGCATTACCAGAGGGCATCATTTTTCATTGATTATCCCTCTACAAAATTCCTCAAGTACTATTGTCCATTATCACCTTTCCATGTGTATATTTCTGGTATTCTGAACTTTACTATATGCTCCTGAAGGGGAGGGACTGTCCCTTATGTCTCTTTATATTTCCTACTGTGCCTGTTGAGCAGAGGGCTTTGTAATCATTTATACTAAAAAAAAAGTATGTAAATGGAAGTGGCCAAGATCCTGAAAAGGCCAGTGATGATAAGGTGTGGGTTCTCATTGATCAGAAGGGCAAAGATACTAAAATAACTATTGGGTGGCAGAGTGGATAAAGCACCAGGCCTGTAGTCAGGAAGACTCATTTTCCTGAGTTCAAATCTGGCCTCATACACTTTCTAGCTGTGTGACTGTGGACAAGTCATTTAATTTCTATCTGCTTCTGTTTCCTCAGCTATAAAATGGGGATGATAATAAGCACTTATATCTCCAGGTTGTTGTGAGGATCAGATGAGATAATATTTGTAAAGTGATTAACACAGTACCTGGTACATGATAAGTACATAATAATCAAAATAATAGCTTACATTTATATAGGCTTACAATGTGCCCTGGCACTGCACTAAGCCCTTTACACTTGTGCCTTGACTCCTTTGCTCATGACACCTGTAGAGCAACAATGATGGAAGAGGAGAGGCCTTGAGTCCTCTGGTGCCAACATATGGCCTTATGGAAACAGATCTCAGTCCTTCTGGTTTGGTGTCTGCTCTTTTCTATTTTAGGTAAATGAACTGGAGACTACAATCTTGGGTGTTTTGAAAGGTCAAGAGAGTGAACTGTCTGAGTTTGCAGCCAACTCATCATATGCCCTGAGAAGCAAGAAGGAAGTAACCTTCAGTGATAGATGAGATGAGAACTCATCAGGGAATAAGGCCACATTTGGAGAGAAGTTTTGTGGGAGCAATGTTATGCAGAAACTGTGCTAAGTCTGAACCCACTGAACTGTCTCCAGAGAACAAGATGGATTAGGGGAGAGTATACTCCCTAAGAGTATGTCTGCCTCTCTGTCTCTCTGTCTCTCTCTGTCTCTGTCTCTCTGTCTCTGTCTCTCTGTCTCTCTGTCTCTCTGTCCCTTTCTCTGTCTCTCTCTCTGTCTCTCTGTCTTTCTGTCTCTCTCTGTCTCTCTGTCTGTCTGTCTCTGTCTCTCTGTCTGTCTGTCTCTGTCTCTCTGTCTCTCTCTGTCTCTCTCTCTCTGTCCCAGTCTGTCTCTTGCTACCTTTCTCAGACAAACTGCTACCTAAACATATTATTTTTGAAATCTATTGTACAGCATTTTGCCTTTCTTTGTGGCATTGTTGTCTTTGAAAAGATTGAAATAATAGTGTTAAGAGTACTAGCTCTGAAGACCTAGGTTCAAGTACGAAATAGCTGTAGAAGCAGAGGATTTGTTTTTGGTATATCTTCAAAGTAAATATCCTCTTGTACAAGCTAATTCATGTTAAGTGATTAAATGGAACCAGAATGCTAATTACTGGCTGCTAACAGAGAGGGAGATACAGCTAGTTAGGGTTCAAGTCAATAGCATTTAAGAAGGTACACCCCAAACTCTACAGGGAATCCCCCCAAACTCAAGAGGACTAAATATAACAGGCCTGATTTTGGGAGAATGAAACAGATACTCTTTATCTCAGTAAAAGGAGAAGGTTGGACCAGACAACCTCTAAGCCTCTTTTTAGTGCTAAGACTGTGATTCCAGTTTCTCTTTCTAAGCTTATCAACAAGGGAGAGTGGGAGAGTAAGATGGTGTTCCCTCCACCCACTCCCACAGCTGGAGGGCATTGTTCCTCCCATTTCATTCCTGTGTTCCTGTAAAATGAATTATGTTTCAAACCTGGAGAGCTCTGAAGGAACTGTGAGCCTTCAGGGCAGTTCAGATGCTGATCCTTGAACCCAGGATTTCAGCTGAGAAGTCAAGCTGCCAGGTTGTAATTTCATTCTGCTCCCATTGATGGTTGATTGTCTGAGACTCTTCTGGACACAGAAATGTAAAAGTATATTTTAGAGCTACCACTGTCCTCAGAAATTTTAGTATTTCAGAACTGGAAAGGACTTCATGGATATAATTCCTGTCTCTCTGTCTCTGTCTCTGCCTATCTCTGTGTCTTTCTCTGTGTGCGTGTTTCTCTCTGTCTCTTTGTCTCTGTCTCTGTCTCTCTGTCTCTGTGTCTCTCTCTGTCTCTGTGTCTCTCTCTGTCTCTCTGTCCCTCTCTCTCCCCTTCTCCCCCTCCTTCATCCCTGTTATATCATTCATGCTGGCAGGGTGCCCAGCCTCTGCTTGAAGACCTCATGAAGTAGCCCATTCCACTTTTGGATATTTCTAATTCATAGGAAATTTTTCCTGACATGAAGCCTAAAGTTACCTTGTTATAACTTTGACCCATTGTTCCTGGCTTTGCTCTCTGAAAGTAAATAGAACAAGTCTACCCTTATCTGTTATTATATGTCTTAAAATACTTGAAGGCAGATAGAATGCCCATGATGTCATCTCTACTCCATCCCTCTATCACAGCTCTTCTTTTCTCCAGGCAAATGTTTTCAGTTGCTTCAACAGATATTCTTGTGTCATGAAATCCAGGCCCTTCATCACCCTCTAGATGCCTTCCTCTGGACTTTCTCTAGCTTATAGTTTGAGTAAGGACCCCAGTGTCTGGTACCTTATCCTGCCAGGTGATCTTCAGAATCTTCCCAAGACAATTCAAATGGAAACAATTCAGTTTCCTGGCATGGCACTGGCATACTGTCCAGGTTTCACAGGCATACAACAATGAAGTTGGCACAATAGCTCTGTAGACCTTTAGTTCGGTAGGCAGTCTGTCTCTTCTCTCCCACACCTTCCTTTGGAGCCTCCCAAACTCTTCATATTCTGCTTCAGAAAGTGCAGCTCCAATGGGCTGACCATGTTGTTTGAATGCAAAATGTACTCTTGCAAAAGAGACTGTTTTATAGAGAACTCACACAGGGCAAGTGTTCACAGGGTGGTCAGAAGAAGCGATACAAAGACACTCTCAAGGTCTCTCTTAAGAACTTTGGAACTGATTGTGTGACATGTGAGACACTGGTGCAGAACCACTCAGCATGGAGTACCCACATGGAGAAGGTGCTGTGCTTTATGTGCAAAGCAGAATTGAAGCAGGTCAAAGGAAATGCAGGATGAGCAGATTTGGAGATTCCATCCCAAATGTTCATAGAGACTATTCCTGCCCAACCTGTGGTAGAGCATGCTGAGCTCATCTGATCAGTCACAGTCAGACACATTGAACCTTAACTTTGGCATAGTGATGTTGTTTTGGTCCTCTTTAAGAACAAAGGACGACAACCATCACCAGCTAATAAATATGCTTCCTAACCTGTGGTACCAAGAATTGAAGATGGTGTTTCAGATATAGTCTAGCCAGGGCAAAATATGGTGGGGCCATTCCCTCCTCATTTCTGAAAGCTCTTGCTTCTTTTAGTCCAAGCTTTTATTAGCTTTTGGGGGGGGCGGGGTGAATATGTGAATATATCACTCTGTTGCATCATACTTAGTTTATGATCTGCAAAACCCCCAAACCCTTTTCTCAGACAAACTGCTACCTCATCGTGCCTTCCTCAAAATATCCCCTTTGAAATGTATGGTCCAGCATTTTGCCTTTCTTTGTGCTACTCTTTTCATTGAAGAGACTGAAGTGACATAATGCTGAAAATATTAGCTCTGAAGACTTACCCTCATGTACGGGATAGCTATAGAAGCAAAGGATGGGAAGCTGAAAGATCAAATTTGATGCAATAAACATTTATTGAGCACCTACTGTGTGCCTGGCATTGTGCTAAGTGCCAGGACACAAAAAGAGACAAAAGATAGTCCCTGCCCTTAAGGACCCTACAAGTTAATGAGGGAGATAACATGGAAACAAATATATACAAAACAAACTGTATACAGGATAAATAGGAAGTAATTAACAGAGAGAAGATATTTAAATTAAAAGGGCTTGTGGAAGAATTCCTATAGTAGGATTTTAGTTGGAACTTTAAGGAAGTCTGGGAGATCAGTAGTCAGGAGGAAGAGGCAGTGTATCCCAGGCATGGGTGATAGACAGAAAGAACACCCAGAGTTGAGAGATGGAGTGTCTGTGGAATAGCCAGGAGACCAGTGTCACTGGATCTGAGAATACATGTTGAGTAAAATGTAAGAATGGAAAGAGAGGATGGAGTTAGGTTATTAAGGACTTTGAATGCCAAACAGACCATTTTGTATTTGTTCCTGGAAGCAATAGGAAACCACTGGACTTTATTGAATGAACAGTAGAGTTGTGTGTGTGTGTGTGTGTGTGTGAGAGAGAGAGAGAGAGAGAGAGAGAGAGAGAGAGAGAGAGAGAGAGAGAGAGAGAGAGAGAGAGAGAGAGAGAGAGAGAGAGAGAGAGAGAGAGAGAGAGAGAGAGAGAGAGAGAGAAATGATCCTACTTTTTAGGAAAATCACTTTAGTGACCTAATGGAATATAGGTTGGAGTAGGGAAAGATTTGAGGCAGGGTGAACCACCAACAGATTAGTGCAATAGTCAAGCTTTTAGTTGAAGGCTTACACCTAGAGTGGCATCAGTGTCAGAGGAGAGAATGGGGTATATTTGGGAGATGCAGCAAAGGTGAAATTGGCAGGTCTTGGCAGCAGTTTGGATAAGGGGGGTGGTGAGAGATTGTGAAGAATCCAGGATTACTCCTGGGTTATGAGCCTGAGGGACTGGGAGGATGGCGTTTCCTCATACTGCAGTAGGAAAGGATGAAGACAGTAAGGGTTTAGGAGGAAAGATAACGAATTTCATTTTCAATGTATTAAGTTTAAGATGTCTGCTGGACATGTGGTTTGAGATATCTGAAAGGAATTTGGAGATGCGAGATTGGAGGTCAGCAGAGAGACTGGGGAAGGAAAGGTAGATTTGCATCATCAGTATAAAGAAGGTAGCTAAATCCATGGCAGCTGATGAGATCATCAAGTATTCAGGAAGAAGAGAAGGGGTCCCAGGACAGAATTCTGAAAAACACCTATAGTTAGAGGGTGAGACATGGAGGAGTATCCAGCAAAGAAACAGAGGAGAGGTCAGATAAGTAGGAAGAAACCTGAAAGACAGTGGTGTCTCAAAAACCTGGAGAGAAGAAATTATCAATAAGAGACTGAGATCAACAGTGTCAAAGAGAACTTAGAGATCATCTGACCTGATCTCCTTATTTGACATATGAGGAAACTGAGACCCAGAGAAGAGAAATAACTTGCCCAAGGTCGTATGAGTAGGAAGAAAGAGGCAGAGGTAGGGATTTGAATCCAGGTCTCCTTCTCGCCTTTACCCTCCGCTTCCTCCTCCACTTCCTCTTCTTCCTCCTCTTCCTTTTCCTCCTCCTCCTCCTTTTCTCTCTCTCTCTCACCATGTTGCCTCTACAGCTACTCATCTATTACTTAGCACATAGCTGGTGCTTAATAAATGTTGAATGAATTTCAGAATGGTTTAAAATTGGAATGTGCACTAAACAAAATTTCCCTTTGCTACTTACTAGCTATCATTTTGGAGAAGTTAACATAGCCGTATTGATCTCCAGTTTGGTCATCTATAAAATGTGAATGAGCAGCAGTGAGGTGCAGTAGTTAGAGAACTGCTACTGATGGACTCGGGAGGAGCTAGGTTCCCATGCATATTCTCTCTCTATGACCCTATATAAGTCACAAAACCTTTCAGTGCCCCAGGCAACTCTCTAAAAGCATAAATGAAAAAGCAGTTGGTAGAGGAAATTCTTCCCTGGGAATTCTCTATTTTCATGTAATAACAGGTATGATTTCTTTCTCCTAATCAAAATGAGGATGATAATGCTTGCATGACATTATTAAGAAATCATTATGTTAATTTTTATAATAATAATAATAATGATTATTTTTACATTTTTCCCCAATAAAACTCAGAAATGCACCTGTGATAAGTTACTATCCTGCTATTATTCTTTTTCTATTTAACATCCAGAAGATTATTGTGCACTTTGACAAAATGTCTTATTCTTAGAAATGAGCGAATTTTATTATTATCATCATTATGATGACGATGTTGTTCTGAAGCAGCTGGTACCTTTCCGGTAGATATGTACACATCTGCTCTCCAGTCCCCTCCCTGAGTTCTTGGTATCACCTAATGAGTTATACATCAAAGTATGTAATTGCCCAAGGGGCAATGATGAAGCGTTTTCCTTGATTATTGAAACAGTGTTTAACCCCTTGGTGGGGACTCTAATCTTTGCTCTTCTGGGTACCACCCCTAAAACCATATCAAACAATTCTGTTCCTTTCCTTTTCCCTTTTATCGCCCTTCGGAACAATGTTGGGGCTTGTATCCTGGCAGGTTTCTTTTTCTGTGAGAACAGTAATCTCATTTCAATGTGTGTGGGTGGGTAGATTATAAGGTACAGCCTTGGAGCTCAGGTGCAGGGCTAGGGAGGGACTGTTTTAAATACTTGTATGATTAACAAGCCCCTGGATTTTTATGGATTGTAAAGAGAGAGCCGCCGTGAGGATTATCGCTTAGTTTGGGAATGATTCACCAAAAAGAAAAAAAAAAACCCTGAAATGCTTTGGGAGGATGGGAGGAAGAAAGGACTTTTCTTTTTACCAGAGTGGTTAGTGATCAGCACAAATAGGTTCAGATCCATGAAGGCCCCTCCTCACACCCCCCTCCAATCTCCCACCCCCAGTTCCCTCCACCCCCTACTTCCTCACGTGATTTCTGGAAGAAGAACAGAGAAGCTTATCTGCAGTTTAAACTACTTCCACTAAATTCAATTCAACAAACATTATTAAGCATCTTGTACTTGCCAGGAAAATGTGCTGGACTGATGGAGATAGCAAGGCAAAAATAGTAATAATAACCCCTGCCTTCAAGGAGTTTATATTCAATTGTTTAGCAACAGCGTAGTAGGGGTGGCTAGGTGGCTTAGTGAATGGAGCACAGGCCCTGGAGTCAAGAAGACCTGACTTCAAATTCAGCCTCAGATACTTAACACTTATTAGCCATGTGACCTTGGGAAAGTCACTTAACCCCAATTGCTCTGCATCCCACCCTCTGAAACAAACAGCGTTGTATTATTTCAAGCAGAGGGGTCAAACACTGGTCTGTTTATTCCAGAGTGCTGCACGAACTAGGTTAAAATGTAATGTGGAAATGTTTAATAAAATGAATAAAAATACAATCGGACATAGATAATATTATGTTTTAAAATTAAGTCAACATGAAGCCCACAGGGATCCTTGTATATGGATTAGTGGCTCCTGTTTCTGTTTTGGTTAAACATCACTAATTTAATGAATGAAAGATCTGAAGTCAGAGGACCTGGCTCTGAATCTCATCTCTGTCATTTAGTCCCAATATGACTTTGGGCAAACAGCTTCTCTCTAGGGCTCAGTTTACCAGTCTGTGCAAATCCCAGCATTGATACTTATTAGTTACGTGATCACTGGCAAGTCTGACTTTGAACTTTGGTCTCTTTGTTTATAAAATATGAGTAATAGTAGTTGGTTGTCAGAAAGTTACTGTGAGGGAAAAAAATCCTCAATCTTAAAGCACTATAAAGACATTTGAGGCATTATTATTTCTTTCTGAAGTCTCCTCCAGCTCTAATATGCTATGATTTCAAGAGCCCCCAGGTACTTCTCTCATTGAGAACAAAATGGATGGAAAAGAAATGGTTGTTGCCAGTTGGTTTGCGACTGTCCCACAGTCATCATTGAGTGGAAAAATCATTGTGGAGACAGAACCCACCTTCCCTAAGTTCTTATAATTGCTGACTAACTGCTGCTAACAGGCACAAGAACCCTGGGAGTGGCAGCACCCCTCCCTCCCCCCCAAACCATCTTTCTTGCTTCCAGCCCAGTCCAAATACCCATCAACTGGGCAAGCAATTCCTTTGGAGGAGGGGCCAAATACCAACTAACTGCTCCACACAGAATAAAACTGTTGCAGCTCCCAGAGTTTACTTTCTACTAGTGAAATAACATGCATACTTATAGGTTTAGTATATATGAAATAGGCTTATTTGCATATTATTTCCTCCATTAGGCTGTGAACTCCTTGAGAGTAGAGATTATTTATTTGTCTTTCTTTGTATTCCCAGAGTTTAGCAATCAATTAGTCAATCTATAAACTTTTGTTAACCCCCTATTATGGGCCAGGCATTGTGCTAGGTCAGCAGTTCTCAGCCTATGGGTTGTGACCCCTTTGGGGGTTGAAAGGCCCTCACAGGGGTTGCTTAAGACCATCGGAAAACACATTTCTGATGGTCTTAGGAACTGAGACACTGCTCCTCTACCTGTCTCCACGTGGGTCTGCCCACGTTCAGATATGTCCACTGAATTAAAGGGTGTTGGCATTAGGAAGGTTGAGAACCACTGTGCTAGATGGAGAGTACTAGACTAATAGTAGGTGCCTAATATATTCTTGTTGACTTGATGTTTTCTGCAAAGTTCAAGGCCAGGTCCAAAGATTTCCCCAGGAAATAGTTCACTTCCAAACCTTTCTTATTGGGAAATATCTTTATTGGTTTTCACAGAAAAATATCCAGTTCCAAATACAAGGCTCCGTTTTGGATGTAGGTTGCAAAAAATCCTGGAGTAAGATAAAGTGAAAGTCACATAAAGAGTCATTTGAAAGTGGGTAATATGTAACCATCTGGTAGAATGTGCACCCTGTGAGGGCTCAATAAACATGAACTGACTTACTCAGAGTAGCAATAATGTATCCCATCAATCAGCTGCAAACATTTTCCAAATGTCAACTGATAGCTTTGCTTTGTAATGAGTACTTTCTACTGGGGCTGGCTCTCTGTAAAACAGCTAGACGCTCAGCCCTCATTGGTATTACTTGTTCCCTCTCTAAGCCTTATTGGTGAAGCTGAATTAAGAAGGAAGCAGGGTGATCCTGACTGATGATCACTTTGAGATGATAGCATAAGACAGGTAAGATGTGCAAGGAAATTTAAAGGCTAAAGCTTTGGGGCAATGAGTGGACTCAGTCAGCCCGGTCCCTGGGCTTTTCTCCCCATCCTCAACACTCCCTATATGTTGCTTGTTCACCTCACAGGAATTTCTTTTTATTTGGCCTTTATGCTGCCGAAAAGGGGTTCCCACTTCTGTCTTTGGAATTTCAGTTCTATCAAGAAATTATGGGATACTGAATCCGATGAATCAATGATTGCTCTAATCATTGGGATGCACTGGCTCCTTCCTCTGTCCCAACAAAGGGCTGGCTATGACATCCCATGCATCACTGGTGTCTAAAATTCTCTTGATGCTTTTAGTCTCTCCTGTGAGAGATATGAGATCAGATGGATTCATTCATATGAAATTTTTAGGGACTTAAAATGTTGCCCTTCTTGGAAATAATTTGCAGTAGGAAATTTCATAGAGTTGGAAGAATGTTAGCTATTAACTTCAAACCTCAACTGATGGATTCATTCTGTCTAAAATAAAAGTTATTAACCTGGAGTCCATATACTTTTTCTTTCTTTTTTAAAAAATATATTTTTATAACAGTATTTCAATATAATTCTTTCCTTTGAAATCTTATGTATTTTATGCTTTTTAAGCATTGTTTTGAGAAGGCTTCATCAGACTTCCAAAGGAGTCCATAACACAGGAAAGGATAAGAAACCCTGTGTAGAATATTATTATTATTAAATGGTTATCCACTAGAAAAGTGGTGTCAAACTCAAATAGAAATGGATCTCTGTAGCCATATTAACTTAGAAAACCACAAACTAACATTAACTACGTTGTATTGAATTTGTTGTTGTTCTTAAACATTTTTCAATTACATTTTAATCTTTCAGGGTGCCATTCAGAGCATGCTGGCTTCAAGTTTGGCACCTTTGCCCTAGAACACTTCAAGTGGTAAGGAAGTCTAGATCAAGAAGAGTTCAGAATGGGAAGGGACCATTCAGATAATCTAATTCAACCAACCATCTGAGAGATGGTGAAACTCAAGCCCAAAAGGTTGCCATGGATTTGTGAGGTCATGTAACTTGTTCCAGTTAAAGGCTGAGTCAATTCTAGGAGCCACATCCCCAGACTTCCAGTTAGTTCAGGGCTGGGGAACCTGCTGAGGCCCCATGTGGTGTTTTAGGTCCTTAGGTGTGACTTTTTGACTGGATCCAAGTTTTACAGAACAAATCCTTTTATTAAGAGGATTTGTTCTGTGAAGTTTGGATTCAGTCAAAAGGCCATACTTGAGGACCTAGAAGGCCACATGTAGCCTTGAGGTTGTAGGTTTCTGTAATGTTAATGAAATCAGAAGATCTTCCATGCCCCTTTCTATTGGCACCTACTAAAGGCACTTAGCACCTCAAAGGCTTAGCTCCTTACTTCCAGTGAGGCCTGGCCCCAGGGTGGTCAGGAGAAGCCACAGCTGGAGTTGAGAGGAGAGTGGATTGGAAGCACCTGGGGCAATCTCCTCATTTATAAAGCCAGA
>CM053594.1:86971920-86996110 GCA_028646575.1 Pseudocheirus occidentalis
TGGGACTCAGTGTTATGGTTTCTGAATAAAGACCTTGGTTCTGCCTTCCATGTGGAGAGTTTGCTATATTTTGTGATCCAAAACTACACCAACATATTCATAACCATCATGGGTGTTGTGAATATCTCATTATTGATACAGTTTCCCACCCCTGGGCTAGTTTCTTCCACAGTTACCTATAATTACTACAATTGTTAGGCTCAAAGGATGATGGATATAGCAATGGAAGGGATCCCAGAAGTCACCTTATCTCAAATTAATTTTGTAGATGAAGAAAGTTAGACACATAGAACTTAAGTGACTTGCTAAGGTCACATATTTTTTTCTTATGCTAAGCTGAATTGTAAAAAGAAAGATAACATGATACAATGAATATGCCAGTAAATCTGGAATCAGATGACTTGTGTTCAAATTTTGTGGGGTTTTGTAAAAATCAATTAATTTCTATGTATCTCATTTTCCTCATGTTAAAATGCAAGGGATAGAGTAGATTGTAAGGTCCCTGATAAGCTCTAAACTCTATGATTCTGAGAACTTAGGAAGAGCAGTAGTCAGTTATGAAGGAATGCATTAATAATGTTAGTATTTCAAACATCAATAGAGGGGATTTTTTGGGGGGTGGGGAGGTATTCCTAGAAGTCATCAAATCTCACCCTTCAGCTACTCATGTGACCACACCTATATGGCAGTAGGTATCACATATACATTTTGCAATGAGATTCTTTGTACAACCTAGATAAAAAGTTAAAAGTAAAGTTAAAAAAGATAAAAGTAAACTATTTATTGATGATTTCAAAGAATTTTTACCATTTTTTCCCATCTTCCTATACTCTATATACTTTTCCAACTCGTGCACAGAAGGGATATTAGCACTGGGAAAGACCTTAAAG
The DNA here is from genome assembly GCA_028646575.1 of Pseudocheirus occidentalis. Lineage (NCBI taxonomy): Eukaryota > Metazoa > Chordata > Mammalia > Diprotodontia > Pseudocheiridae > Pseudocheirus > Pseudocheirus occidentalis. Next base: position 86,972,811 of record CM053594.1, read on the forward strand.
ATCCTCTCCAATCTGCTATGTATCAATATACTAATAACTTGTGATTTTGTTAATGTGGGAATTTCCTCCAATGATATAGATTGCAAGCTATCTCTGAATTAGAGAGTTGTCAGAGATGCAGTGACTTGTGCAGGGAAACACAACTAGTAAGTGCCAGGGATCACACTTGAACCCAGGTTCTTTTGACTCTTAATCCTGCCACTTACCCCATAAAATATATTAGCTCCTTCCTCTGTAAAATGAGGGGGATTGGATGAGATGACCTTTCAGATACTTTCTATTGCTAATATTCTCTGAACCTATGAATCTAAGATTCAAATTAGAAACTCTTGATGGGACTACTTCCTTCTTCATTTGACACCTTTTATGGGTATTTGTCAGGATTATTCTTTACTCTTGAGTCTTAGTAGTACAGCTGTCAGGGACCTGCCTTCTCACCTAGTTTTGGTCAGTTACCTTCTGGATGTTGTGGTTTTGGGGTGAACAAATAAGAGATAAAGGGCATCACAGAATATAAATTGGATAATTTTGCTCACATGAAATTAAAGAGCTTTTTTGTGATAACCAATGCAGTCAAAATTAGAAGGAAAACAGAAAATGGGGAAAGTTTTTCAGCAAGTTCTTTTTTCTGATAAAGGCATTTCTCAAATATATAGGGAACTGTACCAAATTTCTAAAAAGAAGATTCATTCTCTATTTGACAAATAGAGGATATAAACAGGTAGTTCTCAGAAGAAGAAATCAAAGCTATCAATAATCACATGAAAAATGCTTTAAATCACTACTGATTAAAGAAATGCAAATTAAGACAACTCTGAGATACCACTTCACACCTATCAGACTGACTAACACAACAGAACAGGAAAATGACAAATGCTGGAGGGGATGTATAAAAACTGGGACAGTAACACACAGCGGAGTTGTGCACTAGTCTAATCTAATTTCTGGAGAACAATTTGGGACTAAGCCCAACACAACTCTTCGTACCCTTTGATGCAGCAACACCACTACTAGATCTGTATCCCAAAGAGATCAAAGAAGAAGTAAAAGGACTCATATACACAAAAATATTTATAGCCACTTTTTTGTGGTAGCAAAGAATTGGAAATCAAAGGGATGCCCATCAGTTGATGAATGACTGAAGAAGTTGTAGTATATGATTATGATGGAATACTATTGTGTTATAAGAAATGATGAGCAGGATGGTTTCAGAAAAACCTGTAAAGACTTATATGAGCTCATGCAAAGTGAAGCGAACAGAACCAGAACACTGAAGACAGCAATATTATAAGGATGATCAACTGTGAAAGACTTAGCTACTCTGACCAAGACAATTCATAAGGACTCATAATAAAAAATGTTATCCACTTCCAGAGAGAGAGAACTGATGAACTCTGAAAGCAGATTGAAGCATGTTTTTTTTACTCTCTTTATTTTTATTGTTTAATTTTATTTGCAACATAGCTAATATGGAAATATAATTTATATGACTTTACTTGTATAATTGATACCAAATTACCTGCTTTTCCAAGGAGGGTGGAGGGATAAGCAAAAGGGAGAGAATTTGGAACTAAATTTTTTTAATATTGTTAAAATTTATTTTACATGTAATTGGGAAATATTTAATGTAATACAAATAATTTTTACAACTGACTCCTTGCTTGGAAAAGAGGACACTGCCTCTTCTTTTAGATTGTAGGGGGAGGTGAAGATGGTTGGAATGTAAAAGGCGAAATACTGCTTCCAATTCTCAAGAGGGCAGGGCCGAGCAGACTTGGTTCCCAAAGCATGTTAACTGTATTGGATTGTTAATAGTAGCACAGGATTAAAGGCACCTCTTTTGAGGTCATTTCCCCCATTCCCCTCTCTCCTTCATCATGGATCGTGGGACCAATGATTCTTTCTCCTTCTTTCTGGTAGGTAATAGATCGTAAAGCTCTTTCTCTGTTTCTTTTGTAGGGCAGAGGGATGGCAAGCTATTATCTTCTTTGTATCTCTATTTCTATCTTTCTCCTCTTCATTCTCACCTTTCTTGCTAGAAATTGGGAAGTCTGGTTGGGAAGTCTGTGTGGCCTCATAGCAAGGGATGCCCAGTAGTGTTCAGCATAAGTAAACTGTTGTCATCTTTCCTTTAGAAACACACACATACACACACACACTCACAGATATGTATTTCAGAACTATGAGGTTACAATGAAGAATTCTGCTTTCATTGCATGACTCATTTCAAATAGATTTTGTGTTTGTATTGAGTTGAGAATTTCTTCTCAAATTCCACGTGCTTGATAGTCCCCACTAAATATATTTTTTTCAAACAAAATCATGTGTTTATTTAATGAGATTAAGCCTGTCAGGCCCACAAAGATATACACAAAATTTCTATATGGAGGGGCACCTAGGTGGCACAATGGATAGAGCATTGGCCCTTGGAATAAGGGGGACCTGAATTCAAATATGGCCTCAAAAACTCAACACTTACTAGCTATGTGACCCTGGGTAAATCACTCAACTCCAATTGCCTCAACAACAAAAAAATCCACGTAGAAGGAATAGTGGCCTTTTATGTATCTGTGGTTTTGTAATATATCTTTGGATGGGATGGATGTAGGTATTTTTTCTTATTATTATATCCCTCTTCTGCTAACAGATTCTTGGAAGAATATGAACAGTCTCTCCTTTAACAATTCAGTTACTAAATCAACCAAATATTTATCAAGCACCTTATATGTACCAGAAAATGTGGGAGGCCATGTACACACAAAGACAAACATGAATCAGTCCCTGTCCTTAAAGGGCTTACGCTAAAGTAATGTAAGCAACAATGACAACAATAATTAAGGAAAAACAAAGACCAAAGTGAGAACTAGATCATTATGAAGGTCAAATTTTTCCTGAAATAAGAGATGAGGCCATCTACCTCCTATCAACTGTTCTTTGAAGAGGGAGGTGGGTGGCTGGGAACACTATGGGTGTGGAACATCGAGTATACTATAAAATCTGATGGATGCATTGGTTTATTTTGCTGACCTGTTCTTCTCTCTCTCCCTCTCCTCCCATCTCTCTTTCACCTTTCCTCCCCCTCTTCCTCTATTCCTTCCTCTTTTCATCTCTCACTCCCTCTGTTCTTCCCTCCCTTTCTCTCTCCCTATTCTCCCTCCTTCCTTCTTTCATCCCTCCTTTCTCTTCTCTCTTTTTTTTAAATAAGGGATAGCTCATTTGTTAAGGAAAGGAGGAAGTATCTATTCTGAAATCTGACCCCTTACAAATGAGGATTTTAGAATTTTTGTCTTTGTATCCATACTCAGTGCACACCATATTGTAAGGCACATATTAATTAACTGCTTAATAAATGCCAAAACAAGCCATATCAATAAAAACTGAACATCCATTTGAAAATAAAATAAATCTGATTCAGTGCTTATAAGAAGCAATTGTTGGAGAAAACTCAGCAGTCTATTTAACATATCTGGAAAGGATCATGGCAAGGAAAAATGTGTCTCTTTATCTCTTGATGATCTGCATGGAATTATAGTGTTAAGGAGATGCAGTAATTATGACTGCTGACTTGGCCTCCCTATGTGACCAGTTATGCACAGTGCTAGTATGTGTTGCATGCTTCCCAATGAGCCATTGGATTACTTGCTACCTAAGCAGGAATCTCATCTATAATATCTCCATCTAGTGATCATCCAATGTTTGCTTTGAGACCTCCAGTGACAAGGAATTCTTTTCAAGGCAGTCCAATCTGATTTTTGAATCAACTTATAGGGAACTGAGGGATCCATAATTCAAATCATCAAATCTCCAAATCATTTATGTTTGCATTTGGAGTGTAATCAGAAACACCCGACTACTCATGTGCAGACTCTGTGCCCAGGCTTTAACCCTCTTCTGATTTGCCATTCTGTCAGCAGCCTGGTGCCTAACTGAGTGAGGATTGGAGATGAATATGGATGAAATGAGATAATAGTTGTGAATGTACTTTGAAAGTACTCTACCAGTGTAAGCCATTATTAAGCTATTAGGGATTAGACTTGTTCTGCTTGGCCCCAGAGAGTAGAACCAGGAGCAATTAGATGAAGTTTCATGGAGACAGATTTTGGCTCAGTATAAGGAGGAAATTTAAAAAATGGAACTCTCCAATAATGGAATAAGCTGCCCTGTAAACTGGCACATATTAATGTAATATAACCTAAGCCTTATGAGCTTGTAGACATAATATTACTACCTTGTAAGATAGTAATTTTCCCTATCCCTTTAGGTATGCAAGTGGAGGCTAGATGACCATTTGACAGAATATTATAGAAGAGATTCATGCTTTAGATAGGAGTTGGGCTGGATAATTGCTGATATCCCTTGTTGAATTACAGCTCTAAGATTCTATGAATATCTAATTCAGGAACCCTTAAAGTAAATAGTCCGTTTGTGTAAAATTAAAAATTGACTGCAGTTATTCCTTCCGCATTGTGATTTTCCCCACTGTGGTTTTGGTATGTTGCCCATCAACATAGGAAATTAAATAGGAATTTTTTGGGAGTTTTGTAGAAGCTTCAGATGACATGTAAAGGTCAGCAGATGATGCAGTGAAAGTTCAGAAACTCAGAAATACATAAAATCTATGTATTGTATCATATCAACATGTTTTATTCTTTAATACTGTAAACACCCCATAAAAGAAAAAGAAAAAAATCAGGCTTCTTTATGAAGGGAGGGCCAAAAATTTTTATGTGGATTTTCCAGATCACAGGTGCACTACCTACCTCCTAACCCCACCAAGGTAGGCTGGAAATGTGATTTCCTCAGTAAGGAAAATCCCTCCACAAATGCAGATCTCTAAGCCCTTTGTAGCTTAGAGTATTGTAAAGTTGCTGGGGACTTTGGGAGTTTAAATGACTTGCCACACAGCCACTATGTGTCAGGGACAGGATTTGCACTCAGATCTTCCTGACATCAAGGCTAGCACCCTATCTGTTTCTCTATGCTGCCTTTTGCTTGGAATGAGAGCCTTAAAACCAGAATGACTTATGTAGAACATTGCTTAACTGACATCAGGATTACAATGCAATTAGCCTTTCTCTTCCTTCTAGAATAGCAAAGCAAGATAGCAGGTTCTGCAAGTATAGACTTGGGAGAGAAGGAACATCCAAGCTTTGTGAGGTCTTTTGGTGACAGCTTTACTGGTTCTCTTCTTTGTGCCTATGCACTTGAGGTTTTATTGGCTGCATTGTCTGTGTTTATTAGGGCCTTGTGAAGGCAACTCCTATTGGGGGTGGAGATGAGCAGAGGGAATGGAATGGAGGAGCATCCTTGTTGCTGATGTTCAGTTAATTAGGAGGGCAGGGAGATGTCTATAAGTGATATTATATCCTCCAGGTGCTTGTCTGAAGTTTGCTGGAAACCCATGCAAATTAGGGAAAGTTTCCTGGAAGAAGTCAACCTGTAGTAACCTCCCAGCCCATACCAACGTGGTAATCCAGAGGTGACATTCATTGACACCCTGCTGACCAAAAACCTGTACTCCATCTGCCTGAGTCGTTGAGGGCATGTCTGTGGGGCATTTAAAATGGATTTCCTTCTTATCAGAACTCCATGCTAAATTAGAAGGAAGCTGAGGGATCATGGAGTCAAACTCTTCATTTTTACAGAGACAGGAACTTAGGAATTATGGAATGAAAGTGATTAGTTTTATTGTTTCTTTCTCAGACTGAAATATTGTTCCTTTGCTTGAGAGGTAGTGGGGCATAGTGGAGAGAGTAGAGGACCACCTTGGGCAAGTAGTTTAACCTCTTTGACCCTCAGTTTCCTCATCTGTAAAATGGAAATAATAAAACTGCCAACTTACAGGGTTGTTGTGAAATGACATTGTAGAGTGTTTTCTAAACCTTAAAAGGCTATGGAAATGCAAATTATCTTTAAATAGAGAGGATAATATTTTCCTCATATGGTTGTTATCAAGAAAGCCCTTGATTAATGTGAGTTGTTATTATGATTATTTCCATAGGGATATTAATCTCTAACTCCAGAAGCATTGCACTGATAGGCCATCAAGTTTGAAGGATTTTGTTCAGTGTATCCTGTGTATTAAGCATTGTTTAATTATTAATATGTATTATGGTTAAGAGCTTCCTGGACCATGATAGGTACTAGGACTCCAGTTTTAAGGGGGCAGTGTGGAATATTGGAAAGAGCACAGGTTTAGGAATAAAGGATCTGTGTTCAAAACAGACTGTGCTGTATACCACCTCTGTGACCTTGGGCAAATCACTGTCCTCCTTGGTTTTCTCATCTCTGAAATGAGGGCATTTTATCAAATGTAATAATAAAGTACTTAGCACACTGCTTGGCACATAGTAGGCATTTAATAAATGTTTGTGCCCTTCCCGCATTTCCTTTCTCGGAAATGCCCTCTAACTTGAGTTTTATGAAGGCTTTACAGAACAAGTGACATGAGTCAAATCAATCAATCAATCAATCAATTAATACAAATTGAACTGGGCTTTGGAGAAAGATCAGGAGTAGGACAGGTCAAGGTGAAGAAGAATACAATCCTGGCATGGAGGATGGCTTGTGAAAGAGCATAGAGATGGGAGGTGGGTCATTGAATTAGAGGAACAGGTAGTAGAAGGTAGAGTACATCAAGGGGAATAATATCAAATAAGGCTGGAAAGGTAGTCTATGTGACTTTGAGGCCACATTTCTCATCACTATTAACAAAAAGAGTCATATGACTACTATGTGCCCAGTGGACTCTAGTATAACTTAATAATAAATATATAAATATAAATAAATAAAAATATAAATTGAAAGGCTAGAAGAATGATAGGTGATCTAGCCTGCCACAGTCCCACAAAGGGCATTGCGGAAGGAATAGAGATAAGGTATACAAAGTCAGTTTGGTATATAGGAAAGAGCATTAGGCTTGAAGTCATATTCCCTTCAAACTGGTTTACTAGGTATGTGACACTAGGCAAATCATTATACTCCTTTTTGCCCTCAGTTTTCTCATTTATAAAATGGGAATAATAAGAACACTAGAGTTATCTATTTTGAGGCTCTTTGACTGGACGCCAAGAAGTAAGTACTTTGTAAACCAGACATCAATAGAGAAGAGTGAGCAATTGGGGGAACAGAGCCAGAACATCTAGAATCAGGATGTCAATCAAGGCATCAAGAGGAATGGAAACAACTGATAGAGCTTTGGACAAGCAGGTCAGATCAATACATGGTAACAAGAGTCACTGTTGCAAAATGGGGCTTTCTTCAGTATGAGGCAAGTTATTTAGTCAGCAACATGACACAGTGAGTAGAGTGATAGACCTGACATCAGGAAGACCGTAGTACAAATTCTACCTCAGATATATTCTCTCTTTGGGACCCCGGGGAAATCACTTAACTGCCTTGGGTCCCAGTGCTCTCATGGTATTGACAACTCAGAAGTGTGCTAAGGTACTTTCCAATTCTAAATTGATCATCCTAAAACCTAGATTAAAATCCTGCCTTTGATACACACTGGCTGTGTGATTGAGGACATGTGACATTACTCAATGCCCTCAAGCAACTCTCTAAGGAGATAATTTGCAGGACAGTCTCTGATCTGCTTGTGGGAGACTTTATTTATTTTTTTAATTCAGAGTTCCCTATATCAATGAAATCACCAGTCTGATGAATAAAAAATAACCTAGTAAACAAAGAACCCAACATATTGAACGGTGTTTAAGACAAAGTGGAGGAAGGAGTCAATAGGCTGAAGCATGTTAGAGGCAGGGAGGATACTGTTGGAGTTTACCAGGCACCTAAATGCATTTACGTCTCTGGTTTCTGATAGCTGGGTAGAGAGTACAATACAGAGGGGTAAGTGTGGATACATGTGTATATGTGTGTGTGTGCACACATGCATGCACCTGCTCCATCCTTTTTTCATCTCTCCCTCTCTTTACCCCTCCCATCTTGCAAGATACATTATAGAGTAGAAAACATTCTGGTCTTAGAAGACATCAGTTTGTGACCTGTCTCCATTACTTACTGTATGTCTCTAGGTAAGTTGCTTTAATGTCTCTGAATCTCAAGTGTTTAATCTGTAAAATGTGGGTAATACTTGCACTCCCATTTCATAAAATTTCTGTGGAGAAAGTGATTTTTAAATCACCAGGAGTTATGGGAATGTTATTTCCCATTACTGTAGTTACCTGTACTGTGGAATTCAAACAAGGAGTCAGTGATCAACTTTTGCCCCGGCATCAGGCTAGGAAACATGCACCAATGCTTGCAGAAGTCATTCTCTTTGGACAGAGCACAGAACAAGCCAGCCTGATGAGCTTTCCGCACTGTGCTGATAAGCCCTATACAAGGAGCACAAGATCATAATAAAGCCTTCTGATGATATGAAGCTCCAGGGAAAAAAAAATGCAACCCCAAACACACCTGTGGGCTGCTTGCATCCACAGCTGTTTTCCATCAGTGCTGTTTTCCATCCCTTTAATCAAGGCTTGCTTGCAAAAGATACACCCTGCAATCCTCCCCCAGTCAGCATCCCCTAGGTATTGGCAGGGAGACAATCTTAGCTATTATGCTTTCATTAAACCTTTTAGCTTGACTAAGCTTGGGAAAGGAGGAAGGACATTAGCGGACACCATGGATGTTTTGAGACCAGACTGGAAAAAAGATCAGAGGAAAGATGGGTAGGGATCCTTGATCAATAACGTTAGAATGAAAGAAGGCTAAAGTGGAGAGAAGCTCTCAAGAATGAAATGATGATGGTGACATCACACATGACCTCCAATGAAAACGAAAGGGGAGGAATCTAACAGAATCTATGTAGTTACAAAGAGAGAGCTGTCCAATGAGATTAGATTGAAAGAATTGATCAGCCTTCATTGATTAAGTGCCTATAGGTTCCGTGATAGGCTCTGGGAAACTGTCCTACGGATGGGCATGATGAAAAAAAGAAAAGGAGTGATGTATAACCGATGTCGAATGCCAAGAGTGGCATAGCCAGACATCGTGGTGCATCTCTGTAATCCTAATTAGGGAGGGAAAATCTGTGAGCTCAGAAATTCTCACCTGCAGTGGGCTATCAGTAATATGTCTGCACTAAGTTTGGAATTGATATGATGAACCTCCAGGAGTAAGGGGCCACCAGATTACTAGGGAGGGTTAAATCAGTTCAATTTAGGGACAGATTAGGTCAAAATTTCCATGACAGTCAGTGGTGGGATTAGACCCATGAGTAACAACTGCATTTTCAATATGGATGAGATAGAGAGACCTAGTCTTGGAGAGAGAGGAAAAAAAAGAATGGCAAATATCTCTATGAAGAGTGTTATTCTTCAGGTCATTGAGATGGAAACACTTGAAGTCAATTTTGGGGAATCAGTGTGGTACTTTAGAAAGAACACTGAATTTGAGGTCACAGGATTCATGTTCAAATCCTGATTCTGATATGTAGTACCTGGTAACACTGGCTAATTCAACTTAAATTCTCTGGGACTCAGTTTCCTCATTTGTAAAATCAGGATTTTGGTCTAGAAAACTTCTAAGGTCCTTTTCAGTTCTAAATCTATGATCTGTGATTTGTTTCCTCTTCCTCTAAGTCCTCACTTTTTTGCTTTTCAATTCCTTTATATGTTATCTTTCTTCATTAGAGTGTAAGTTCCTTGAGGGCAAGGACTATCTTGCACGTTTATATATGCATCACAGAATTTAGCATGGTGTTAGGCAGATTATAAACAACTAATTAATGACTATCTATCTATCTATCTATCTGTCTGTATATCTACATCTATCTATCTATCTATCTATCTATCTATCTATCTATCTATCTATCTATCTATCTATCTGTTCTCTCTGAATGTCTTTCTCTCTCCCTCTCTGTCTTATCTATCTGCCGCTGTTTATCTCTCAATCTGTCTTTCTGTCTCTTGGTCTATCTTTTCTGCTCTCATTACCAGACTTAGATGAATATAATTCTAGAGTACTGAATACATCTTTGGTTGTAATTACTGAGCCACTATCAGTGATTTTAAGGAATAGTAGAACTGGAGAATGACAAATGTTATAGAGATTTTTTTAAATGGTGAAACAGGTGGAGACTTTCAACTATAGGGTGGCCAGTCAACATCAATTTTTGACAGAAAGCTGACATGGAGAGCTAATACATCAGTACTCTGAAGAAGTCTGAAGAACACTCTGAACAGTTACCTGAGGGAGGAAACATATTCAAGGAGTGTTATGCTCCCCTAGAACAAGAGAAGACTCTGGGCTAGGACCCTACCAAGGCACCAGACCTCAGAGTCCTATATAGAGCTCTACATAGAGGAAACTTCCTAAGAACTCTACAAAGGAGCAAAAGGATTTCTAGTGACAAAGTGTCATGAGCTTTGGTCACAAGGGTTCTTTGTCTGTGTACCTAACTGCCATTGTGCTGTAAGCTAAACTTACTCTTCCTCTGAGCTCTGTTCATTTGTGGGAGAGGGCAGTTCAGTATTTTGGGGGGAATGTTTTATACAAAGCATTCTACTAGTAATACCCTAGCCAAAGAGCTAATGAAGTCTGGTTGATTATTTCAAAAATTTAATAGGGGGTGGCTAGGTGGCACAGTGAACAGAGCACCGACCCTGGAGTCAGGAGTACCTGAGTTCAAATCTGGCCTCAGACACTTAACACACAGACACACACAGACACACACAGACACACACAGACACACACACTAGCCGTGTGACCTTGGGCAAGTCACTTAACCCCAACTGCCCTCAAAAAAACCAAACAAACAACAAAAATTTAATAGGGATGAATGTTAAGTTTTATATTCAGATGAAACTAATAATGGCAGAAAGTGATCCAGTATATTGTTGGGAGCAGACGAAAGAAAGAAAGACTTCATAAACTACCTTCATATGCTCTGCAGCTCTGTCTCACTTAAATCCAATTCATGCGAAAGTCAAGACATCACCTTCATGATGCCATAGGTCTTCTTTGGGAACAAGGGATGAGCTCTGGGGACCCAACCTGCCAGTTTGAGTTGGGCAATGCTATGATTTCTTGTTTTTTTCTTCTTCTTCTTCTTCTTCTTCTTCTTCTTCCTTCTTCTTCCTTCTTCTTCCTTCTTCTTCCTTCTTCTTCCTTCTTCTTCCTTCTTCTTCCTCCTTCTTCCTCCTTCTTCCTCCTTCTTCCTCCTTCTTCTTCCTTCTTCTTCCTTCTTCTTCCTTCTTCTTTCTTCTTCTTCTTTCTTCTTCTTTCTTCTTCTTCTCCCTCCTTCCCATTCTCCTTTCCCTCCTCCTCTCCCCTCCTCTTCCTCTCCCCTCCCCCTCCTGCTCCTTTTCCTCCTTCTTCTCTTCCTCCTCTTCTTCTTTTTCCCTCTCTTCTTTGTCCTCCTCTTCCCCCTTTTCCTTCTTTTTCCTTCATCACATGTGGTCCATCTGTCCACATAGGGAGTCATACCTTTAGATGTATGTGCTCTGTCCAAAGGAATAAAAATTTTGATCACTTACATTTTGTAAAATATCTTGTGGTTCAGGGACTAGTTTTTAAAAAAATCTTATTTATTTATTTTAGCAGTTTTTCAAGAAACTTAAACAGTTAAATCTTTATCATACACAGTTTGCATTTATGATTTTTTGAAATGTAGCTTTGAAAAAACAGGCTTTGACAACACTCTAAACCTTTAAACCCAAATCATTCTGGCTTTCCTTGAATGGCCAATAATAGGTGTCAACTCAAGCCACCCTAGCTCCTTCTTTTGGTTTTGACAGCCCAGAATGGGTGTAAAGAGCAGCTGTTTTCTGTTCTGGCCAGAAACTCTGAGGGACTTTCCCTCCCAGATGGATTCTTTTGTGACAGCAAACTAGGCCATCTTTTTTTCTCAATTCTTTCCTAGGCCTTAATCATTGAGTGCATGTTGCCTTAGACAAACTGAGAACTGGGAAAAACCTTAGTTTAAAAAGGTGAAATTGCTACTGCCTCCTGGGCCATTGCCAGTCATCTTGGCTTTTGTCTTGTCACTGGACTTCAATGACTAGAGAAGAAAGTGAGGCTGATGACTTTGCACAACTTTGCCTCCCTGAAATCTAATGCTTTTGCAAGTAAAGAAAAACCCTCTTGATATCATTGGTCTTGTTGAAGAACAGAGGAGGAATAACAGCAACACCAAACAACTCATTCCACTCCCCACCTCTGAAAATTCAGAAAGAAATACCTCATATTCTTGTAAGATCAGATAAAAAGCAGTACATTTTAAAACTACTAAAATGAAAGGTTTAGCTATAGTATTACATTAAATATTTACAATAAATACAAAGAATTAAATTACAGAGCTAAATACATAAATAGATTTGCTCATAGTATTTCTCATACATCTAAAATATAATTTATTATATAATGTAGATATATAGATATATAATTATATGTAATTAGATAATGTATTTTAGCATATAATTATTTTATTGTTATATGTATATTGTATAACTATTTTATTTCTAATACATTTATGAGAAAAACATTGTAAAAACAATATTAATATTTTTTTCCTTTCTAGCCTTTATGAAACTTTTTTCCAGAATTTTAACCTTTATTTTTAGTTTTCAACATTCATTTCCAAAAGATTTTGAGTTCAAAATTTTCTTTCCATCTCTCCCCTACCCCCATCCCAACATGGCAGTCATTCTGATTACCTCTTCCCCCAGTCTGCCCTCCCTTCTATCACCTTGTAGCGCCAATACAATATTCAGAGCACTAATAGTGACTGTAAATATGTGGGCTTAGTTTTCAAATGCAAAATGCAACACACTCTCTATATAGAAAGCAGAAGCAAAACATTTATTCAGACACCAGAGAGCCAAATCCCAACATTAGGAAACCAAATCCATCACAGCTACAAAGAAGTTAAAAAAAAGAAACCAACAACACAGCAGGGACCCAGACCATCCTTTAGCCTTCCTACAAACAGACACTCACAAGTCTAGCTGTCTCCTTGGGTGTGTCCTCTCCTCCCTACAGCTCTAACTTGCTCTTACTCCCAGCTTCCTGTGGGCTCTATTTCACCCTTCATCAAACTCCTCCCACCACAGGCTCCATGTGATTATATTCAGCCTATTAGTGGGCTTCAAAAATCTTCAAATTCACATTACCATTGCACACTCACCCTCCCTCTTCTCCTCTTCTCCCTTATGTTCTTGTAGAGCAAGAAATATTTCTATACCCCATTGCCTGTATGTCTTATTACCCAGTTGGATGTAGAAACAATATTTTTGACATTTGTTTTTAAAAACTTTGAGTTCTAAATTCTCTGCCTTCATCCTTCATCACCTGCCCCCATTGAGAAGATAAGCAATTTGTTATAATGTTATAATAAGCAATAGGTTATACATGTGTAGTCATGCAAAACATTTCTTTTATAGTCATATTGTGAAGACTAAGATATTTCCTTCCATTCTGACCCCCCCCATTTATACTATTTTCTCCTTGGACTCTGTCCCTTTTGATTCTGACTACCACTTCCCTCAATCTGTCCTCTCTTCTATCATTTCCCCTCCTCCCATTCCCTTCCCTCCTTACTTTCCTGTAGGGTAAGATACCCAATTGAGTGTGTATGTTGTTCCCTTATAAAGCCGAATACAATGAGAATAAAGTTGACTCATTCCCTTTTACCTTCCCCTTCTTCCTGTCCACTGTAATAGATTTTCTTACCTCTTTTATGTGAGATAATTTACCCTATTCTATCTCTCCCTTTTTCCTCCTCTCAATATATTCCTCTACTACCCATTAATTTTATTTTTTAGATATTGTCCTTTCATATTCAACTCACCTTGTGCCCTCTGTCTACACACACACACACACACACACACACACACACATGCACACACATTCCCATCAACTATTATAATACTGAGGAGTCTTATGAGTCAAAAAGACCATCTTTCCATGTAGGAATGTAAACAGTTCAATGTTCATGAATCTGTGATTACTCTTTTCTGTTCACCTTTCCATGCTTCTCTTGATTCTTGTATTTGAAAGTCAGATTTCATATTCAACTCTGGTCTTTTCCACAAGAATGCTTGAAAATCCTCTATTTCATTGAATATCCATTATTCCCCTAAAGTATTATACTAAATTTTGCTTGTTAGGTGATTCTTGGTTTAAATACTAATTCCTTTGACCTTCGGAATATCATATTCCAAACCCTTTGATCCCTTAGTGTAGAAGCTGCCAAATGTTGTGTTATCCTGATTGTGTTTCCACAGTACTCAAAGTGTTTCTTTTTGGCTGCTTGCAGTATTTTCTCCTTGACCTGGGAACTCTGGAGTTTGGCTACAGTATTCCTAGGAGTTTTTTTGGGGTTATTTTTTAAAGAGATGATTGGTGGATTCTTTCAATTTCTAGTTTAGCCTCTGGTTCTAGAATGTCAGGACAGTTTTCCTTGATAATTTCTTGATTTCTTGAAAGATGATGTCTAGACTTTTTTTGATCATGGCTTTCAGGTAGTTTAATAATTTGAAAATTATGTTTCCTTGATCTCTTTTCCAGGTCAGTGGTTTTTCCAATGAGATATGTCTTCTTTTTTTATTCTTTTGGTCTGTTTTATAATTCCTTGGTTCTCATAAAGTCATTAACTTCCATTTGCTCTCTTCTAATTTTGAGGGAATTATTTTCTTCAGTGAGCTTTTGGACTTTCTTTTCCATTTGGTTTTTTAAAACCATTCTTCTCATTGTCTTTTTGCACCCCTTTGTCATTTGGGTTAGTCAATTTTTAAGGTGTTTTTTTCTTCAATATTTTTTGGGCCTCCATTAGCAAATTGTTGTCTTGTTTTTCATGATTTTCTTACATCACTCTCATTTCTCTTGCTAATTTTTCCTCTGTTTCTCTTACTTGATTTCCAAAATCCTTTTTGAGCTCTTCTATGACCTGCAACAAATTCACATTTTTCTTAGAGGTTTTTGGATGTAAGAGTTTTGACATCATTGTGTTTTTCTGGTTGTATGTTTTGATCTTTTCTATAGTCTATTTTTTAAGCATGTTCTCTCACATTCCCAGCCAATTACTTGACATTTGAGCTCTTTGTTAATGAAGTCCTCTGATTTCAGAGTGGAGAGTGCTCTGTCCCAATTTTCAGAGCTAAGGTGGCATAATCAAAGGAGAGTTGTTTACTTCTCTCATGGACCATGCTCTGTTCTGTAAGTGACTACAAGCACTCATTTCTACCTTGGAATTGTGGGGAGGACTCCCTCAACACAGCTTCATAAAGCTTTGCCATGACAGTGCTACTTCTCACCCCAGAACTGACACCCAAGACTGTGACCCAGATCGGAGAAGGGCAAAGCAAGAGAATCCTGCCTCAGCATCAGCAAATAAATCCCTGCAATCATCCTCTGATCAGCCACTTGATTCCCCCTACCATCTGTGGGTCTGGAGCTACAGAAGCAGCTGCCACTGCCACCCCCACCTCCACCACCCTGGGGCTGAGACTGGACCATACTCTTCTCTCACCCAGGTCTGACAGTTTTCCCACTGACCTACTTTGCCTTTGGAATTTGTGGATTGAGAAGTCTGGAAACCACCACAGCTGCCAGGGATTCAGTCCCTTGTGCCCTCCTTCAGCGTGGTCTCTGCTGGCCACGTTGGATTCCTCTCCATGCAATAGAGGAAGTAATAGAGCCTTCCTGTTGGCATTCTAGGCTATCTTGGGCTGGAGATGGGTTTTTCTCTGTCATTTTGTAGGTTCCGTAGCTCTAGAATTTGTTTAGAGTCATTTTTACATAAATTAGGAGGGGTTTGATGGAGAGCTCAAGCAGGTCCTTGCTTTTACTCCTCCATCTTGACTATCCCTCCCATCCCCCGCCTTTACGAAACTTAAGCAAAAATGGATTCTTTCCTGGGCTGTGAAGGACACAAACAAATGTAGAAAATTAGAAATCAAACGTGCTAGATTTTATATGCTGTAATTAAATTATTATGTTGTTCCACATGGATTTTGTTGTGTGCAAATTTCTTGGTATATTATACATACTCTTTGATACCAAATAAAAAGTGCTGTCATCTACCATTATTGATTAACAGGTGAATTTTGAAATCACTTATGCAATATGAAGCAATAATAAATTGTGGTTTGGTTGAAGTGGGTTGAGGAAATAGGGAGGGGGATAGTGAGAAGTTATTAACTTGGTTTGTTCTTGCATGCTTTGGGAAGTTCCAGCTTATGGGTAGGGCAGGCTGAGACGTGTTAATGCATGTTCAGGGTCTCAGAGAAACATCCAAGATGTAGCAGATTGTTCTGTTATTTGTGTGTCAGGCATCTTTTGATAAATATCGTTGTTTTTTCTAATCATTTTCCTTGAATGGTTTGTACTTTATGTTGGCCTGCATTTCTTAAATTCTGAATAAGTCTCATATGTCATTTTAAAAAATAATTATTGTTATGCATGCAATGAGCTAACTTTCAAACTCCAGCAACAAAACTTTTCTTCTCTAATTGGGACAATATTTACACTGTATTTGTATTATAGAAAAGGTGAGCAGGATAAAGTTTAGTCTCCTCACTAATGCTCTATCATTTGCACTATACTGCTAAGTTGTTGCGGCAGCCAGGGCCTAGTCCAGTGGAGAGAGTGCCTGGACTAAAGTCGGGAAGACTCATCTTCCTGAATTCAAATATAGCCTCAGACACTAACTGTTTGACCCTGAGCAAGTCACTTAACTCTATTTGCCTCAGTTTCCTCATCTATAAAATGAGCTGGAGAAGGAAGTGGCAAACTACTCTAGCATCTTCCCCAAGAAAATCTCAAATAAGATCAATGAAGAGTCTGAAATGACTGAATAACAATACAGAATAGTTGATGCATACCATTTCTAATTCCTATGATTTGACAAGTTGAGAACTTTGCCTCATGTTTCATAGACAAAATTGAGCCCATTTGCCATGAACTTAGACCTTTCCTCTCTTCCTCATCTCCTATGAGCCAGATGTCATCTCCCATTATTTCCACCTCCATCTCTGTCTCACGAGAATGATATAGCTGTATATAACTTATTCATATATATTTGTTTGTTGCCTTCCCCATTAGACTGTGAATTCCTTGAGAGCAAGGACTGTCTTTTGCCCCTTTTTGAACCTCTAGCACAGTTTTTGGCAAATAATAGGCACTTAATAAAGACTTATTGATTTATTTATTTGAACAGAAGAAAAAGACTATTTCATTTGTTATTTTTGTTTAATAACTATATCGGTGATTGCTTCCAAGTCTAGCTTTATTGTGTAATACTATCCATCTTATAACTGATCTATAATCACCTATTAGACCAGTCGTATGATGTGAAGAACTAACTATACCTACTCTAGAATCACCAGAGACTTGAAATTGGGAGGAAAAGGAACAATGGGATGGTTCCTATTGTAATGATAAGACTTATCAAGGTAAAAGATCAGCCATGTGCTAAAGTAACCCTTTATCTCCTCTGATTCTCATTTCACAACTCTAGCAGACCTAAATAACCTTGTCTGTGGTCTTAACAATCAAAAATTCAGCTGACCTTTTAGCTTCTAGACTAAAAGAATAGAACTGTACGTAGTGCGAGAGGGCCTCCAAGTGTATTTAAAGCACGAAATTTCTCTTGAGAGTCATTAATTGTGTAAAGTTCTTTTAGCATATCTGTGGGTAATATGAAAGTGATTCTTCAAACACAATTTAAGTATATACTATATAGTGCTCTGTTCTTCATGAATGGGATGTCGAGGATAAAAACAAATCCACTTTATTTAAAAAAAGACTCACCATATTAAAAAAAAAAGACTGGCACGAAAGGAAAGATGAATTCTGGGCATTAAAAGTGTGGTAAGTCAAGTACTGGTTAGTCTTGAAAACAACTTTCTTACCACTGTCAAATATTTCAGTTTGGATTTTGAAAAAAAAAAAGATTAAATAGTGCATTAAAAAAGAGAAAGGTTTCTTTTATCTAAAAAAATTCCAATCATCAGTAGGCCAATAGCCAAAAATGAAATACTTGTGGGTCTTCATATAAGGGAAATAAAGAAAAGTAAACATTTTGAAGAATCAGTGAATGAAGCCGAAAGACTATTTAGACATAATTTTTGAAAGTGACTTTTTTTTTGTGGGGGGGAATTCTGTCTTATAAAAGACAGAAAATTACAAGAACTTGTCAAGCCTCTTCTCAAGAATATAAAATTTCAGGATATATCATGTCACTCAAGATCTATTTCTTGGATTTCATCTCTTAGAAAACCTAGGTGCTGTCAGTGACAATCATGAGAGATGCTTCCATTAAGAAATTTACATAATGGAAAAGTGATATTGGGGAAAGGGAGTTCAAGACTTTTGAGTATTATTGGGCATCGAGAAAAGATGTTCCACAGGAGAAATACGGGACAAAATTTTTGGTGAATTAGAAGAGGCTGATGGGTAGCAGCACACTTGCTTTTATGATAAAACTGAATCTTACGAGAACTGTTTCATAAATAAAATCAAAAGACATTGGAAATCAGTGATTTTATATGTTAACTAGTAACATTAATAACAATGACAACAAAAATTAGCTTCATATTGATGGTGTTTTAAGGTGCTTTACAAATGTAATTTACAAAGTGCTTTACAAATGTAATTTCATTGTTTTCACAATAGTCATGGAATGTGGGTGATATTTTTTCCTGCATTTTGAAGATAAGAAACTAAGGTAGATAGAAGTTAAGCAACTTTTCCAGACTCAGATAATTAGTAAGTATGAGACTATATTTGAACTCAGGTCTTCCTGATTCTGGGTCTAATATACTCTTTGCTGGAAAACTATGCTCTCACATATTTTTATGGTTATTAGAAATTTCTTTTGGTCCAGTATTATGCAATTAATAAAAGGTATAGGTCTACATGGAAACACAATAGTGAGAAATTATAAATAGGAATTTGTAAACATAATAATATATTACATCGAAGGTGATGTTAACATAGATAAAAAATAGTATAGCCAGTATAGATTAAAATCTATAGAATTTAGGGAAAAAATGTAATTGTAAACAAATTCCTAGAACTGAATAACCATATCAACAAAAAAAGAGAAAAAATTGAGCAAAGTAGTAAAGGAACAACAATTTTATAGAAAGAAAAATCACTAAGATGAGAAACCTTGAAACCAATAAAGCAATAACATATTAAAATGATAAATCTAAGAGCTGTTTTTTAAAAATTCTAAAAATATAAATATTTAGCAAATCTAATAAAAATGATGCCAATTTTACCCAATTTTGAAAAGTGAGATCACAAATTACCCAATTTTGAAAAGTGAGATCACAAAAGAAAAAAAAATAATAAAATCATGAGATTACTATGTACAGGTATATTCCAATAAATTTGAGAATCTAAAAGGAATGGGTGATTACTGGCAAAAGTATAAACCATCAAAATTAATAAAACAAGAAGTATGTAGCCCACATAAACCTATCCCAGAAAGACAAATCAGACCTGCTATTAAAGAGATGCCCTGGTAAAAGGTGCTAGACTCAGATGGAATTATATTATAACCTTATTTTATAACCTTGTAAAGAGCTGATAATCCCTACTCTTTTAATGAGGAAAATGTGATCTTGAACCCTCAATGCACTCCCCCCAATAAAACTGAGAAAGACAACCACAGACCATAATAATTACGGAATAGCAATGCAAAAATTTGAATTAATAGACCGACAAATGAAATACATCAATACCTTAAAGACATTTACCCGTCATGACCCAGTAGGATTGAAAAATGGAATACAAAGGTAGTTTTCTATCAGGAAAATGAGCAGAAGAACAATTTATGTAAACAAGAGGAAAAATGAAGGCTACACAATATTTTTAGATAGAAGACAGAAGAAAGGTTTTGTTTCACTCCTCTGTATTAAACACATCAAAATACAGAGGAATAGAAAGATCTTTGCATACTCTATTAAAAAGAAGAATTTATGTTAAATTGCACAATATTATTCTGTACATTGGAAAAACACTAGAAACCATCACACTTAAAAAAATACCAACATAATAAATGCTCTTGCTAATTTATTTAATTAGCAGTTTTTAGAAATCTTAACCATAAGGTAGGAAAAAAAATGAAAGGAATAAGCATAGACAACAAATGGATGTCTATCTGCAGATGGCATATATTATACCTAGAAAATCCAAGTAAGTCAATAAAAAATTAATGGTAATAATAAATGACTTAAAAATAGCAAGATACAAGATAAACCCACCAAAAATCATTTGCATTTCTATCTACCAACATTGAAAATTAAGAAAAAACTGGTAGGATAAGAAATACTCTTTATAATTACAATAAAATAATTTGTATCATCAAGGTATACATATGTACAAATATGTAAGAATAACTCTAAAATGATTTTAAAAAATTAAAAAGAATTGAACAAATAAATGAACCTCTCATTATCTCCCTTCCCCTTTATGGCTAGATCAACCAAATACAGCACAAATACTAGTATTTCTTAGACCAATTTATGTATTCATTGCAATGCAAATTAAACATATTAATGTGTGCATCCCTGCTAGCTCAGTGTTTGGGAGGCTCCAAAGGAAAGTATGAGAGAAAAGAGTTATTAGACTGCCAACCAAACTGAAGGTCTTCACAGCTGCTGTGCTGAACTCATTGTTGTGTGCCTGTGAAACATGGATGGTCTACCAGTGCCATGCCAGGAAACTGCATTGCTCCCATTTGAATTGTCTTGGGAAGATTCTGCAGATCACCTGGCAGGATAAGGTACCAGACACTGAGGTCCTTACTTGAACTAAACTGCCAAGTATTCAAATTCTGCTTCAGAGAGTGCAGCTCTGATGGGCTGGCAACATTGTTTGAATCCAAAACATATGCTTGCCAAACAGACTTTTATGGAGAACGCAGGGTAAGTGTCCACATGGTGGTCAGAAGAAGTGATACAAGGACACTCTCAAGGTCTCTCTGAAGAACTCTGGAATTGATTGTGTGACATGGGAGACACTGGCACAGGGCCACTCAGTATGGAGTGCCCACATCAGAGAAGGTGCTGTGTCCTATGAGCAAAGCAGGATTGTAGCAGCCGAAAGGAAATGCAGGATGCCCAAATTTAGAGAACTCACCCCAAATGTTCACATGGACTACTTGTGCCTGACCTGTGGTAGAGTGTCCCGGACTCATATTGGTCTGATCAACTGCAGCTGGACACATTGAAACTTGACTTTAGTATAGTAATGTCATTTTGGTCCTCTTCAAGAACAGAGTACAACAGCCCATCTACCCACCCACCCACCCACCAACCAACCAACCTAACATACTATAAATTATTTTGACTATTTAGACAAGGTAAAAATAAAATTCAAAGGAAAAAGAAAGAAAGATAAGAATATCAAGAACTATGAAAGAATTTTGGCGAAGGAGACGAACTCCACTACTACACAAAATGTGCCATAAGATGAAAGGTTTCTTTTTTAAAGCAAAAACAACAAATAGAGGAAAATAATATAGAAATAGATGAATGGGGGGAGGCTAGCTGGTGCAGTGAGTAGAGCACTGGCCCTGAAGTCAGGAGGATCTGAGTTCAAATCCAGCCTCAGACACTAAACACACACACACACACACACACACACAACTAGCTGTATGACCTTGAGCAAGACAACCCCAATTGTCCTACCTTCCCCCCTCCAAAAAAAGACAGATTAACACACATAAAAGTTATTTAATAAATATATCTGAAAAACTAAACAAAACCGAACCCAAAACACTGTACAATCCAATCTACATTAAAAGACTGAATATCTAATTGGAAAACTCAGATCAATTTTAGGTGGTTTGATCCATACCTCATACTATACACCCCCCCCCCCAAAACCCAGATCAAATCAAACCAAACCATTTGGTTGTATAACAGTTCTAAAACTAAAAAAAGAATACTAGAAGGAAATAGTATAATATATTTGTTTCAACTATGGAGAAAAGGAATGTTTTTATAAATAAAATGAAAAGAAATCATTGGAGACAAAATTATGCATCTTATTTTTTAACAATGTTGATTTTGTACAACCAAAAGCAGTTATCTATAAAATTAAAAGAATTAATAATAATTAAATATAAATAATTATGTGTTAATGCATGATTAATTATATATTAAGATAATATATATCAATACATAATAATTATATATAAATTAACAATAATTAAAAGTTATCTCCAAAATTAAAAGAAAAGAAAGAGATTCTGAAAACTATTCACCCCAAATACTTCAAAAAAAAGAAATAATGTAGAATAGTTGATAGAGAACTGGTCTCAGCATTAGGAAGTCCTCAGTTCAAGTCCTGTTCCTGAAACTGGTTCTATGATCCTAAACAGTAATTTAACCTCTCTGTCCTCTGTACCCCTCTCTCAGACTTAAAGTTTTAAAGAAAATGATCATCTGTACTGGGAGAAGAATTTCCTCAATGCAAGTCCTTTATACCAATGAATTAACAGTCCTGGTAAGGAAAAAAAATCAGATAAATGGCAGCTAGACCACCTAGCAATGAATAGAATGCCAGGCTTCCTGTCGAATCCAGCTCAGATACTTACTAACTGTGTAACCTTGGGCAAACCACTTCAGTTTGTCTCAGCTTCTTCATCTGTAAAATGGGGGGAAAATGGTACCAACCATCCAGGGTTGTTGTGAGGCTTACATGAGATAACAATTGTAAAGTGCTTAGCACACTGCCTGACATATAGTAGCTATATAAACTATGTAAGCTATATGAACATTGGCTATACTTTTTGTTATTATACAAACATCTGACTCTATAAGAAAAAGGTGAATATCTGTGACCAATAATACACACTCCCCAAAGGTTGGCATGAATAGACTGTTATCATAGAGATTATAAAAGTTGATAGTAATCAGAGAAAGGTACATGAAAACAAGCTTAAGACGTTAGTCTATAGTATTAGAATGGAACTAATAAGAAAAAAATGAGAAAAATCTAAAAAAAATAGGGAAACAGGAACTCTTACACACTGTTAGTGGGACTTCAGACTGGTGAAAGATTTTGGAGAGCAATTTGGCAATGTCATAAGCAGGGGAGTAAACATTTACATCATGCCTACCTGTAATGGTAATTAATTTGTTTGATCAGATGTTAAGTAGATCCTAGTAATCTAGCTGTTAAGTATAGAACTCTGTCCATTGGTGAAAAGGTGTGAATTCCCAGAACTCTGTCCATTGGTGAAAAGGTGTGAATTCCCCTGTGACTTGGAAGAATTGCTATTGGCTGAGATACTCCCTTGAACCATGTTGACTTGGGAGAAGGCCAGTTTTTAT
>CM053594.1:86996610-87030397 GCA_028646575.1 Pseudocheirus occidentalis
TAGGAAGGAGAGACAGATGATCACTGTTACAATATGTCCACTATGAAGATGTCCTGTATAATCACACATCCACAGCCTGTATTGAATTGATTGTCCTTCCAGTGGGGGTGGGTGACAAGGGAGGAATTGAAAGAATCTAGAATTTAAAGTTCTGCAATACCTGCAACTAGGAATTAAGATATGCAGGGGTCAGGATAGGGAGACCCTCCCTGCCCTACCAGAAAGTAAGAGAGCAGAGCAGGGGTGGGGCTTTACAGTGGGATTGTTGTTTTAGGGTTGGGGCTGGGGGAAGATGGGGAGAAAATTTGTAATTCAAAAATGTCATGATAATGAATGATGTAAACAAGAAAACAAATAAAAAAAGAAAGGAGACAATTGGGGAAGAAGGAGGGAAAAGGGAGGGAAGAAGGAAAGAAAGGAGAGGGGAAGAAGAGAGGAAGGAAGAAGGGAAAGGAGGGAGAAAGAAGGAAGGAAAGAAAGATGGACATGAAAAGAGAAAGAAAGGGAAGAAGGAAAGAAGGAAGGAGACAAGGAAAAAAGAAAAAGAGAAAAAGAAGGAAGAAAGGAAAGAATGGAGGGGAAAAGGGAAGAAGGAAAGAAAGTTGGATGGAGGGGAAGGAGGGAAGGAAGAAGTCTGAGTGTCGTATTTTAATTGACAAATTGGAACTTTTCCAGGTTAAGGGTCATGTCATTCAAAGAGTTAAAGGAAGTGAGGGTGTTTAGACTAAAGAAGAAAAGGATTAGGAGGGATTACATAGCCTTATTCACAATTTTGAAGGGATGTCACTTTATTCTTTGTGATTCCTGGGGGTTGAACTAAATTCCAAGAGTGATAGTTACAAAGAAGCCAATTTCAACTCAACTGAAGAAATGCTTTTCTAACAAGTAGTGGAATAAAGTTTGGACTTGGAAGAGGAAGAGCTTTGTGGTTTGATTCTACATTTAAGTTGTGTGTGTGTGTGTGTGTGTGTGTGTGTGTGTGTGTGTAACCTGACAAAGCAGCTTGACCTCTTAAGGCTATAAAAATGAATGAGTTGGTCTAGACCAGGGGAGGGGAATCTGTGACCATAAGGCTACATGTGGCCCTCTAGGTCCTCAAGTGTGGCCCTTTGACTGAATCCAGACTTCACAGAATAAATCCCCTTAATAAAAGGATTTATTCTATGAAAGTTGGACTTAGTCAAAAGGTCATACCTGAGGACCTAGAAAGCCACATGTGGCCTTGATGATGACTTCTAGACTATCTCCAAGGTCCTTTTTGCCTTTAATTTTCTTTATTTTAATATTCTCTCTTTTCTTCCCAGGGCTAATGTTCTAAATCAAGAATAAATAAAATTTTATATTGTCTAGTACTCAATTTTCTGTTTTTTGTTTGTTTGGGTTTTTTTTGAGGGCAATTGGGGTTAAGTAACTTGCCCAAGGTTACCCGGCTAGTTTTGGTGTTAAGTGTCTGAGGCTGGATTTGAACTCAGGTCCTCCTGACTCCAGGGCTGGTGCTCTATTCACTGCGCCACCTAGCCGCCCCTAGTACTCAATTTTCTAACATCTTTTCCATCTTTCTTGCCCCTTAATGGGCCTAGGGAATTTAAAGATCTTTCCTGTCACTTAATGGACCTCACTGGGAGCCCAACAAGAGAAGCTTGCTTAGGAAAGGCTTATTTTTCAGGAAGGTACACATCTTTTGTCACTTTGTAATTTGGCCATGGTTAGTGAAGGTTGTGATGTTTTCTGATCCTGAAGAAGGCTATATATAGGTGAGGTTTTGCTTTGGGGCTCACTTATGGGAAGAGTTGTGTGATTTGGCCATTGAACCCCTCAGCTTTGAAAACCCAGATGTTGGTACTTCTCTCTGGTAACTACGTATGTATGTAATGGTCAGATAGCTAGAAGCCCTGTAGGTTGAATTGTGTTCTTTTCCCTGTATTTTTTATCTGCTTGTAATTTGTTTGTATTTTTCCTAAAGTTCAGGGTGCTGACTTTCCCTTCTGAACTAAGTAAATGATGTTATAGGTTTGATTAAAGTAAGAGTGTTAACCCTTTTTGAGTTACTTTCCTTTTGAGAAACAGATTAAAGTGCTAACAGCTATCCTGGGTATGCTAGGGTGCTTGCTGCCTCACAGGGCAGGGCAAACAAGATATTTATGGATCAAACATGTCAATTTGTGGCTAGAAGAGTGGAGAAGTGTAACACAGATGACTGGATTAGAGAATGTAGAATCCATAGAAAAACCCTACCCTTACTTTCTGCATTGGCCAGAATCATTCTAATATATTATGTTAAGCTTTGGCTCCATGGACTACCGGGAAACCTTGAAGAATACTTACTTCTTTTCTTTCCTTTTGAAGCTCATAAAATGGCATAGCACATTGGACAGAGCACTGGATTTGGCATTATGAAGACCGATTTCCTAGTCTCACTTTAGAAATTTACTGTGAGCCTAGGGAGAATAACATATCCTGTCTTACAGGGTTGTGGTAAAGATCACATGAAATCATGTCTCTAAAGTGCTTTGCAAATCTTAAGTGCTACATAAATGTGATTTGTTTTTTACTATATAAATCTGCATTATATGCATATTATTCACAATGTTATTATTGTCCCATTATAACCTAGAGTTCAGGGTTTTAGGTACAGAATAATAACTAAGAATTACACAGTGTCTTGTTTAGATCAGGCTCCAAGTCTGGTCTAATCCTATGTTGTTCTCAGTCTCCACTGGATAAGGGAGCAAGGGCATTTCTGAAGTGGAACAAGGTATACAAGATGACTCAATGGTTAGGATGATATTTTCTGATCTAGTCACCTGTTCTTGTTCAGTCATTTCAGTTGTGTCTGACTCTTTGTGATCCAATTGACGTGTTTCTTGGCAAAGATACTGGAGGAAACGGAGACAAACTGGATTAAGTGACTTGCCCAGAGTCACACAGCAAGTTTCTGTGGTCAAATTTGAACTCAGGTTTTGGCCTGACATTCTGTACCTCCTAGCCACCCTCAAAAATGGAGCTTAGGAGTATATGATTTATCAGTTTTAAGTGTTGAACTGGGTAATCTCCAAGGTTACTTCTAGCTCCAGTATTGTGACTCCATGATACCAAATTCATGGTATCAACGATTCAGTACAACTTGAAATCTGAGACCCATGGCACATTCATAATCCATCCTGCAGACATGGTGGGGAAAGTGTGGATCAGACCTAATCAATTCACTAGATATCCAAAGAACTAGGTTAAAAATCAGAATAGATGATAAAATTTAAGTGCCTTTTGAACAAGGATTATTTCATTCTTTGTATTTGAATCTCAAGAGTCTCATATAGAGCCTGGTACACCTAGTAAATGAGATTGATTGATTGATTAATTGGTGTGTTTTAGACAGAAAGACCAAGGTGACAAGACCAAAAAATGTCACCATAGCTATCAGGTCATCTTGAATCCCTTATTCCTATTCCAGAAGCAAAAAAAAATGAATAAAAATATGTTTTAATATCATGCAGTGAGAAAATCCCTAGGGTGTAGTACTATCAGGGACTTGAAGTTCATCTCCTAAGATCCAGACAGGCTGAAATGAAACAATTAAAAGAAGATCATTTTTTAAAAATATGAGAATCTTAATTTTAATGGAATTATTAACAAGGTTGATTTTTCTGCATTACCAAATAATTTTTGCTACACCTTACTGTTTATAGTAAGGAAGGTCATTCTAATGTAGATTATGACTCAGAGTGATAAGGATGGCAAAAATATTGACGTTAGATTCAAAGAACCAGCATTCAAATCCTACCATTTCTGCTTACTACTTGTGTGACCCTATGCAAGTCACATATTATCTGTGAGTCTCAAATCCCATTTCTGGTGTTACTAGTCGTGAGTTTGAGCAAGTCATTTTGCTTCTCTTTACCCTAGTTTCCTCATACATAAGATGGGGACTGTAAGAATCTAATATTTTTCCCATAATATTATTATGATCAAATAATAGAATGTTCATGGGACATTCCAGGTATGGAAAGTTCTTTCACTGAAGCAGAATGACAACTTGTCTGTAATTTATGGTCTTAGAGAATTGTCTAAGGTATGAGAGGCTAAATGCTTCACCATGTTGACATAGTTTATGTGTGTTAGAAGTGGTACTTGCACTCAGGTCTTCCTGACTCCAAGGACAACTCCCTGTTCACTAGGCCAGGCTGACTCTCACATAAAGTATGACAATGAATTAGATGTACTATCAGGGAAATGTGCAGTTAGGTGGCACAGTGGATAAAGTGCCAGGCTCAGAGTCAGGGAGGCTCATTTATCTGAGTTTGAATCTGACTTCAGATTCTTACTAGCTGTCAAATTATGTCACTTACCCCTGTTTACCTCAGTTTCCTCATTTGTGAAGTGAGCTGGAAAGGAAATGGCAAACCTCTCTTTGCCAAGAAAACCCCAAATAGGGTCATGAAGAGTTGGATGGGACTGAAATAACTAAATAAAACAAAAATTAGGGAAATGCATATAGCTAGAGAAAAATATAGTAATCATCTGCACCCTCTTTCACATCAAAAAGTTAAGAGAGTTATTTTATCTCTCTGTGATTGATGTGTTTATCTTGAGAAATCATTTCCTTCACACTTCTATGTACTGGGCACTTTTCCAAACCTACACAAAGAGCCTTACATGTCAACACCCTCTCTCACCTATTTCTTCATGGTAACCACATCCCTTTGTTTTCTCTCTATGTGTGTCTCTGTCTCTGTCTCTCTCTGTCTCTCTCTATCTCTCTGTCTCTCTCTGTCTCTTTCTCTCTCTGTCTCTGTCTGTCTGTCTCTTTCTGTCTCTGTCTCTCTCCCTGATTTTTTCCCTCATCCTTCCCCTTTCTTCTCCTCCTTATCCTTCCCTCACTCTGTCTGTCTGTCTCTGTCACTTCCACAATTACAATATTTTACCTATACTAGTCAGGATGGATGAAATGACAAGGACTAGAAATTATATATATATATATATATATATATATATATATATAAAGCTGAGAAAGAGAACAAATAAAGAGAACATATGTTCTCTTTATTTTTGAATATTGTCTACTCAACCACATTCAAAAGTAGCCACATTCCAGAGAACAGTTGAAATTGGAACTTTTCAGCACTTCTCAGAATGAATAAGGTGAACTCACTGTATAAATATGAGTGACCCATCAAAAGACTAACCTGGTATGAACAGCATTAGTTATTGAGTTGGAAAGGAGACAAGAATCTTCTTGGGCTGACTGACCAGTGCTGCAGACTCATACCTACCTTAACGTCCATAGCTCCTTCAGCAGAACGTAAGCTCATTGAGGACAGGAATTATCCTTCATTAATCTCTTTAATTTTCTGGAACATTGCATAGTGTCTACTAACTAGAAGGCACAAAATAAATATCTGCTGATTAGAAAGGACTTGCATTACACAGAATGGAAAGCAGCTAAGACATCCATAGTTAAATCCTTTAATTTTACAATTAGGAAACTGAGGCCCTGAGTGGTAATGTGAGTTGTCTAAGACCATGTAGCTAATTAATGGCAGAACCTAGACCAGGTCTCCTGACTCCCCATTCAACATTATTTCCATCATAACTGTTTAACTTCATTTCCTAATGAAACATTCCATATGTTTACACCCCTTGAGGCACAATCCCATCAAGGAAGAATGGGGTCCCTGGCTGAAAATTCATCAGAGAGCATTAACCAGTGTGGGGGTAGGGTTAGTGTTCAACAGCAATGCTTTGGGTCTATCTTGAGCTGATCATTAGCTGGCTGAGTGCCCAATAGCTATACCTTGTAAATGGTCCTGGTTTTAAGACAAAATGGCCAGCTGTTTTATGGAATTTCTGCTAACTAGCATATTGTGTCGTGTGCAAAGAGTGCTCTTGGAGATGTGGAATTCTCCAAACTATAAAGTGTCTGGCTGCAATTTAGGCATAAACCCCCTTGCATTGCAAAAACCCAATTTGAGTTGCAAGTCCATCACACAATGTGGGTATCTTAGCATATGGTCGATGGAAAAGTCTCTTTAAAAAGAGAATGGAGGACATCAGACCAAGAATCAGCAGACACCTCCTCCCCACAGAACCCCTAGCTTCCTTTAAAGCTCAGATTAGGTTTTACCTTCTAGTCAAGGGCTTTTGTCTTGACCCTTCTCTCACCTGCTCCTCATCCCTTAACCCCCATTTCAAAGGATCACAGTCTGACAGATTTGGAGCTTGAAGGAATCCTAGATGTCATGAAGCTCAACTCCCTCATCCTACAAGTGAAGAAACCAAGGTCCTGAGATGTAAAGGGACTCTCAAGGTCACACAGTAAGCAAGAGAGATAAGATCTGAACACAGGACCTTTGACTCCAAAGTCAGTAATTTAACATGGTGCTACCCTGCTTCTATCTCCCTCTTGAAAGTACTTCTTTACTCTGTACTGTATATGCTTTATATCTACTTAGTCATGTTCATTTTTATCCCTTCCCCCCTGCTCCCAAGTTTATTGAAAGTTGGTATAGGGATGCCCATCAATTGGGGAATGGCTAAACAAGTTGTGATATATGAATGTAATGGAATGCTATTGGGCTATAATAAATGATGAGCACACGGACTTCATAATTATCTGGAGAGACTTATACAAACTGATGCTGAGTGAGAAGAGCAGCAACAGAAGAAATTTGTACACAATTATAGACATGACGTATGTGTGATGACCGACTTTGATAGACATGACTCTTTTCAGCAATGCAGGGTTATAAGACAACTCTAAAAGACTCATGATGGAGAGAGATGTCTACATTCAGGAAAAGAACTAGAAAGAACAGAGTTTGAATGCAGATTGAAGCAAACTACCTGCTCTCATTCTTTTTCTTGTTTGATTTTGTTTCTTCTTTCCCATTGTTCATTCCATCTGTTATAAACGACTCTTCTTTATAACCTGACTAATGTCCAATGTGAAGGTTTTTGTAGATCCTATACTTGATTGCGTGCTGCCATGGGGAGGGGAGGAGGAGGAGAAGGAAGAGGAGAAAATTTGAAACTCAAGGGATTGTGGAACTGAATCTTGTAAACTAAAAATAAACAAAAAATTAATAAAGACAAAAAAATTAAAAAGAAAGTAGGTATAATTTTCTATTTTTGTCTCTTCGTATGTCATATCTGCTTTGGTACTTGCTTCATAGTAGGTGTGTAATGATTATGTGCTAAATTGGTCCTGACTTGAATTTTTACTATCTGAATAAACTAGAGCAAGTTGTTTCACTTCTCTGAGCCTCAGTTTCCTTATCTGTATAATGGGGAGAAACATACTCACTTCAAATACCTTGTAAGGTTGCTGTAAGAAAAGGACTTTGTACACTGTGAAATATTAAATCTTCTGAGTATTAGTAAAACGATCTTTTTCCATGCAAAAAGATGTCCTTCCATGTCTCAGATCCACTTTTTTGTGTCCCCACCTCCTGCAATGTGTCTGTGTGCCCACTACTTGTTAGATCTGCAACATGGTTTCCACTATAAATTTTGTTTTCACTCCTTTTGAAAGAGTACTTTATGCCTACAACTTTATGATTTTTTTTTCTTTTCAGCTGAAATTCTACAAGTTTGGTCTTAGTCCAATGGGGATTAAAAAATACTTGGCAATAGAAAGAAAATGTTCCAGTCTGTTTTTAGAAATGCAATGTGTTTTTTTAAAAAATCATTAAAACTTCAGACTGTCTGGTTTGGAGACTTCAGTGAAGGTGGTATGCTGAATTATGTATTCACCTGGTCTTAGTTTGCTGAGAGCACAGTTTCTATTGATGACTGATACTATACCAGGCACCATGATGTGGGAGAAGAAATGTGGGCTGGTAGAAATAATGGACTGAGATTCAGGACACCAGAGTTAGGGTTCTAGCTCTGCTTGAAGCATATGGGACCAGCGACAAACCACTTAACCTTTCTAAGGCTTAATTGTCTCATTTGTAAAAATAAGGGTTCTATAACTTACCCTACTGAGTTGGCAGGATTATTGAAAGGAAAATATTACAGAAACATGAGTTGTCATTATTACAGGTGGCAAGAATATTGAATATAGTCAGAAAATCGGGATTTGAGTTTCTGTTTCTTGGCTTAGCCATTAGGCCATGGGAGATTATTGAATTATTAAATAAATTTTGCTTTCCTAATATCCAAAATGACCATGATGATATGTGCCTTTTTTCCCCTTACAGGCTTGTTTTGAAGTTGAAATAACATATAGCTAGTACTTCATAACTGTAGTATATTTTATAGTCTCACCATTGTTCTTAATATCATATAGTATTACACAGTGTCTTGAGAGGCATTGTGACATAGTGGTTAGAGAACTAGCATTAGCCTCAAGAAAACTGGTTCAAATCCCACTTCTGCCCCAGGCTACAGGTATGACCCTAGTCAAGTAACTTAACTTCTATGTATTTCAGGCAATTCTCTAAGACACAGAGAAGGTACCAGTCTACAATGAAAGATGCTCCCTACTTTGATGAATTCACAGTTCCAGTTCCTCCTTCCTTGTTCCAAAAGGTTTATTATCTTAGTCCTCAAACCCATCAGTGAGTTAGGGGGATGTCTATTCCATGCATGTGCAGACTTCCCATGGTGAATTAGGTGGATGAGAAGAATTTGTTCCAACAGGCATGAAGGCAGTTGAAATAAGTGCTGTGGAGACCTTAGAACTTGGTCCAGCATCAAAGACACCAAAGTTATTCATTGACTCCTGGGCACCAGTCATCTTGACTTTTGTCTTGCCCCTGGACTTCGATGACTCAGGAAGAAAGAATGAGGTTGATGACGTTGCACAGCTTCGCCTCATTTAAATAAAATTCATGCACAAATCAAGGCATCACCCATGATGTCATTGGTCCTCTTTGAAAACAGGATAAAGAAACACCAAAATAGCATTTTTTTACGCCACTCTTTCTTCCAACCACAATTATAGCAGTAAAAGACCTCATACTTCTCAAGAACTTTAAAGTATTGGCAGTGTTTTTCTCATAATCAACTGGAGAATGATACAGTACAAGTAGAACTATCCTCATTATACAGATGGCAAAACCAAAGCTTTAGGAGGCACCTTTCCAGTCATTACATGCTATTGCAGGCATTTGAATCTAGGCCTCATGACTCCAAATCCTGCCCTTGCCATTATATCAAGTTGCTAAACCATCCACAGACGGTTTTCTAGAATCTATTAGGTTTAAGGAACTATTAGAAATGGTAGAGAATTTCCAGACTGGGGAGAAGACAGGTCTCATAGTCTTTAGGTACAAAGCACCAATACTTTTCGTCACTTTCTCCCACATAATGACATGTTTTAAGGGATCCCCATGATTTATAGTTTGTTCCTTTGCAGTGTTTTCCTCTTATTACACACTTTCTGCTAAGTTCTCTTGTGCAACTTAGAATGACATGATCTAATACTCATGAAATGAGTATTATTACATGGCATCCTAGTGAGATAGAGCACATGGCATCTAGCAAGACTCTATTCAAGCCTCAAGATCTTGATATTCTAATAAAGAACATATAATAACATGCCTACTGGGAAGCATTTATCAAAATAAAAAAAATTAAATTATCAAAACACAAAGAACCCAGGTCCCAAGTTTAATAAATGTATATCTATATACTCATGCTTTGATGGATCTCAAGATCTTATCATTCTCCACTGGTGGAGAGTTCAACTTCTCCATGCCTTTTCATTCTGTGCAATTCCCTTCTATACCTGCTCATAAATCCTCTAAAGATAATGTATTTAATGTGGTAGTGATCTTTCTTCAGCTCTTTGTTTTATTTCTAAGAGTTTATTTTTATTTTTTGAATGGAGGGGGTTACACCTGCAATTTAATAATAAACTTCATTCAGTGATACAAAATAATGCTTTTTCTCTGCAACCTGTAGTCTGAGAGAGTTGGCTGTAATGCTAAGAGGGTAAATAACCTGCCCAGGACCACAGAAGCATTATGTGTCTCAGGCTGGTCTTAAGAAGATGATTTCCTGATTTTAAAAATAGTTCTCTATTCCCCACAATGGGTTGCTTTTACTTCTGGTTCTTTTTAATTTTCAGTTCAACAACATTTATTAAGTGCCAACTGACTATCAGGTATCACAGTGGCAATCTAAATACAAAAAGGAAAAAAGAAGACAGAATGAGGCTGATGACTTTGCCTCACTTAAATCAAATTCATGCACAAGTCAAGGCATCACCTGTGATATCACTGGTTCTCTTTAAACATGAGATATCTTCCTCATGAAGCTTATCTTCATAGTGGGCAAGGAGAATACAATATAGACATGTATTTATTGATACAAGACAATTAGGAAGATAAAACTTTTTTGTAGGAATTGGCACCTGAGCTGATTTTTTTTTGCCTGCCAAACAATAAGTATGTATTAACAGTAACATAATAATAGCTCACAGTATCACTTTAAGGTTTGGAAAGTACTTTACATATTTTATCTCACTTGACAACATTTATTAAACACTTATTATGTTCTGGGTACTGTTCTAAGTGCCAGAGATATTAAAAAAGACAAAAATAGGGTGCCCTCTCTCATTCTAATCAGTAAGACAACATGCAAATAACTATATGCACCCAAGATGTACATAAGGTAGATGAAAGGTAATCTCAGAGTGAAGTCACAAGCAGTAGAGGGACTGAGAAAGGCCTCTTACTGAAGATAGTATTTTAACTGAGTCTTGAAGGAAGCCAGGAAAGCCAGGAAGTAAAAAGGGAGAACATTCCAGAAATGGGGAACAGCCAGGGTAAAAGGACAGAGATGAGAGATGGAGCATATTGTGAGAGAAATAGCAGTAATGCCTCTATCACTAGATCATAGATTGCATGGAGGGGGTGTAAAGTGTTAAGAACATTGGAAAGCTAGGAAGGAGTTAGATTATGAAGAGATTTAAATGCTAACCAGAACATTGTAGAGAATGGAGAAGGAAATGGCAAACCACTTGAGTTTTTACCAAGAAAATTCCAAGATGGTGTCATGAAGTCGGACATGACTGAAAAGTGATTGAGCAACACAGAACATTTTATATTTGGTCCTAGAAATTATAAAGAGCTAGTGGAATTTATTGAAATAAGTGTTTACATGGTCAGACTTGTATTTTAGTAAAATGATTTTGGCAACTGAGTGAAGACTGGATTAAGAGAGGAGAGAGACTTGAGGGAAACTAGCAATATGAATATGATAATAGTCCAGGGGCAAGGTTATAAGGGTCAGAACTTGGGTTTTGGCTGCATGAATGGAGAAAAGGAAAAGCACAGAACAGATGCTATGGAGAGAAAATGGACACGATTTAATAATGGATTAGATATGTGAGAAGAGTTGAGGATGACAACATGGTTTTAAGCTTAGATGATGATGAGGATGTTTGAGGCAACAATGATTATGTTTGAGGCAATGATTATTGTTTTTGTAATTTATTTTTAAAGAGGACCAATGACATCAAAGGGCGATATCTTGGCTCTTGGGTAAATTGGATTTATGTGAGGCAGAGTTACATAGAGTTGTAAGTCTTATTTTCTCTTCCAGAGTCATTGAATCCAGTGATAAGACAAAAGTCAAGATGTCCTGGGATGCAGTGGATGACCTACTCATCTTTTATCTTTGACTGAACTCTAAGTGTTCTCATGCAACAGGGGAAAATCTTCATATGCTTGGGGTACATAGCCCCCCAAATGGTTTTGATGTCTATTGGTTACTTTCCACCTGTTTTAGCCTGGCTGCTGAAAGGGGTGTGTGGTTGCTATGCATGCTACAGCTTCTTGGAGTCACAGGTGAGAGTTGAGTACCATATGGACACCAGAGGTGAATGAGCAGCCCTGAAAAAGGCTTGGTATGTCCTCAAGAGGTGCTAGTCCTTTTTGAACACCCCATACACAATATCAGGAAACAATAATAGGAAAATTGGGAAGATAGGCTTGTTTGGGAGAAAGGTAACAAGGTTCGTTTTGGACAAGTTGAGTTTGTGATAGATTTCCAAGAGGCAGAGGTGAGGAAGATAAACATTCCAAACATTCGTGACAGCCTCAGCAAAGACACAGAGATGGGCTACATATCGCCAAGTTTAGGAAATAGTATCAAGAACAGTTTGGCTAGAACAATGGAGTAATGTGAAATGTGTCTGGAAAGGGAGGTTGGTATTAGTTTATAGAGGGATTGAAATACTTGGGCAAGGCTTTTTCATGGTGGGTTGGCATGGTCATTGAATGCGAGGAAAAATAACAATTTTTTGATAGCTTTGTGGTAGATGTGTTGAAGATTGGAGAGTTTGCAATAAAGGAGGACAATTAGAAGGTTATTTTTAATAGTTAGGATAAAAGGTGATGAGGTATAGAATTAGATTGTGACCACTTGAATAAATGGAAGTGGGTTGTCTGTAAGAGCTGTTTGAAGGAGATGGAATCTATGAGAGGATAACTGAGATTGTGAGCTTGGGTGAAATGGAAGGTTGCCAGTGTTTTTATTAGTAATTGAGAAGTTTGGAGAAGGGTGAAATTATCAAAAAAGAAAATGTTTTCTGTTTTGGATATATGGAGTTTGAGATACCATCTCCAAGTAGAGATATCTATTAAGAAGTTGGTGGGAAGAGACAGACTAAAATTATGCATAGGTTTGGGAGCCATCTGTGTAGTGACAAAAACTGAATCCATGGCAACTGATGTGATCACCAAGGGAAAGGGCACAGAGAGAAGAGAAGGACCAAGGACCAAAACTTGGGTGATGACCATATTTAGAGATTTAGATGAAATAGAGAATCAGACTTAGAAGACTGTCAATCAATGGAAACAGATCAGTCAGACAAGTAGGGAGAGAACCAGGAGAGAATATTCATGAAATCCAAGGGTGGAGAGAATACCCAAAAGGTAGGAGTGGTCAATAGCATCTCAGTATTATGAGAAATCAAGATTTTTCATTTATGATGGGTTTAAACTTTCAAGATGAGTTTCAAATTTTATATTCACACAGAGATGCATGCATGTGTGTGTGTGTGTGCGTGTGTGTGTATTTAGCTCCCACTTCTCTCCTGAACTCCAACCTTGCATCTCCAAGTGGCAACCAAATGCCTCTAACTGGATTTTCTCTCTGTGTGTGCATATTCCATTTCCATATATACACACATATACATCCATGCAAAATGGATTGCAATATGTTTTTCCCCAGACGCATTTCTCCTCTTAGATCTCTTTGTATATTTCTGTTGAGGATTAAATATCCTTCTAGTAACCCACGTTGATAATCTTTGAAGAATTATTAATCATACCCTTTTTCTCTTTCTAATTCAATCAGTTGCTTACTCTTCCTCCTCAATATCTCTCACATCTGTTTCCTCTCTACTAGCACAACTAGAACCCAACTTCAGGAGGTCATCACCTCTTCCCTAGGCTATTACAATAGCCTGCCAACTGGTCTTTTTGCTTCCACTTTTTCTCAACATCACTCTCTTCTCCACAAAGCTGCCAAGATACTCTACATTACATGCAAACTGTCTTTCCTCCAACTCAATATTTTTTATTGCAACTTGATACCTTTGTGAAGGCTGTCATCCATTGCTTGAATTATCTTCTTTCTCATGTCCACCTCTTAAAAAATTTCTCTAATAATCTGTAAAATGAGGGTAATCATAGTTCCTGCTCCTCCACAAGGTTATTGTTAAGATCAATGTAATAATAAAAACCATATGTTGCTTAGAAAAATCATAAAGTGTTATGTGAATATTGGCTATTATTATTATTAATTATTGCTGCAGAAAAAATGTATTTCTTTTTTCCTTGGAGGAATTGGCACCAGACAGTTTAGCTAGTTTAATCTATAATTTTAATTTTGTTGAAATTCACGGAATAGAGTTCAATAAGTTTCAAGACAGAAAGAAGAGTATACATCTTCCTTTGTCTCCTCCATGTTCTTATTCCTGAAAAAGAATTAAGATAAAGATATGATAACTAGGCTTTGTGTATGTATGTGACAGGGGGAATCTCATTTAGCTTGATAGATGATAATGTTAGCATTAGTCAAATAT
Source organism: Pseudocheirus occidentalis (assembly GCA_028646575.1). Lineage (NCBI taxonomy): Eukaryota > Metazoa > Chordata > Mammalia > Diprotodontia > Pseudocheiridae > Pseudocheirus > Pseudocheirus occidentalis. Next base: position 87,010,649 of record CM053594.1, read on the forward strand.
TGTGCTAATGTTTCTTGAAGATAAGGGAAAAGAAGATGCTTATTTAGCTAACACAAGGAACAATTCAGCTCGTTGGTGTAGAGGTAGGAAGAAGGTAGAATCAATGAGGGAGAAGGATGAATCTGAAGGGTGACAGTGAATGGATTCTGAATGGTTGGCAGTGCTTTCTACAGTAAAATGGACGTTGGGAGAAGAGGTAAAATTATCAGGAAAGAAAATGTTTTCCATTTTGGATATATGGAGTTTGAGATGCCATCTCTATTAGAGATATCTATCAAGAAGTTGGTGAGAATACAAAAATGGGGCAGCTGGGTGGCTGGATGGATAGAACAACCAACCCTGGAGTCAGGAGTATTTGAGTTCAAATAGAGCCTGACACTTACTAACTGTGAGATCCTGGGAAAGTCACTTAACTCCAATTGCCTCCAAAAAAAAGTTGATGAGGAGAGGAGAGAGATTAAAACTGTGTGTAGATCTGGGAGCCATCTGTGTAGGAATGTAACTATAAAGTATTCCCACTAATTTCTAAAGCCACTCACAGGACAATAGTCTCATTACTGTATAGTCCTTCCTATCCTCTTCTCTTCTTCGGTGAACATTCTTAAGAGAATTATAATTTCAGTGCCAGAGGGCACCTCAGAGGCCTACAGGAATGAGAACACCCTCTGTGATGTATAATGTAAGTTCCGACCTCCAAAGATGTGCGGCACATTAGTTTCTGGAGCAGCCCATCTCACTTTTGGATGATTCTCTAACTGTAAGAGAAGTGTTTGTTGGTTTTCTAACATCAAAACTAAATTGAATCTTCATCACCTCTACCTCTTGCTCCTAGTTCTAGCCACTGGGGCCAAGCCAAAGAAATGTAATTCCTCCTCTTGTGACAGCCTTTGAAACAATTGTTGGTTCCTATGGCGTCTTCTCTGTGTTCTCTTCTTTGGTAAGGAGTTCCTGTGGCTTCAGGTGATGTTCATATATCAGAATTTCATGTATGTTGCCAACCTGCTTGTCTTTCTCTGAATTCTCTCCAATTTATCATTGTCCTTTTCACACTGGTGCCCAGGCAAGATGATAATACTCAAAGATGTAGTCTGATTAAGGCAGAAGAGTGAGGCTTTGGTCCTGAACATTACTTTGTTCTGTCTGAGACTGCATTCGCTTTCTTGGCTGCTAGGGCACAGGGCTTATTCATATTGAGTGCATAGTTTTCTAAGATCACTTCTTCTTTCTTTAGACCTTCTACTGTTTAGCCAAGTCTCTCCTTGATTATACTTAGAAAGTTGATTTAAAAAAAGCTCAAGTAAAAGTAAGAATTTGCATTTATTTCAATGAGTTTCATCTTAGTAAATTAAACCCGGTGTTGTAACCTGTTGAGATACTTTTGGATCTTGACTCTAATCAAATGTAGACTATATTTCCCAGAATTGCGTTATATTTGAATTGAGTAAACATGTTATGTAAACCTTAATAAAAGATTTGGAAAAAATGCTAAACAGCACAGATCCCTGGTGCACCACAGCAGAGACTTTGGAGGCTAGCATCAAACCAATAATGACTACTTATTGATACTAGCAATTCAACCAATTCCAAGGCCACCTAATTATACTATTGACTAGCCAATTTATGCCCATTTTTTTCGTGAGGATATCATGAATGCTTTGCTAAAATCTAGGTAAGCTATGGCTATGGTCCTCTGGTCTAAGTAAGTAACCTGGGGTGGGGAGAGGAGAGAGAGAGAGAGAGAGAAATATATATAGAGAGAGGGAGCTAGACAGAGACAAAGACAGAGAGACAGAGAGATAGAGAGACAGAGAGAGAGACAGAGACAGAGAGACAGAGGAGGAAGAGAAGGAGGAGGAGAGGAAGGAGGAGGATGAGGAAGAAGTGGAGAGATGAGGTTGGTTAAGTATGACTTGTTCCTCATGAAAGCATGCTGATGATTTGTGATTTTAGATTCCATTTTTAGACGTCAGAAACTATCCTTTTAATATGCTCTAAAGTTTTTTTCCAGTAGAAATCAAAGTCAGGTTCACTGGCCTACTGTTTTCAGACTTTACTCTTTTCCCTTTATTGAAAATAGAGAAGCATCTCAGATAGCACCAGCCCTTCTCCCAGTCTCCATGACATTTTAGCAAACATATTCCTTCATTCTTTCTATATTGTAAGATGTAGATTTGTCTGAATTTTGACCTTAAATTCACCCTGACTCCTAAAAAGAGTCATAAAATTCAAATTAAGAGCCTCTGACTAGTCCTATACCCTTAATTTAAAAAGGAGAAAACCAAGGCTAAAAAGGTAAAGCAACTTGCCTATGATCACCCAATCAGGCACCAAGCTGGGACTAGATCTCAGGATCCCTGTTTCCTAGTCCAATTACTCGTCTAACATTTTGGGCTAAGACATACTAGCTATCAGAAGTGACTGGAAGTTGATTTTTCATAAATCAATAAAGGCATATTTGTCATCTTAGCCAATTATTGATGCCCGTTTGTGCACCTCCCCCTTATTTTTTAATATCTAGATTTGCATTGACTCTAAACAGGTTTTTCTATAAGCAACTATTGACTAAAACATCTCTGTAATCCTGGCACTCCTGGAGTCAAAGGAATGCCAATCTTAACTAAGGCAGAAAAAAAGAGAAAGATAAAAATTGCACATATGTGAATCCAGGAAAATGATTTTGCCCCCAAACCATAATGAAAAAGCATGGATCCTGCTAACAATTAGTTGAAGGAAAAAGCACTGAAACTGACTACACAAATTTCCCTTAAAGTTTTCTTGTCTACCTTAGAAGTTATGACAGAGCACAATATTATGAGATATGAAATGGAGAGACTGAAATCACACCATTTAAGGATATATTTTTAAAACTTTCATTGTTACTTAAAAATAAGCCACATTTTTTGTCTATGTATTCAACCCCAGGGACCCTTCCCTTGTAGCAAATTGAAATGGCTAAGCAAAAGCAATTGATCCTGTCTCCCTAACTACCTATGTAAAAGCAAGTCATTCTATGAATCTGTGCCTTAGTTTTCTTGTCTGTAAAATGAGAGGATTTCATTTGAAAACCTCTGAGGTCCCTTTCAGCAACCTCTGCTGACAGCATATTCACTGGTCTTCATGTATGGGTCCCCGCTTCTCCGCAGAGGAGGAAAATATATTTCATTATCCACTCTCCTTCACTAAGATTGTCTATTGCAGTTAATTGGTTCAGTAGCCTCCCTATTTTGTTTTATTTTTCTTGCTGTAGTCATCATGCATGCTTTGTTAGTGCTTTTCAGTATTAGTTCAAACTAGATGAACATATAGTTATCTGAGTACCTTTCTTTCTCAAGAATTACAAATACATATAGAATCACTATAGAATCATTTTCAGTCCTTCAAAACGTTCCTTAATTTCTTTTTTTTTTTGTTACATGTGCTTGACAGTAACTTATTAGTAATGAGCTCATGATCCACGACTGTTGCATAACACTAGAGATCCCAAGTATCAAGAAGACAAGCCAATGTTACTCAACTTTTCTTTCTTAATACACCATTCAAATTTACTTCAGGGAATTTGATCTTGTTCTGAACTTTTAAAAGAACATTTAGTACTACCTTCTCTCTGAGGTCCTTTCATTTTGACAATCTCTATACTATATAGTGGGAATGTATTTAGTTAGGATTCATCTCTTTGGTTACATCTACTTCTACCATACATATAGCTATTTAGTGAGGAAGCTAGATAGAACAGTTTTGAGTGCTGCTCCTGGAGTTAGGAAGTCCTGAATTCAAATCCAGATATATATGCTTACTAGCTATATGACTCTGGGCAAGTTACTTAGCCTCTGTTTGCCTCAGTTGCTTCAACTATAAAATGGGGATGATAGTAGCATCTACCCCTGAGGTTTATTGTGAGGATGAAGTGAGATGGTATTTGTAAGGCGCTTCCATGGTGTTTGTCATGTAGTCGGCACTATATAAAAACTTACCCCCTTTCTTCCCTTTTTCATTCCCCAATTATGGCAAAAATGTACTAAAAAGACAAAATAGTTCTACAAGAATCCCAGTACCTCTTAGGTTTAGTGCCTTCTCTCTGTTAACTATTTTCAGTTTATCCTGTATGTAACTTGTTATATGTGTTTTATTCATTTCCCCCCCCCCTTAAATTATGAGACCTTTTGCTTCTTTTTGTACTCATATACTCATAGAACTTAGCACAGTGCCTGGCACTCAGTAGGTATTTAATAAATGTTTATTAATTGATTGAAAAATAGGAACATGCCATTTTCAATAGTTGAATGAACCATCTTTAGCAGTGATTGATTTACAATCCTAGAGGTCTTCAAATAATGACTAGATTACCACTTGTTGGGTATATAATAACAGGATTACTTTCTTGCATCAAGTAGGCTATGTGGCCGCTGAAGTTCCTTCTAGCTATCAAATTCTGTGTGACTCATTTATTATTTAGGTTTACAGTAACTGGTAAGCTCTCTGGATTTGGAGACAGAGGAACTGAGATTCTGATCATGACTCTGTTGTTTATTTCTAGTCAACTACTACCTTGCAATGGTCATTTCATCTTTCTGCCCTTCAGTTTACTCATCTACAAAATGAGCAGGTTGGGTCTGATGACGTCTCAGATTCCTTCCAATTCTAAATCCCATCTGGATTATTTGAATTTCCATTTAGCTGTGGGGGGGTTCATCTCTAAAAAGATTTTGCATATCACAGGGAAAAGACTGTTGAGCTTAATAGCAAAAAAAAAAAAACCCAGCCAAAAAACAAAACTTGTGTTCAAATTCTACCTACTACTTCTTGTAGGATACTGGGGCCTCAACTGACCTCTATAGGACTCAGAAAACACCCTGGGACTTACCTGCTAAGTCAACAATATTACACATGCAGGATAGTAGAGAAAATCTTCAAACTGATAAAATCACAGATTCATTGCATGTTCATGTATAGGTGCTTCCAATGCCAATTGTTCCATCAGGAAGCATTTATTAAGAGCTTACTATATTCCAGGTGCTGTACTAAATGTTGGGGACACAAAAAAGGGAGAGTGGCTGAAAAGAAAGAGAAATTATCTTCTTTAATCTTCCAGCTATAAATGCTTCCTGTTTTCTAAATTTCATGGATCACTTGGTTTTGTACTTCTCGTGCATTTGTTATTTCATTATATGGTTTATCATGATCTTTGCATCATATGCTCCTACCAGACTATAAGCTCCATGAAACAAGAATGAAGACTGGGTTATCAAATGAGACAGTATTTTAAAGTACTTGGTGTGGTGTCTGGCATATAGTAGGTACTCCATAAGTGCTTGTTTGCTTCCCTTCTTATTTCCTACTTGGCACAGCACTTTGTACATAGAACATAAAAGTGGGATCAGTCTTGTTCAACTTTTCCTCAGAGAGTTAAAGCATTGAAAGCAATGTGCACAGAGCAGAGGGGCAGATTTAGGTTTCATATAAACATAGTTCTGAATACAAGGAAGGAGATGCCCAAGGAGGAAATGACTTTCCCTTACTTCTGGATTTTTAGGCAAAGCTTGGATTTTGGAGAGGGGCATTCTGTTCAGTCCCCATAATAACGATAATAATAACAATTACAGTGAATACTTATATAGTGCCTACTGCATGCTAGGCATTTTGAAATAAATATCACATTTGATACTCAAAACAGTTATGAGAGGGAAGTGCTGTTATTATCCAATTTCACAGATGAGCCAACTGAAGGAGAGAACAGTGAATTGGTTTTCCCAGGGTCCCACAGTTAGTAAGTATCTGGGATCAGATATGAGCTTTGGTATTCCTGACACAAGCCCAGCACTCTGTCTGCTATGCCACCTAGCTGCCTGAAGCACTAGATGATCTTTGATATTGTGAAGCTGAAATACTGTGATTCTAATAAGTGACTGTTTGATGGCTGTTGTTTAAAGGAGAGTTAATGGAAACCTCACCTTGCCTGTTAGGTAATTCCTAGCCTACATAGACTATATCTAAATGCAAAGAAAAGAGATTCAGCTATTAGCAGCCTACTATGCAGGACTCTCCGTTTAATAAGACATCAGCACATCAAGAGTACATTGAAGGGGCAGATAGGTGGCACAGTGAATAGAGCACTGGCCCTAGAGCCAGGAGGACCTGAGTTCAAATCTGGCCTCAGATACTTAACACTTACTAGCCTTGTGACCTTGGGCAAGTCACTTAATCCCAATTGTCCTGCCTTCCACCCTCCAAAAACCAAAAGAGAGAGAGAGAGAGAGAGAGAGAGAGAGAGAGAGAGAGAGAGAGAGAGAGAGAGAGAGAGAGAGAGAACATTGCTATGGGTCTACCTGAGGGCTAAGGATCTATGCTATCACCATAGAGGTGCATTGAGCCTGAGGGGAAGAGACAGGATTAATTCCAGAAAAGCTTTAAAACCCTAGAGGGTTTTAGTTCATGGAGATACTGCTAGTGCAAGCAGCCTGCCCCTATGTGGATGATTACAAACTCTGAAGGAATGAAGTCCAGTGTGCCAGCCTTCTGACTGACCCAAGGTTATGCCTCCTACACTGTACTCTGGCCTCTGTTACTGACTTATACTTCAGTTCTGAATATTGCCTCGTGTTTCTGTCCCATTGATTCAGAAACCTGTATCCCTGGTAACCAAGCCTGTTTTCTGGCCTCTTCCTGAGTGAGGACAGTACAGTTCCAATTCTTCCCTTTGCTACTCAGTTTGAGAATTCCTGTGTAGGGATATAAGGGATCCTCTAATATGGGCAGGTTCCATCCAGGAAAAGACCTGTATTTGTATATATTTGTACAAAATTCAATGTTTTCAAATTGCTGAGTACTATTTAGAAAAAGAACCAACAACATCTCTAGGGGAGCAAAAGAAGAGAATGGATATACATCCATTCTTTCAAGCAAGAGGCAGACTAGCATAATTGATGAAAAGCTGGCATCAAAGTCAGGAAGCCCTGTATTCAAGTCCTGCTTCGGAAACATTGGTTGTATGAGCCTGAGGTGGTCAATTAACCTCTTAATTCCCCCAGACAGCATTTGTAAGATTATACATTGAAGGTGATGATCTGCATTGACAGGAAGTTCCTTATTGGGAGCATCTTATAGCAATGAAATTAAAGGTTCAGTTAAAAAAAATGACCGTAGACATCGTGCTCAGAATTTTGAGGCACTTAATAGACATTTGCTGATTGTGGAAAGCATAAAGTAGTAGGGTCATAGACTAAGAATTGGAAGAGAACTGAGAAGACCTAAAGTATGATCCTCTCCTTTTACAGATGAGAAAACTAAATCAAAAGTCTGGGATTTGGAGGCTAAGGGACTTGTCCAATGTCATATAGGTAGTCAGTTTCAGAGGTAAAGTCAGTGAAGAATAATAATGTGTGGTCTTGGTTATAAACAGATGGGATCTTCTGGTATTGTCATTCTTTGAAGGGTGGGGATCCAGATAAATTAATATTAATAAAGAAGTTTCCTACCATTGTTGGAAAAATAGCATGAAAGTGGGTATTAGAAGTCTTTCCACTTTTTGGTATTTGAGTCTTCCACTATAGAACTTTATAACCTCAAATTCCTTAGTTGCTTGAAAGCTCAATTTCCACTTTGGTTGACTGGGGTCGGAACCATAGGATGTCAGAGCAGGAAAAGGAAATCATTGAGTCCTGTGAATCTGTTGTACCAATGAACAGACTGAGGTCATGAGAGGTTAAGTGACTCATCTAAGTTTATACAGCTAGTGCTGCTGTTACCTACTTGGCCTATATCAAAGAGTTACAGGTGCAGTGGCTACAGTGCCAGGTCTGGAGTCATGAAGATTCCTCTTCATGAATTCAGATCCGTCCTCAGACAGTAACTGCATGATCTTGGGCAAGTCACTTAATCCTGTTTGCCTCAATTTCCTCATCTGTAAAATTATCTGGAGAAGGAAATGGTAATCCACACCAAGAAAGCACCAAATGGGGTCCTAGAGAGTCAATCACTACTGCAAATGACGGAACAGCAAGATGATGGTTGTGAAACTGATACGTAGTTGTAAAGGGATATTGTAAATGATTGTTGTTCAGTCATTTTGGTTGTGTCTGAGTCTCTGGGACTTCATTTGGGGTTTTCTTAGCAGAAATACTAGAGTGGTTTGCCATTTCCTTCTCCAATTCATTTTACAGATGGGGAAATGGAGGCAAACAAAGTTAAGTGACTTGCCCAGGATCACACAGTTAATAAGTGTTTGAAACCAGATTTGAACACATGAAGATGAATTTTCTTGACTCTAAGCCTTTCTTTCTCTCTCTCCACAGTATCACCTAGCTGCTACCTACAAATGATTGGAATAGTAACAATAATAGAAATTAAAATAATAAGGATAATGATTGATAATTACTAACTCAATCACTCTACTTTGTTAGCATGCTAGCTAATACAATTTGCTGTTACTATCTTGTTGACCTAGCCTGGTGCTGGTCAAGTCCATATTATGCTCTGCAAACCAATCTTGTCATCTTAAAAAGCAGCACAATTTTCTGGAGCACCTTTCATTATCTGGGTTCTGTCTTTTGGAATTTCCAGGTCTGTTTGAGGATCAACTCAGGTGTTGTCTCCTGCATCTGACCCTCATTGTCCCCCTCTCGGCCCCTTACAAAGTTATCAGTGCTCACCCAAGTCCTGAAAGTACTTTTGACTTACTTTGTGTGTTTTGAAAAATTTACTTCTTTTTACTTATATATGCCTTATATCTCCTTGTAGGAAGCAGGCTCCCTGAGGACAAAGACATTTTGCTTGTTTGTTTTTGTCTTTTTATCCCCAGTGCTGAGCACAGAGCTTTGCATGTAGTAGGCACTTACAAAAGCCTGTAAGTGCATGCAATTGTGCTCTTTTTGTGCTGCATATCTGGTGTTTCTTGGTTTGCCTAGCAGATTCAAGTGTAATTGCTAGGGTTTGACTATGAATAGAATACTCAACTTGGAGACTGAGGAACTGAATTTGTATCCTGGCTCTACTATTTTCTATGTGCCCTTGAGGGAGCCAGTTTCTCTGGACTCAGATTCCTCAGTGTAAAATGAGGGTGTTTTCCTAGATGCTCCATAGAGTCCCCTTTTAGTTATATTTTTATGATTCTATAAATTCAGTGTGTAAATAAATTAATCAGCTTTTTTGTTGTTCAGTTGTTTCAGTCATGTCTGACTCTTTGTGACCCCATGTGGAATTTTTTGGCAAAGATACTGGGGTTGTTTGTCATTTCCTTGTCCAGCTCATTTTTATAGATGAGAAAACTGAGGCAAACAATTAAGTGACTTGTCCAAGGTCACCCAACTAGTAAGTGTCTGAGACCGAATTAAAACTCATGAAGAGGAGTCTTCATGACTCCAGGCCCAATGCTCTATGTACTAGATCACCCAGCTGCCCAAAAATTAATCAGAAGCGACTATCAAATTTTAGAACAAGAAGAATTATTAGAGGTAGTCTTATTCACCACCTTCATTTTACAGAAGAGAACACTGAAGTTTAGGCCAGGGAAATAGCTTTACCCAAAGTCAACACCATTCTACTCTTTGTTAATGAAATCTTCAAATATGGAAATGAATGTATATTGACTTCTCCCCCCTCCCCCCTTTTTTCCCATTTCAACCTTTCACCTAGAAATGAAAGCCAAATAGCTTGACTCAGTTCTAGAAAAAAAATCAGGTCTTTTTTCTTAGTCATGCTAAGAACATTTCTCTATGTTACAAAACATAGGTGAAGGCTGCCAAAAGCAGTCAGCTCAAAATGGGATTTCTCGATCTGCTGTGCCCCACACTGGATACTTTGATCCACTGCATGGTGGACCAGCCCAAAAACCTGGTCATAGAGAGCCTGGGTTGAAAAGCTTTGAGAGGTCATCTAATCCAGTGTACTTAGACCTATTATTCATGATTCATACTTCAAACACCTTTGATGAGGTTGATGATGAAGGTAACAGAGAACACAGTGTCCCAGAGCCCCATGTTACTCAAACCAGACATCCTACTGCCAGCCTAATGTCCTTTCTTTCTAGTTGATTTCTAACAAAGTTTGTCTTTTCTCCATACATGTCTGCCTCAGCTTCCTCTTCTGCAGCACAAAGATGTTGGCCTGGGTGATCCCTAAATGCCTTTTTAACTTTAGATACTATAATCTTATGTTCTTAAATATTTACTTGTAGATTATCAGCTAGTCCTAGAGTGGTTGTTGCTGTTGTCATGTCTCACTCTTTATGACCCCATTTAGGATTTTCTTGGCAAATACACTGGAGTAATTTGTCTTTTCTTCTCCAGCTCATTTTACAAATGAGGAAACTGAGGTAATCAGGGTGAAGTGACTTGTCCAAGGTCATAAAGCAAGTAAGTGTCTGAGATCAGATTTGAACTCATGAAAATGAGTCTTCCTGACTTCAGACCTGGCACTCTATTTGGTGTACCATCTAGCTGTTCTATCTTGGATTTATAAAGCACTGAGTTAAGGCTTACTGTTTGCTCAGCACTGGTATTAGATACCATACCATGTATTACTAATAGTGCCGCTGGGTGCTGGTGGGTATTCACTCAAGTTCAATTAAATTAAAAAATATTGATAGTTATGTGCAGGGCATTGTTTAAGTACCTGCTGTGTAAGAGTACTGAATTTCTACTATTAGGAGAAGAAAACTAGTCTGTATAAAAAGAGCTTAGGATTTGGTGCAAAGAACCTAGAATAGCATCCTGATTCTGCTATTTGACCATGAGTAATCAATCAATCAATCAATCAGTTATGGGCAGCTAGGTGGCAAAGTAGATAAAGTACTGGCGCTAGAGTGAGGAGGACCTGAATTACTGGCTGTGTGACCCTAGACAAGTCACTTAATCCTGTTAGCCTGAATTCATCATCTGTAAAATGAGCTGGAAAAGGAAATGGCAAACCACTGTAGTATCTTTGCCAAGAAAATCCCAAGTGGTATCACGAAGAGTTGAACACAAACAGCAACAAATCAATCATCAATCAATCAATCAATCAATCAATCCTTGTTCTAAATATTGTGACTTTCTGCAATAAGATGTAATATTGAGAATATTATATTGTGAATATTGTCCTGAATCTTGATTTGTAATGGAATAAACAGAGTGTTCACAATTACTGTGTAATCTGAATCTTAAAAGCTGTTCACAGTAGCATTCTTTTGGGAATCTGCTTGTGTTTGGCTTTATAGTATGGCCAAGTCAATCAATCAGCACCCATTTATTAAGTTCTTACTTTGTTCCAGACACAACGATGAGCTCTGGTAATGCAAAGAAAAGCAGAAATAGTTCCTACCCTCTAGGAACTTATATTATAATGGGATTGGGGTATATGGGGAGTATAACATCTCTGGCCTGAGTGCTGCCAAGCACTTTTTAGGGCTGCTCATCCAACTTTAGTGTCTACTTGGCCCTCAATTCTCATCTGTGGCTCAAAGAAACTATAGCCTGTGCAGTGTCCACACTCCAGTAAAACATCTTGGCAGATGGGCTAAACCAAGTTGAGGATAACCAGAAGGCCTCAAACCTTTTGGTGAGTGAGTGGGAAGTTTTTATACCCCAAGGGTATAAAGACTTCTTTCTGTGGAATAGGCAGATGAGAACAATTTGTTCCAAAGGCTATGGAGGCAGCTGAAGCTGGTATTATGGTGCTCTTAGAGCTTGGTCAGACAATGAAGATGCCAAAGTTATCCATTGCATCCCAGGCCATCACTAGTTGTCTTGACTTTTATCTTGCCACTGGACTTTGATGATTCTGGAAGAGAGAGTGAAAATGATGACTTTGTTGAACTCTGCCTCAGTTAAATCCAACTCATCCAGGAGCATTACATCACAGCATTACATCACAGCATTACCCTGTGATATCATTGATTCTCTTTGAAAATGAAAGAAAAACAACAATGGGATTGAGATCAGGTGGGAGAACAAGTACTTACATATAGATTACATACAGAAATAATGGAAAGTGTCTCAGTGTCTCTATCTAGAAAGGGGTTAGACGAATTTACCTTGAAGATCTCTTCCCACTTTAAGTCCTGTGATCCTATTGCTATTGTCTCCAACAGCTGTATTCTGAATAGTTTGCTCAGTGGGGTCTCTCTCTCTTCTATTGGACTTTGAAACTGATATGGTGGCTTTCCATACTGGCTAACCCTAATGCTTTCTTTGCCCTATAACATGCTGCCCCTCTCATTCCCAGTTAACTGCTCTGAAGAGCAGGATTTGAGAAACAGCCCCAGTGACTGAGGATGACACTGATTGTGAAAACCCAAGATGATACAAATTAATACTAGAACCCTAACTGACTAATGAAAGCTGCCATTGCTGGGTCAATGAATGGAGTCAGACAACACTGGGGGCTGTTCCTTGTTCTATATTCACTCTACAAACATTAATTGGGCATGTGCTGTTGTGACTAGTGTTATACTGTGGGAGCCTCCTGATAGAAAAAAAAGACAGTCTCTGTCTTTAATGCAGCAAAGATCCAATCTGTTTTCATGATAATAGCATATTTATAAGGTAATTCACCATTAAAATAAAAACAAAACTGTTTACATACATTATCTCATTTCATTTCATTATAATTTTATGTTCATAATTTTATGGAGCTACATAAACAAGTGCTCATTTTTACAGAGAAAGAAACTGAGACCTAGAGAGGTTAAGTAATTTGTCCAAGGTCATACATATTTTAAGGAACATAGTTGACATTTGAACCCAGACCTTATGCTTCCAAGTCTAAGACTCTTTTTCCTATTTTGTGCAACTTCATTTTTTTAGCTGCATTTTAACAAAGAAATAATGGTTCAAGCTACCTTGCAGTTCTGTAAGTAGCTGACTGACTCTCTGCTAGACAACCAAACTTTGGCCCAAACCTTGCAATCATTGATTTACATCTGGAAAACCCATAGATCTTACACCTTAGCCCAACCATCTCATTTAATGGAATAGAAAATAGAGACTCAGAAAGTTGAAATCCTAGGTACCAGGTCATATCAATAAATGAGAGAAGCAGGAGGTGATCCCAGGTCTTTGGACTCCTAAATGGACTGATCTTTCCAATTTACCTTCTTGCCTTTACCTTAGAAAATCCTTCCTATTGGAGCCTTCATTGGTCAGCATTTGTGTCAGATGCCTGTCTTCAGGTGTTTGACACTGATAGGCCCTGGAATCTAAGATGATAATCTTTTTATTCTAAGTGCCATTTAAGGGTGGAAGTCTTAGAACATGTATGAACCAGTAAAAGTCCTCATGACTCATGAGCCAAAACATCTAATTAATGCAGAGAGAGAGAAAAAAATCAGAAGCAATTTGCAGTTTAAAGGAATAACTAAGAATCACTGGAGCTTGAACTATGCAAAACTTTGCTTCCTTTGGGTAGCATATCAGAGTTTTGGGAGAAGAAAGGTCATCTTCTACCTTGAGGAATTCTAGTACACTTTTTCTTTTTTGCTCCCTAGCCAATAAGGGGAGTTATTTCAACACTTTTAAAGACTGCCTCATCATTTCCTCTTGTGAAATCCACATGCTTTGAGGTTGAATCAAAGTTTGGAATTTTGACCTCCGAAACGTGAACATGTGGGTCACTGTCCAGTCCTGCTTCAGGGCAGCATCTGATCTGATTACTTGGAGGTGTGACTCTGAGTTACCGTTCACCTAAGAACAGGGCAGGCAAATTAATTTCTGAGTCACCTTTGGACCTTTAGAGAAACACATACACTGGTGCAGAAGGCAATCAGGGCAAAAAGGTACATTTGATTTATTTATTTAGGCCTATCGGCCAAGAGCAGTATCTCTAGGTATGGATAGAATGGATTTTTCAGAGTGAAGAGAAAAAACTAGATCTAAAGGCTTGCAAAACAGTAATTGTCCTTTATTTAGAAGCACCAAAGTGAAAAAGAGTAAGCTTAGAAAAAATGTTAATTAAAATCTCAGTATGATGAAAATTGTGTTTTTATTAACTTCATTCATTAAGTTTTAAAAAATAATTTGTATTAAACTTATTTCTGTACTTTGTTAAAAATATAAAGCTTACTTGAAAAAAAATACTCAAGATTTTCTCTGGAATTGGGTTTTTTTCCTACTAATTTGCAAACAGATCATTTAGAAAATAATACAGACCTTCACATCTATATTTTCCATGTTTCTCTTTGTTGTATTGCTTAAGTAGTCAAAGAAAGAACTAGAACAAATATTAGAGATCAGTATCTTATACATCTCATCATTTTTACAGAGAAGGAACCTGAGGCCAAGGTTGCCCAATTCCTAACTTCCAAGTTGTGCCTTTTTCAGTGAACCATGATATCAGTGGTGAATTGTTAACTTTGAGAAAATGTGACAGAATTTATCACCATTATCACCACCTTACTTTCACAGATAATTTTATTGTTTAGAGAGCGTTTTCCTAATATAACCACCTAATATTACCAGTCCAATCATTCAGCATAATTACTTTCCTCTTGTCAATAATGGATGAGCTGAGTATCCTGTTGGATATAATGGAGAAGAAGTGCATTCCTCTCTTCTACCCCACAGTCTCCAAATGATCTCGGAGGCTCTTCAATTCGAAGTCAGAGCCAATGGAGGCCCGAGAAGGCAAAATTGTTTACCATGTGGACTCAGTTCTTCTTCTTTGAAGGCCAGTTCTTTTTCTTGTACCAGTTTCTTTCCCCAGCTACCATGGGACTGACTGAGCTTCTCTAAGTCTAAGGAAAGAGCCAGCTAAACTGCTTTGTCTGCATACACTTTATTTCTCCCATTTTTTTCCCCTTTAAACCGAGGCAGGGATGATAGATCTCCAGCATCACCTGGGGATCATTGCTGTGCAGAGAACTGGAACCTTACAGAAGAGACAAAGGAAGAAGTAGGGAGGCCAGGGAGAGGAGGAGACAGGGAGAGAGAGAATGAGTCCCAGTAATGGGAAAAGTGGTTAAAACTTTGATGTGTCTTCAATTTGTGGGATACTTCTTTCCTCTGATCATATCAAATATAAAACAAATAATTTGGCTATGACATGAGTAAAGTCTCAAAAAGAAACTACCATTGGGATGGCTAGGTGATGCAGTGAATAGAGCATTGGCCCTGGAATCAAGAGGATCTGAATTCAAATTTGACCTCAGACACAACACAAAACTAGCCATGTTACCCTGGGCAAGTCACTTATCCCCAATTGCCCTACCTCCCCCCTCCAAAAAGCAAAACAAACAAAGAAACAAAAAAAAGAGACTGCCATGTTAATGCACATTTAAAAGTTTGTTAAATAAAATGTAGTTAAAACTGAACTTTCTGGAATGGCAGTCTTTATGCCATGGATTCTTGTTTTGTGTTAAAGCTCTCTTTGGCAATTTGGTGAAACCATTCCTTCTTACAATAATATTTTTAAATGCATAAAATGAAATATATAGTATTACAAATGAAACTGATTATATTAAAATATAGTTATCCAATTTTTTTTTTAAAACCAATCTCCTAGACCTTATGCTATGAATTCCTGCTTTATACTAAATCACTCATTTTGTACAGGGTAGCATAGATACAAAGTGATTTCAATACCATAATTATTTCATTCTCACAAAAACCTTGTGAAGTAATCCAGTAGGTGGTTAAGGCACAAACACAGATATCTAAAAAACCAGTATTATATGATAAATTCAATAGTTATAAAATAAAACATCAGCAGAATCTCAATATGTCAATTTTACAGTTGAAGAAATTGAGTTTTAGAGAAACCAATTAATCCAAATTTCTAAAGCACTTAAACAGTTACAAAACATGATATCTCAGTGAAACAGAGAGAAATATTAGATTCTTCCTTTTACATTTGAGGAAACTGAGGGAAACATTCCCTAGATTACACACAGCTGGCACTTATGTCAAAGTCTAGATCCGGATTTGGTTTTCTCAACTCCTGAGAATTTATATTCTTTCCTCTGTGCAAGATGACTTCCCACATTCATTTAAAGGGTAAATGAAAGAGCTGGGACTTTGGCCCAGGCCCTCTGAATTATAGCTCCATACTTTTTCCACTATCTAGCCTACGTTGCTTTTTCTTTTCTATATGTTTCATAAAATAATATATGTTTTTCATATGTTTTCATAAAATAATAATGGCTGATAGTTATATAATAGCATGTGTGCATATATGCACGCACGCACACACTATATATACATACATATATACATATATACATACATATACATACATATATATGTATATATCATACATATAGCTCATGGAAGGGGCCTTCTCAACCAAATCCCTTATTTTACAGATGAGGCTACTGAGGCCCAGGGAGATAAAATTATTTGCCCAAGGTTATATAGGTGATGAGCATCATAAGTAGAATTTGGACACTATGCGTCTGACTCCATAGGCAGGGGTCTTTCTCCTGTACTGTGCCATTTTAAGGTTTATGAACAAAATATTTTACAGACATTATCTCATTTGAATGAATATTTTAGTTTTTGTATTTGAAAATCAGAAACACAATTTTAAAAGACCCCAACCAAATCTATCATATCTATTCCCTCATTAAATCCCTCACTCAATATAATGAGTCATTTATAAATGTATCAAACTCTTTGTACCCATGTCATGCTCAGAAAGTTAGGAGGGCTCTTCTCTTCCATCCGCCAGACTCTGTATGTCTCAGTATTTCTGGTCAAAAATGACTCCCTGTTTTGGACCTCACACAGCACTTTATTTTATAATTCTGTTGCACTAAGGGTATAAAGATATCTTAATAATGTGTATTTGTGCCTTTTGAAATTTGAAGCTGATTGCACACTTGATTAAGAGCCAGAGGACTTGGGCTTGTCTATTAGCTTTGCTACTTACTATTTGTGACCAAGTCATTAAATGCTTAGGCCTCAGTCTCCTCATTTGCAGAATGATGGGGCTATACTAGATGACCTTTAAATATTTTTCCAGATTTAAACTGATGACCTTAAACTGTAAGCTTCATGAGTTTGGGTATGTATCTTATCTGCACCATTATCTAGTCTGGTGCTTTTCACAGTACCTAAACATTGTTGCCCTATTCTCTCTCTCTCTCTCTCTCTCTCTCTCTCTCTCTCTCTCTCTCTCTCCCTCCCTCCCTCCCTTTGCCTCTCTCTGTCTCTGTCTCTCCCATAAACATCTATACACCTCTGTCTTTCTGCATATGTACATATATATATATAAATATACATAAGGTGTATATATACTGTTATATATGTATATGCATATATACAAGCTATTGAATATATGAATTCCTTTAAACTCATCTCCTTCCCCATATACTTTAAGAAAGTTTTTCTTACAAAAGTGTGTGAGATGAATTCACTCCAATAGTTTCATTGTGGTTGTTCTACCAATTTGTCAATATGACTACATCTTCATGGTATTGCACTGCTGGAAATGATGACTACTCCATGTGCCTCTAAGCTCTGAACATGTATACTGAGATCCCAAATTCATCTTTCCCATACCCTGCCAAATGCCAGACTAACTCTTCATGATTTTATATACCACCCAGTGGGTGCTGAGTAATGTTACTTCACAGTTCAGCCTTTCAGATCTCTGATTTCATTGGTGTGAGTACTCTACCACCCCTTATTCCTACCACCTTTCAGAACCTTAACTTTTATGTTCCTTGAGAAACATTTTCATGAGCTGCTGGGGCCCTCAAAATGTGACCAAGTTTCTTGTGATGAGGCTCTCATTACTTAACTAGGTAGAGCATTAGGTGGCACAGTCATTATGTGGCCTGTACTTAAAACCTTTCCATTGTGGTAATACCTGACAGAATTTTCCTTCCACCAGCAGAACCATCTGTATGGGAACAAAAGGAAACTAAACCTCCCCCTTCTCTAATCAGTATCAGGAATTTTCGGCAGTGACAGGACTCTCCCAGCCTGAAATCACTTTTTTGGCTCCGACCTATTGATCCAGGTTCACCCACACCCTGACATCAGTCCTTATCCAGATAGAAAGTATAAAAGGAACACCTAGGTCAAACAGCTTCTACCTCAGGACCAGGCTTATTTCCTGTACTCTGATCCTTTGGTGACATATTTATCTTTGTCTGCCTAGAACTCCTGACCCATTGCCTCTTGAGCCTTTCTTTCATATCTACTTGCCCTGAGTAAGTGCCTGGACTCCTGACCTCTAGTTTGTTTCTGACATTGGGTAAACACCTCTCCATGGCCCCTTTCATGCCTTTCTGAAGTCATGGCTTATTGCCTGCTCTCTCATACCTTTTGAGTCTTAATCCTCACTCTACTAGGCTTCCCTGGAGTCTGAAATTTCCCTGCCTAAACTGGCCTCTGCTTTCTTGCTGCTCCCGTTATCTGACAAAACTAGAAGGCTTTGTCACTATAGCTAAAAGTAAATTTGTTGAGTTAGAGGATTTTAGAGTTAGAAGAGTCTTTGTATCACTATCCCACCCCAATCATTATTTTATATTTGAGGAAGTTAAAACAAAGTGGAGAAAGAAAATTAACCATCATATTATTTGGGTCCCAAAGTGGACTATTTTGATTTATGTATTAAATGGGAGTATTGACACTCATTCAGTCAACCAGATGACTGCCATGTCTCCATTTTACTTGATGGAGAGAGAGAGAGAGAGAGAGAGAGAGAGAGAAAGAGAGAGAGAGAGAGGTAAAATGGTGTCTTGATTCAAATCAACTAGTTATCTTAAAACTGTTACTTTCTTTGATTTTTTTGGAAGAGAAAGTTTATAAGATTAATTTTACACAGACTGTTTCTGGGAATATAAGTGTCATTCAATAAGACAAGTTAAAATTATGGTAAAACCAATGGGGGAAGTGTATGCCTCGCTTTGCTTAGTCAGAAGAGCCTTAGCACTGAGTACTCTCTTTCTCTAACCTTTTACAAAATCCCCAGAATATCAGAACCGCAAGAGACCTCACTATCTCACTCTCCACAGCAGCTTTTTAAAATCTTGTTCTCACTCTTCAAACTTTCTGTGACTTCCCCTCCCCTATTCTCTCAGCTGAGAGTCTTGCCTCATATTTTACCAAAACCGAAAACAATTGAGACTATTCACCATGAGCTCCCTCTTATTCGCTCTTCCTCCTGTCTACCATTCAGATGCCTTCTGACACTCTTTTCTCCTTTGCCCCATCTCACATGATGAAACAACTTTACTCCTTACCAAGACTAACCCCTCTACACGTTCAAGTGATCCCATTCTATCCCATCTCCTCTAACAGACTGCTCATTCTACCATCTTCACTCTTTCACGTATTTTCAGTCTCTCCCTCTATACCGGCTCATTTCCTGCTGTCTACAAACATGCCCATGTCTCCTTTATCCTGAAAAAACCTTCATTTGATTCTTCTATCCCTGATAACTATCATATTATTTCTCTTTCTCTCTTTCTTTTTTTGGAGGGGGAAAGGCAAAGCAATTGGGGTTAAGTGACTTGCCCAACGTCACACAGCTAGTAAGTGTCAAGTGTCTGAGGCTGGATTAGAACTCAGGTCCTTTTGACTCCAGGGCCCATGCTCTATTCACTGCTCCACCTAGCTGCCCCTTCTACTTCTCTTCTTTGTAGCTAAATTCCTCAAAAATGTCATCTACAATAGCTTCTTTTTTGTATCTCCAGGTGTAAAGCCAATCAGCAGTAGATTTCTGAGAGAATGCTACTGTGAGGAGCTTTTAAGATTCGGATTAAACAATATTAGTGAACACTCTGTTTATTCCATTACAAATCTTTATTCAGTACAATGTTCACAGTTTCAACAG
>CM053594.1:87030897-87097363 GCA_028646575.1 Pseudocheirus occidentalis
TTCTTCTTCTTCTTCTTCTTCTTCTTCTTCTCTCTGAAGGCAAAGCAATTGGGGTTAAGTGACTTGCCCAAGGTCACACAGCTAGTAAGTGTGTCAAGTGTCTGAGGTCAAATTTGAACTCAGTTTCTCCTGACTTCAGGGCTAATGCTTTATTCATTGCATCACATAGCCGCCCCATGTGTCATCTTTCTGATGTGTAATTTACATTTAACCCTGAAGATGCTGCCTGCAAGTGTTTCAGAGTAGGTGGAAAGGAAAAAGAGCAGCCAATGCCAACTAGCTTGGATCTTTAGGTGACAGAGAGTTCCTACCTCCCCAGCCCCTCCTGGAAACATCCCAGAGATCTGTGGTGCTCCTCTGTCCTGTATGGTTAGCTCTAATAAGCAGCTACTATAGCTTCCTCCCTCTTCATCTTCCCTCCAAAATTATCACATTGCAGCCTGAATACCAGTTACATGGTAATTACACTGAAATTAGTGACATTTCATGGAATATGTGAAGAAAGTAGGTGACTACGGAAAAGGAACCCAGGCCTTTTCACTGTGTTTCATCTTCCTAGGGGAAGAAAAAAGTACTAAAATAGATCTTAAAGACAACCCACTAGAAAGAAAATGCAAATACGTTTTTTTTCTTTTATTTTTTTCTGTTAATGGTTTCAGTTTCAGCTTTCAGTAAGATTTTCAGAAAGGATGGGAAAAAGCTAGTCAGTGAAACAAAGACTGTGCCATTTTTTTTGGTTCAGTTATTTCAGCCATGTTTGACTCTTTGTGACCCCATTTGGGGTTTTCGTGGCAAAGATACTACAGTGATTTGCCATTTCCTTCTCTGACTCATTTTACGGGTGAGGAAACTGAGGCAAACAGGGTAAAGTGACTTTTCCAGTAGTAAGTCTGAGCTGGATTTGACCTCAGATCTTTCTGACTCCAGGTCCAGTGCTCTATCCACTGTACCACCTAACAAGCCATACCAGCTACATCTCTACTTAAATATATAGAACAATTTCCTGGACATAGGTAACACTGCCTGTGTCTATTTAAATATCTGTGGAAAGATACTCAGGTCAAAGTGGCCCCCTACTACCTACTTTTCTGTCTTGGAGATCTATGAATCTCAAATCTTAGAACTGTACAATGGACACCAGTCATTTTTCCTCTGTACAATAATTTCTGCTGGAGTAATCAGTCTATGGTGGTTGTAAAGGGGAATGGGAATGGGTAAGGTTTTCTCTTCCATCCATAGGGTTGTTGGTATCTTCTTGTTGCACATAAATCTGTCTTCGTTGTCAGCCCTCTTTGCCACACCCCCAGCTTCCCTGGAATTTAGCTCATGGCTCTTTTTGACAGATGGGATGGAAGAAGTTATGTCTCCATTCCGGTTTACAAATACTTATGAGCCGATATATGGAATCTCATTTCTTTTTAAACTTAGCTGACTAAGAAATACCTCCCCATGGCTTAGGTTCATGCTTGATATCCCAAGTACCTTACTACCTTTTCATTTGCTCTTTGTACTTAAAAGAATAAACCTGGGGTTGTATGCTGCTCTTCTCTTGGGAGGTTGAATGCTTATTCTACAGGTGCCACCATCATTGCTCAAAAAAATCTTGTCTTATTTTTTTTTTGGAGGGGGGAAGGCAGGGCAATTTGGGTTAAGTGAATTGCCCAAGTCATTTAACTTGGCTAGCAAGTGTTAAGTGTCTAAGGCCAGATTTGAACTCAGGGCCTCCTGACTCCAGGCCAGTGTTTTATTCACTGCACCACCTAGCCACCCCAACATTCTTGCCTTAACCCATTGGGAATTTCCATTCTGAAGTCATAAATCTAGAGTTGGAAGCGTTCGTAGGGGTTACCAAGCCCTAACTCTACTCACTTTGCTGATGAGGAATAGAGACCCAGCATGATTAAATGACTTCTTCAATGTCTGTAGAGGGAGTTGATGAGCTAAATGAATCTCTTTACTTTGTAATTAGACCTCAGGTTTTTGTTTTTGTTTTTTAAACAATAATTTTGCATAGTTTGGCTCCTCATCTTATTTACCAGATTTGGCTTTCAAGGATTTTCTGTTCTTAAAAAAATATAGTCTTAAAGATTTTTAACTATGCCACAAATGCTTTAAATTGCTGAGTAACATGCATGCAAAAATGCATATGTGCACACACATACACTCAGACACACAAGAAAAGTCATTGAGGCTTGTTGTAAGGACAAGTTTCCCAACAATTGAAGATACCTCTAAGAGGAATAAGCCTTCTTGGGAGGTAGTGTGCCTTCTCTTCATAAACATAAAGTAAAGGCAAGAGGATCATTTGTTTGGGATATCAGAGAGTAATCTCTTCAGATACAAGTTGGCTTGGATGAACAGTAAGAATCCTTCCAGATCTGAGATTCTTTATTTCTTTAGCCAAATTATAAATTCCTGCCTTGGTATCAATTTGCCATTTGGTATGAATTTTTTCTGTGACAATTTCTTTATCAGTGAAGTGGGGATAATAATTCTAGCAGCAACAAACTCTACAAAGTTACTGACAAACAAAACTGCCTCATAGATGATAGATATAGAGCTGAAAGGAACCTTAGAGGCCATTCAGTCCAATGCTTTTATTTTACAGATAAAGGAAAAGAGACCTAGAGAAATTAAGTAACTTTCTTGATGCCTCACAGGTAGTAAGCAGCTGAGGTAGGATTCAAACCCAGATACTCTGACTTCCACAATAGGTCTTTACCTTTGTACCAGACTTCCTTTCTACACACCTTATAACACTGCAAAAGCATGACTTTCTTACAAAATATATTCACTAAAATTATAGATAGACTAAAAATCTGAACGTCTGCTTGTAATAAGAGAAAGGAAAACAATACGCACCTATTGTGAGTGCCGAGTATTTTTTTCAACAAAATTGTCTTAGTTGGTCTTATACTCATTTCACATTAGAAGAAACTAACAAACTGGGGTTAAGTGATTTGTCCAGGGTCACAAATCTGGTAAGTGTCTGAGACAGGATTTGAACTCAGGTTTTCCTAACTCCAGGGCTGACACTCTGTCAACTGTACTTCCTAGATGCCAAGGTTACCTAGCCCTAACCCTACTCAATTTTGCTGATGAGGAATAGTGGCCCAGAATTATTAAGTGACCTACATCTCCAGTGTCTTCAGAGGGAACTGATAAACTAAATAAATCTCTATAATCCAAATCTGCCTCAGATACTAGCTGTATGGCCCTGGGCAAGTCACTTAACCCTGTTTGCCTCAGTTTCCTCTGTTGCAAAATGAGCTCAAGAAGGAAATGGCAAACACCAGTATCTAGCCAAGAGAACCCCAAATAGTGTCATGGATAGAGGGACATGACTGAAACAACTGAACAACTTCCTGGCTCAAGGCCCAACACTTTATCTACTCTGCAACCAGCTGTGACACAGACAGTTATCAGAGCTGTGTCTCAACTATTCCTCAGCTGGAATAAGTGTGAATAAATTAGTATAAGACTATTGTCTTCTTGGGTCTGATGGGAATGGAACTTTGATTTCTAAAATCTACCAAGGGATACCCAAATAGATGAAATTATTGCTGCTTGATGAGATTTGGTTTTGTGTTGGTATTTTTTTTTCTATAGTAGATGAGTTAGGCTTGGACTTAAAGCCAACAGGGCTGTTGAAGTCCAAGGTAGCAGGTGCTCTTGCAAAGGATCTACAAGGGGTGGCTAGGTAGCACAGTGAAGGGAGCACCGGCCCTGGAGGCAGGAGGACCTTAGTTGAAATCCAGCCTCATACACTTAACACAAAACTAGCCGTATGATCTTGGGCAAGTCACTTAACCCCAACTGCCTTACTTTCCCCCCTTCAAAAAAAAAAAGATCTCCAAATGCTTTATGGTCAGTGCTGGATGTGGAAAAGTGCCAATTATATTATCATTTAATCATAGGCATTGTTCTACATGGTCTGCTTCTTGTTGGTCTGGAAATGTTGTGTTCTGTATTCTTTGCAAATAAACTCAAACTGGTTTATAGTATCCTCTCTGTCATTGCTTCACTTTCTGTTTTCTCCAATGGGGTCTTTCTCATGCACATAAAGAGGAAATGAACTAAGGAACCACAGAAGAGAAGGCTGGGCCTATAAGACCTCACCCATTTCCAGAAATGCAGACAGTACCTTGCCTCCAAGTAACCCAGGAAATGAGTCAGGGTAGTGGGAAATGCTCAACCAGATGCCCCTGAAGTGTGGCATAGAAACTGAGTTCTTCATCTATACACATCTCCTTTACATGCAGGAAGGATTGTTGGAATATGTTTTAATTTGCAATATCTAGGTTCTCATAAAAAACATGTTTCTGCAGCTAGAGATCATAAGCTCTTAGTTCCTCTTTGTAGTATCCATAGCGGTGCTTTATCAATCAATATTTGTCAATTGGTGAATAGTTAAGTCCCCCTGCCCCCGACACTTAATCAATCAGTCAGTCAATAGACATTTATTATTTACCCTACGCCAGGAACTGCATATATCCAGGAGATTAAAAGAAAAAACAAAAACACTATCCCTGTCCTCAAAAAGTTCACCTTCTAATGAATCTATCAATCAAGCATTTGCTAGGTATCTTTTAGGATTCAGGCACTGTTTAGGGGGATATAAAGACAATAATGAGACAGTTCCTGGTCTCATTTCCCTTCTCTGCACTTCAGTTTCATTTTCTATCAAATGAAAAAAAATGTTGTTTATCTCTACAATCATTTACACTTCTGGTATTCTATATTCTATCATATTTTGTACTAAGGTCCATTCCAGCTTGAATGTGTTATGTTCTAGTGACTTTTCCAGACCTGTCATTTTATCTTTTCACGTTCTATGTCCTAAGGTCATTTCCAATTCTAATATTCTATATTTTATGTTCTAACGGTCAATGCTTTAATCCAGAGAAATTGCTAATTATCCTCCCTCCTGATGTTCCTGAAAAATTAAAATACATGTCAATAATAGCCTTCACATAGTACTTTGTGGTTGGCAAAATACCTTATATATAGTCTCTCATTTGATACTCACGACATCCCTAGAAGGTAGATCCTAGTATTATCTTCCACTTTACAGATAAAGGAACTGAGTTTCAATGACTTGCCCAGGGTCACACTGCTAGTGTGTCTGAGACAGATTGGAACTTAGGTCATGTGGCTGCCAAGTCCTTTGTTTATCCACAGAACCAGCTAAAGGCTTAAGAGAGAATCTCCTCCATTTTTTTGTACACCTTCCCCAATGATGACTCTCTCCTCTCCAAAAGATTTGAAACTGAGGATATGGGGAATGATAAAACTGAAGAGAGGCATCGGGACTGTTTTAATTCATATCAAATAGGCCCAGATTAAAAATACTCATGAAAGGGGGAAAAAAGGAGCCATGGTTGGAAAGGAAACCGGAAACCTGCCCTTGACTTCAGGGTTGCTGTTTTCTTTTTCTCTCTTTCTCTTTTTTTTTCCTCTCCCTTTTAAATGCCTGGTCATGGCTTGGCAGCCTTTCAAACTCTAGGAAACACTCTGAAATTCCAGGCAAGGAGGGGTTTCCTTTGATGGCTGGGCCATTGTAACTTGACAAGAAAGGGTACAATGCTTCCTCTCACCAGTTACAAACCACAGTTTTCTGAATGAATTTGTTCCTCATGAGATAGTTAACCCTTCACCCCTCTGAGTCACGCTCTTTCTATTCTTACCCAGTTGTCAGAACAAGGTGAAAACTAGGGCAGCCTACACACACACACACACACACACACACACACACACACACACACACACACAAACACACACTAGCTCTTTGTCTTTTTCAGTAAAAATCCTAAAGATAACCCTGCTCACCCTGGCCCCACAGGAATCAAATCCCACTCATGGGTGTTTTCTCTGGGCTGTCCCTTAGTTTAAATAAGGAAGGTCATAGCTTCACTGACTCATTCCTCCCCCTTCTATTCTCATCTCCATCAGTTTCACAGCAAATAACTGCTATAACCCTTCTCAGAATGTTTTTAAAAGGCATAAACTAAAATACACAGGATTACAAAGGAAATAGATCATATTGAAATTCAGTATATACATCCCACACATATACCAATTCACAGGCTGCATATTAAGAACCCTTAGGCCAGAGCATTTTGAGCTAATGCTCATAATAAATACATATTGGGCTCCTTGCAAAACACTAAAACAGAACTATTCCTGAATTTTGAGAAAAATGGGGGGAACGTACATCTTATAAATTTATGTGGGCATGGGGGTAATAGGAACATTGATTTAGAGGGAACATCTAGACCACCCCATTATGTTACTGAAGAAGGAACTGTGTGACTTGCCCAAGGTTACCCTGGGAGCATATGGTAGAACTGTTATTGTAGACCAGTTCTCTGACTCCAAAGGCAGCATTCTCTCTACTGAACCTTTCTACCTCTCTTTCATCTTGTCTAGGGCTCCTCAACCTGGACTCCATGGATCCATAGATAAATTTCAAGAGGTCTATCAACTTGGGTGGGAAAAAAAATTACTTCTTTATTTTCACTCACCTCTAACTAACATTTAGCATTTCCTTCCAGTGGGAATATGTAGGCAACATACATTAGTCTGAGACTAATGCTTCTCACAGTGCCTGGAGCATCGTAGGCAATAAATGCTTATTGAGTGACTGGTTGAAAAGGACACCATAGACTGCCAAAGGGGTACATAACACAAAATAGTTAAGGACTGTCTGATCTAATCCAAAGTGATAATTCTTACAGATAAAGGATTGGGGCTCAGAGAGGAAATTTGACTTGCCCAAGGTCATGCATCAAATTAGTGATAGAGACAGGACTAGAATTCAGTTTTCCTATTTCCCTGTCCAATCATTTATTAATTTATTAGTTCAGTTAAATAATTTTATATACAGAATACATTTTAATCTGGAGTTCTTTCTGATATGTGAAAACCTATAACTTTTATTCACAGAATAATAGAATTTCAGAATTAGAAGGAACCTCAGAATGTACCTAGTCCAAAAGAAATGGGAAAAAAATCTTTCTAAAACATGCTAGGAAAGTGGTTATCCAACTTACCTTTGAAAACTTCCACTACCTGCTGAGTCCATCTATTCTACTTTAGGTTAGCACTAATTACTATCAATCAACCAACAAATATTCATTAAGTACTTCCTACATGCTCAATATTGTACTCAACACAGCTGGGGATAGAAATGAATAAATGACAGTCTTTCTCCAAAGGAACTTATTATCTAATTGGAAAGATAAGACCTACAGTGATAAAACAATTATAAAACAATGCAAAATGACAAAACTATGATGCAGAGAATTTCTGACACTGTGAATGACTGAAAATGACAGGAATCATTTTGGAAAATGGTCCTTTGGATAGCTGACCATAGAATTTTTCAAAGACAGTCTATGAAAATGGTCTTAGGAGAACTTCTTTGTCATATATGTTGGCATTTTGATCTACATAATTACCGACCAAGAAAGTGTAGCAGTAGTCACAGTGTTGCCTGTATGTAGACTGGCTGATGCCAAATGAAGTAGCTTCATTTAATCGACAGAACATTAGACTTAGGGGGCAGAAAGACTTGAATTCCAATGCTATCTCATATATTTACTAGCTAGGTGACCTTGGGCAAATTACTTTACTCAGATTCCTCATCCGTAAAATGGGAATAATAATAACAACCTACTTCCTGGGGTTGTTTTACGGATCAGATGAGATAATATATGTAAAGCACTTTGCAAATCTTGAAGTACTATTTACATATTTGCTATTGTATAGGGTATCCTCTGATATCTAATACCTATAATCTGGCCCTGGTGTATTTTTTTCCAGGCTGATTTCACATTACTTCCCCTCATGCTCTCTGTATTCTAGTCCAACTGACCAATTTACTTTTGCATCACCTATTAGCATGCCTTTGTAGGCAATCTCTCACACACAGAATGCCATTGCTCATTTCCAGCCCTTGGAATCTCTATCTTTGTTCAAGGCTCTGTTCAGATTACTTTCTACAAGACATCTTTCTAGATCCACACAGCTGTTCCTGAGGCCCCAGCAATATGACTTTTTCTTCATTTTGTACATAGTTTGCCTTTAATTTACAGATTTTCTCTTAGTAGAATGTAAACTCCTTGAGGGTAGGGACTCTTCAATGTTTGTATTTTTATCCAGGATGCCTATCAAAGTGGTTGGCACAAGTCAGGCTAAATAGATGTCTATTGAACTGAATCGAATTCTTAGGGTTCTGGGGAAAGTCCCAAATCTCTACCTTATTCCTCTTCTTATTAAACTAGTTGTTATCTGAAATCCCATCATTTGAATACCTTTAGCTTAAAGATTTGAGACTTATTAAGATGAAACCTCCTTAAGCAATTCCCAGTAATTTAGTTCTCAGGGTGAACAATATAAACTCTGCTGTTTGACTTTTGAAACCCTTCAAAGTCTGGATCCAGACAGCCTTTCCAGGATTAATTAATATTATTACCCTTATCCATGTGCCCCACATTCTAGACAAACTGGCCTACTTTCTGCTTTTGGTGTATAACATTCTACCTCATGTCTCTGTTTGTGTTTACAGCATCTTCCATGCCTGCTATTTTCAATGCCTTCCCTATTTCTGCCTCATGAAATCCCTGGCATCTTTAAGGGTCCAGTTAGTCCTCATTTGCTACAGAAAATCTATGTTTATCTCCCCACTTTCTAACACGTTTTTTCTAGAAATAATCCGACTGGGCAGATATAGTCAGGACGTGGCTTCCCTTCCAGTAAAATGTAAGCTTCTTGAAGGCAAGCATGGTTTAATTTTTGTTTTTATATCTCTAGTACTTAGCCCAGTGCACAATTAAATGCTGATGAGCAACATCTAATTATTACAGCTATTATAGGGTTTTACAGGTTCAAAGTGCTTTTCATAGATTATTTACTGTCTTCATTCCAATCTTCTATATTAGTACCCATTTCCATCTTCTTTTTTATAAATGAGGAAACTGAAGGCCAGAGAGGTTCATTGAGTTACTGAAGGTCACACAAGCAGTCAGTAGTTGAGCCAGGATTTGAACCTGGGCCCTCTTTTACCAATATCGGCCTTCTCTCTACTCTATTATCACAGCTTTCTTCCAAGAAGAAGGCGTCTGGCAAGGTAAAAACCAAACAACTTCTCCTGTTACCAAGGTCTCCATATTGAGAACATGTGTCATGTAACTACCTAGATATGCACTGGTAAGTAATCTGTGTGTTCATCTTTTCCATCCTCTGTGGGTGTAATTTCTGGCAACCCAGTCTATTCACAGGCGGCACCTGAATAACAAAGGGATAGAACAAGGTGGCGGAAGAGGGCACACTCATCACTCTGTGAAGGCAGATAAGCATCATTCATTTTGACTCTGTAATGGCCCCAAAATGTTCCCAGAGAATAAAACAGAGGCATCAATTAAGTCTGAAAAGGTTTTGGATATTTTATGTCCAAGACATTTTTCCACTTTGGAAATTCACAGTTATCTGCTTTTCATTTGGGTCAAAGTAAATCTTTTCAACTCTCTATGGAATACTGGATATAGTTCATATCTAGGAACTAAAACAGAAAACCCCTTCAATGAGGTAGAGCTGTTGACCTGAATGAAAAACCCAGTTTGGTTGCCTATTTTAACATAGTGCCTGGCATATAGTAGGCACTTAATCAATGCTTGCTAAGTGTTTATACATTGGTTTGTGTCCATTGTTCTCTAAAAGGACCAAAATGACATCACTATGTTGGAGTCAAGTACAGTGTGTCCAACTGTGGCTGATCAGACCAATATAAGCTCAGAAGACTACCACAGATTAGGCACAACTAGTCCACATGAACATTTAGAGTGCAGATGTCATTAAATTTGTGCATTTTATGTTTATGGTGAGGTACTGCAATTCTGCCTTGCTCATAAAGCATAGTGCCTTCTTTGATGCAACTGACTACATGGTTAATGCTCAATAAACGTATTTTATTTTGATTATGAATTCATTTTTAGCCATCCAGAAGATTCTAGAAAGAACTTCCCTCCAATTTACTGGATGAAAGCATCTAAGCAGCACTAAAATTTATATTTGGGGGAATAATTGTATGGTCTGGACCTCTGATTTCATTAGTGCAGAGAACTCCCTTTTCTCATATGGGAAATACCTTTGAAACTTAAAAAAAAAAGCAAAAGAAAACCCAAACCAAGAAGTATTGATAAAGCACCTACAATATGTTAGCTACTATGTGAGGCTTTGAGAATATAAAACTGTGAGTGAAATAGTTCCTGTTCTCTAGGAGCCAAGTAGATGACTTAAGTGACTATTGGTTCTGATATGTTGGTGGGTAGCTGGTTGGGGTGAAATACTGTCTAGGAGGTCTGTGAGACTAGCTACATATCTAGAGTCTTAAATGTCACCTAATGACAGCCAGAGTTTATTTGTCTTGATGCTCCCATACCACAGCTCCCATACCACAGATGCTCACATACCAACCCAGACTTCCTGACTTCAAGGTTGACCTTTAATCCATTTGGACATACTTCTACTCCACAGCAAAAGACAACATGGTGTTCAGGTCTTGAGTCCATGGCAGATTTTCCAGGAGGGATTTTGTATACTAGTTTTTGGGCAGAAGGCCAAATCCTTTAAAACTGATTACATTATGATTGGGAAAAATTCCCAATAAGAAAAGTAGACATAGGTAGTGATTTGGAAATGGAACTGTTTTTTAAAAAGAATTTTGTATTCCTAAAATAAAATAATGAATCTGTTATCTTGCTGTTATAAGGACTCCCTCAATTGTTGTAGATAAATGCTCTTTACATCTCCTCTGGCATGATGTTTGTCCATATTTTTGATAAATCTTCTATTAAGTATCTACCTAACTTGACAGAAGCTTTGCTCTTGTTAAGATTTTGTGGGTACCATTGTATTATTTGGGCTGGCAATTATAGCATCAACACTATTCACAGTGGCTATGAATATGCTGGCGTAATTCTGAATTGCAAAATATAACAGACTCTCCACATGGAAGACAGGAGCAAAACATTTATTAAAACACCAGAAAGCCAAATCCATCATAGTGACAAAGAAATCTATACATAATAACAATGCAGAGGGAACCACCATCCCCAGGCTTTCCCCCTGCTAGGGCCTTTCCACAAACAACACTCACACCTCACTGCCTGCTTCTTCTCTCTCCCTTAGCTCTAATGAACTCTGACCAACTTCCTCTAGGCTCTGCTACACCCTTCTTATTCTACCCCTTCCTGCTTGGAAAGCTCCTTCCATGACAGACTTATGTGACTCAAGCTTCCGTGTGACTTAAGCAGGTCACATAGGCCTATTAATGGACAAGAAAGATCTTCCCATTTATATGACCATCACAGCAATATATTATCTCCCACTATCTATATGAATAAAGCTAGGAGTCTGGGGAAGGTCAGAATTTGGGATTTCATGAACGTGGCAGAACTTCCCAAGGTGGAGACTCCCTTTACTCAATCAGCAGACATTGGGTCATGGCTACCATGTTCCAGGCACCATGCTAGGTGCTGAAAGTATGAAAAATGAAACAGTCCTTACCCTCAAAGAGTTTACATTATATTGGGACAAATATATGCATACAGTTCATATGCATATGAACAGATATAAAAATATGTTTGAAGTAAACATCATGTGATTTCTAGTTAAGGAAGAGATACTAACATCTGGGGCTATCAGGAAAGGTCTTAGGTAGGAAGTAGATGAGAAATTCTTCTGAAAGTTAGAGTAGCCCAGCGATGTGGAAGTGTTAAATGACATAACTGTCATTGAAAAGCTAGTATGTATCAGAGGCAGGATGTGAGCAAGGTCTTCCTGTCTCCAAAGTCAGCCTTCTATCACAGAAGCAGCTGGTGGCTCAATGGGTAGAACACTGGGCTTGGGTCAGGAAGTACTGAGGCCAAATCTAGCCTTGGATACTTACTAGATGTGTGACTCTGGGCAAGTCACTTCACCTCTGTTTGCCTCAGTTTCTCCAACTGTAAAACAGATATTAAAAATATCTACCTCACAGGGTTGTTGTAAGACTCAAGAGTGTCTTGTACATAGTGCTATATTAATGTTTTGTCCTTCTAGCTACTATTCAATATTGCCTTTCTTTTCCAGCCATAATTGTCCTTACTGATGTCTTCTGCACTCAGAATATTATTGATAAAATGCTGCTGACTCTATCTGTCCGGCACATTTTCTATTACTCTTTGAGACACTTACTCATCCTGTAAGAATCACATGAGGATTACAAACTCTGAATAAAAGTAAGCTTTTATATGGTGCCTTTGGGTGTGCAAAGTGTTTGGCATATATTGCCTCAGTTGATCATAGAATGTTAGAGCTAGAAAGAACATTAGAGGTCATTTAGTTCAAGTGACTTTTTAAAGATGGGAATACAGAGATCTAGAGAGTAAGGTTGAAAGAGGTATCACCTCTAGGAATAAGGAAGTAATAATCCTGCTATCCTTTGCCCTCCTCAGATTCTAGCTAAAGTGGTGTTTGATGTACTCAGTACCTCATTCTAGGAAGGAAAACCTGCAGAGAGTCTAGATGAGCATGACCAGAAACACATAATCAAACATTTACTGAGAGCCTACTATGTGCCCATCACTGTGCTTAGCACTGCAAATACTAAAGGAAGGAAAAGACAAGTCCCTGCCCTCAAGGAATTCACAGTCTAAGGATGATAAGAGGGCTGAAAATCATGCCACATGTTGAAGGAATGGGGAATTTTTAGCCCAGAGAAGATTTAGGTGACACATGACAGATCTCTTTAAGGAGATAAGGCATCAGTGGAAGGAAGTAACTCTGGAGTCAGAGAACTGGGGTTCAAATCTTCCTTTTGGAACTTAACAGCACTGTGACTAGGAGAAAGGCACAACTTCTGTGAACTTCAACTATCTCATCTTTAAGATGAGGGGTTTTGACCAGGTGTCCTGTGAGGCCCATTTCTGCTCTAACAGGTAATCCTGTAATCCAATCTGAAGGGTTGTCACAGAGGTGAACAGCTAAACTTAATCTCTTTGACCCCAGATTGCAGAATGATAAATAATGGGTAGAAGGTATCAAGAGGAAAATTTAGCCTTGTTTTAGTGGAAAACCCCCTAACAATTAGACTTCACGTTAAAGAGAATAATTGATCTCAGGACATAGTGATTTCTTTCTAGTTGGAGGTTTTGAAGTAAAAACTGAATGACCACTCATGTGGAATGGTGTAGAGGGGATTCTTGTTCATGTTAGGATTGGACTAAGTGGCAACTGAGGTACTATGAGTGTCAACATGAGAATCTAAAGCTGTGTTTTGCCACTTGTCCAAGGCCTTTCCCATGACAGCCACAGATTTAAGGAGGCTATTTTTCTATTATCTATCCTATAGTCTCATAGAATGCAAAGTCCATGTATGTGTAATTCACCTATATAGGAATAGGTCTCAAAAAGTACTTTTTCAGGTTTTAATGAGAAATCTAGAGTTGGTTTACCATAAGGAAGACTAAAAATGTATTAAATCATGCTAATGATAAAATAATAATTAAAAACATACTGTTATATCAATAAGTGGTAAAAAAAACTTTAAAAAAGAACATTAATTTTCACTAAAAACTCTAGGAATCACAGGAATAAATGGATTTTTCCTTGATATGATAAATAGCATTTATCTAAATCCAGAGCAAACATTATAAATACAATGGAGAAAAGTCAGAGGTCTTTCCAATACAATCAGGGGTAAAACAAGGATACCCATTATCACATCTATTATTTAAAATGGTGCTAGGCCAACTATTACAATAAGATAAGAAAAAGAAGTTGAGAGAATAAGCCCAAAGTGAAAGCAGATGATAAGAAGGTATATTTAGAGAACCCTAGAGAATCAACTAAAAAGTAATTAAAAAAATAATTCAAGCAAAGTTGCAAGATTTAAGATTGTTTCTGTTAAGTCATTTTAGTTATGTCTGATTCTTTGTGACCCCATTTGGAATTTTTTTGACAAAGATTCTGGAGTGGTTTGCCACTTCCTTCTCTAGCTCCTTTTACAGATGAAGGAATTGAGGCAAACAGGATTGACTTGCCCAGGAGCTAGTAAGTGTCTCTGTCTCAATTTGAACTCAGGAAGATGAACCTTCCTGACAGGCCTGGCACCCCATCCTCTTTTGCCATCTAGCTGCCAAACCCATGCAAATTGTCAGCATTCCTATATAAATATCAAAACTGAGGAAGGAGAGTTAGAAAGCTGCACCAGAAGAATGAAAGTTTTTGCCTCTCATATTAGGCATTTTCTGTAATGGCAGCCCTGATGGGGGTGAGGGAAGACTATGGTCAGGGAAAGAGGAGGGAAGGCAAGGTGGGAGGGCATACTCAGTGTTAGGACTGTCTACTGTGTAGATACTCTGTGGAATTTAGGTGACCTAGGCTGCAGGGGAGGGGAAAAAGGGAAAGAACACTGGGTTTGTGATTCAAAAGACATTGTATAAGTCTTAACTCTTTAATCAAAGAGCTGTTACCTTTGAAAAGTCATTTCACTTTTTGGGGCCTCAGTTTCTTTATCCATAAAATTCCGCATCTAGACCAACTCTGCCTTGATTTTTTTTAACTAACCAGTTTTCCCCAGTCTCGTCTGATATCTAAGGTCCTATCTACCTTTAAAATTGTATGTTAAGCACTGAATAAGGGCAAACGTGAAAGTACTGTAGAACTTCAGAGGTGAGAGCCACCTCTTCTAACTACGGTGGTCAGAGAAGACTTTGCAGAACAAGTAGGTTCCACCCTCCAAGACTCCTGTGACTTCTTTCTGTGTGCTCTCGACTGGACAACATGGCCTCCCTGGAAAGGAGGTGAAATCGTTTCCCTCTTCATGATCTTTCATTTTCCTACAGAACCTTGGATGCTTAGACACTGTGTTGCAAATTCAGCTGATCGATGTGGACAGACAGCAGATCTGGGTTGTTAGATGTGGCAATGATGAAATGGAGGTTTGACTTCCTCTCAGGGGCCCAGAGAGCAGTCAGCAAGGGCTCCATGATAGTAGAGTTTGACTTTCACTTCGTAGCTCATATAGTTTACTTATTGACAAAGTAAGCTGAAGCCTTCAACCTACAAAGACAGGTGTTCACTTTTCTTCTTGAAACAAATGTGTATTCATTAATGTATTGTTGGTAGAATTTGTCACTGATCTAATCTTATGAAAAGCAATCTAAAAGGATCCTAGAAAAGTAACTGACTGAATTGTTCATACCCTTTAACCAGTAACCCCATTTCTAGGCATGTACCCCCAAAGAAAGCTGGGATGCTCTTTGTAGTAGCGGAATAAAGCAAAACAAACCTAAAACAAGACGTAGAACGGCTGAACAAATTGTGCTGTATCAATTAATGGAATATGGAGGCAGTATGGGTATAGTGAAAGAGGGGTAAACCCTAAATTCATTTAGGTAGGACCTACATTATAGCCTGCATCTTAGGGACATGAAGTTGGACATGGTTAACATCTTTGTGGTGTTTTTGTTGTCCGTATTTCTTAGTTATGGGGGATCTATTCGGGGAAAGATTGTTAGGAAGTGACAATAACAACAACAAACACAAAGTGTCCAAAATATTTTAAAATTCAGTCAAATCCCTTGCTATGGCTGGCTCTCATTTAATTTTGGAGGAAGGACAGAAGTTATTGATGATGTAGACATATAGATTAGGGCAGCTAGGTGATACAGTGGATAAAGTGCCAGGCCTGGAGTCAGGAAGACCTGAGTTCAAATATGGCCTCAGATAGTTACAGGCTATGGGACCCTGGGCAAGTCACTTGCTTGCTTCATTTTCCTCATCTATAAAAATGAGTTTGAAAAGAAAATAGTAGACCAATTCGGTATCTTTGCCAAGAAAACCCCAAATGGGGTCATGAAGAGTTGGGCATGACTGAGACAACTGAGTAACAATGAAGACATATAGACTGTAAACTCCTTAGTAGGAGGGATTCTTTAATTTTAGTTTTTGTATTACTAGAACCTAGTACAGTACCTCACACACAGTAGGCATTTAGTAAGACTATTTTGAAAGAATGAATTAATGGCATTGCAATATTAGAATAGATGAGGATATCTATCTTCCTGTTCATTGTCTTTTCATTATCTGTCCCCAGTGCCTAGAATCCTCTCCCTTCTCTCCTCCGTCTCCGGATTTCCATGACTTCCTCCAAGATTCAGCTTGTTTCTGCTTCTGCAAAAGACTTTTCTGTCTCCCTTGCCTCTCCCTAATGCCAGTACCTTTGCTCTGTGATGACCTCCAAAATATACTGTGTATTTCTTGTTTGTACACAGTTGTTTGCACATTATGTCCCCCATAAAACTGTGAGCTCCTTGAGGGCAAGAGCTGTTTTTGCCTTTCTTTGTATCCCTGGAGCATAGCACATAGGTATTGACTTTCTGAAACAGTTGCTGAATATGGAGTAATTGCTTCTTCATTATATAAGGAGCTCATTCTCTTTCAAGACTAATACCTTTAGTGAAGGAATGATTGCAGCTTGGTTGGTGAAAAAATGGTTTGGGAACTTTCCTATTACAACCACATTCCCACATTTACTGACTTCCACAAATGACCATTCTTTGAATTGATGTAATCTTGAAACTAGGAATTATTAAATTCTTTATATTTGCATAGTGCTTGACACATAATAAGTGCTTAGGAAATGATTGTTGATTGACAGGTTGATTGATTGATCCAGATTTTCCAGCTCTCTGATGCCTTCACAGTTAATTGCAATATCCATGCCATTCATCCAATCTACTGTCTCTTTTCAGTCAGGTGCTTCTAATAGTTTAAGCCTCATCTCTGTGTCCATTTTGACTTCTCATTAGTCTTCTCTAATTCATCTCGCTAGTTTCCTGAAACTGTTCTCACTGGCAAAGAAAAAGCAATTAAACAAGCCTCTTTCCCACCACAAAAAAAGAAGAAGGAATTTTCTTTTCTTATTTGGTCGTGATGCTTCTAAAGTCTACAGTATTTTATTTGTTCCTCTAACTAGTACCAACATCGGTGAAACACTCATCTCAGTTGCACATACAAAATTCCCTAATTCTTAGTGACCAGAGCTACTTTGTGGGCCTTCAGTCTTTTCTTCTATTTAACAAATTACCATTAAATTTTTAACTTGGGTACCATGCTCTCAATTCCATTCTTGGCAACCATGCAACACCCAACTCCAACAAGCAGCTTATATAAAGTGCTTCTTATATGTCAGTCTGTTACTATTATTGCTACTTTAAAGACCCAATCCATGATCTCATTGATGTAGGGAACTCCTGATGAGGAAATACCCTCCACCAGTGTAGATCAGTACCTGGTCTTCAACTTGTAATCTTAGAGAGTCGTTAAAATAGCCAGAGATTTAGTGACTTTTTCATTCATTATTTGACAGAGACTGAACTCCAGTCCAGGTTTTTCTGAATCTGAAGCTAGCTCTCTATCCATTCATTCTTCCATTCTTCCTTTATTATTATAATAAAATATTATATACAAAACATTAAATATGTTATGAAACATATAATTATATTGTTATCTTTTCTCTCTTTGTTTTCAATTGAAAAAATAAAATTAAGCATTTTCTCTTCAGGTTCTCATGGTACCCAAAAGGAACCGTGGGTTTTTTAAAGGTGACATCTCAAGGTAAGAATATTTATTTACCAGAAAAAGTGAGTACAGTTTATTCTTTTCGGTTTCCTGGTTTCAAATCATGTGGTAACCTGAGTTCTCATTTCCCCCTGTTTCTCTTCCTCCATTTGGGTTTTTACCACAATGAAAAGAACAGCAGCAAATGTGAATGTAATTAGAGAAAATAGTCAACTACATGATTGGGAATTTCCTTTAAAATGGTAGGTCAGGACTTGGCATTTACTGCCCAGGCATATCTTACCCTGCTCTCCATTAACATGTACCACTTCCCACCTCCCACACCAGGCCATGATAAAAAACATCAAGGCATCTACACTACATTTCTCAGAACTGAGTGAGGATGTCTGCCACTGTAAAGAAGTCAACCTAATTCCTTTTTTAAAAATAATGCAGGTAAGGTAAGAGAATATGGCATTCAAAGCTCCCAGCATGAGCTTTCTTAATAAAAAAAAATCAGAAAAATAGCTAAGCAGATCCTCCAAGGTGCCAGACAGAACCAGAACCAACGGGTAGGCATTTTAGGAAGGTGAATTTTCAAGACCAAAATGAAAAGTTCCAATAGATCTGTCCAAAAATAAAGTGGGCTGCCCTGGAAAGGACTGAACTCCCATTTACTGAAATTCTTCAAGGAGATGCTTGTTGACCATTCATCAAGCATGTAGTGCTGGACTACAGAGTGCTGGACTTGGGAGTCAGGAAGACCTAAATTCAAAACCTGCCTCTAACATTCATCTCTGTCTCTGTTTTTTTTTAATCTATAAAACAGGATACTAATAGGACCAAAATCCTAAAATTGGAGTGTAAAGCACTTTGCAAACCTTAAAGCACTCTGTCAATGTTTGTGATTATGTTGTAGATAGAATTTATTCTTAGGGAAAAGGGTTCGACTACGTAATACGTGGCTTCTTGCCCACTCGAGGATTCTATGACACAATCACTCCATGAACTAGGGTTCTGCAGAGACTTTTTCATACAAAAGCATGAAAGAAAGGATCAGGACTAGTATTGCTAAAGTACTTATGATTTTTCCCCAATGCTTATATTTAGATGTTCCCTGAGGCTCTGCCCTAACATCTCTTCTCTCTTTCATCTATTCTCTTCCACTTATATGCAGATAAGTAAGAGGCAGTATGGTTCCATGGGCAGAACACTGGATTTCAAGTCAAAGTGCCTGAGTTTGTAGCCCAGTTCTACTTCTCTTTGGAAGGGGTCGTATAAAACTTCAATTTCATCATCTGAAAAATGAACCCAATTAAATAACCTCTGTGGCCTCATTTAGAGACTGGGTAACACATAGAAGAGGGTAACCAAAATAATGAAAGGACTTGAGACCATGATGTGAAGATTAGTTGAAGGAACAGAGGAGGCTTAGCATGGATCTGACAGCTTTCTTTAAGCATTTCAAAGGCTGTCGTGTGGAAGAAAGATTAGACTTGTTCTCCTTGGTCACACAGGATAAAACGCAGAGGACTAGCTGGAAGTTGATGAGAGGGCAATTTAAACTGGATGAAAAGACAAATTTCTTGACAATTAGAATTGTAGGAGAATGGAATGGGCTGCTACATGACCTAGTCAGTTCCTCTTCATGGTTGGGGGTAGGTCTTCAATGGTGATGACTGCTTGCCATATATTAAGATGATTTTTGTTCAGATATAAGTTAGAGAAACAGTGTGGTGTAGAGGATAGATAGTTCATTATTTGCCCAGACTATAGATAGTCTGTGGGGAAAGAGAGACAAATAAACAGAGACAGGAAGCAGAGTGAAGAGGAGAAAAAGAAGGAAGGGAAGGAAGAGGGAAGGAAGAGGGAAGGAAGAAGAGGAGGAGGAGGGAGAGGGGAAAGGGGAAGAAGAAGAGGAGAAAGAGAAGGAGGAGAAGAAAGAGAAGAAGGAGGAAGAGAGAGAGGAAGGAAAAAAGGAGGGAGGGAGGGAGGATGGAAGGAAGGAAATTTAAAAAAGGAAGGAAGAAACTAATCACTAGGGATTTAATACAAAAGAGAAGACACTTCCTGTCAGTGAGAAATAAATACCATCTCTGTCTCTGGCAGCTGTGAGATCCTGGTTAACTCATAAACTCTTAATGACCCAGATAATTCTTTACGAATACAGAAACAGCAGAGAAAAGTCATCAATCTGCTTTGATAAAGGTAATTTTCTTCATAGGGAGCAACCTTCATTGATGAATTCATAGGTCTGAACTAACTAACTAATTAACTAACTCCCATATTTTCCTAATTCTCATTGCCGTAGTCATTGGCCTACTTGATGTCCTCAAAATGCTTTTCACTCAATCTATTGCAACAGTCTATTGACTAATCTCCTTGGTTATAATCCAGTCCTTGTTCACTCCACCCATTCATGTTGCTAGATCAATTTCTTGATGCACAACTCTGGACAATTTTTTTTTTCAGTTCCTGTAGACATTATCCTTTACCTATGGATCAAAGTCTCATTTCTTTTGTCCGGCATTCTTATCCCTCCACAATCTGCCTGCAACTTAATTTTTCCGATATCCTCGCCCCTTCCTGCTTCTCTTCATGTGCCTAATTTTCCATAAAAACTGCTCAATATTTCCAGAACATTCAATGGGCTTTTCCTACTTCACAGCATCTGCCCTCTGCTGGAATACCTTCACTGTCCTTGTCTACCAGTAGGAAAACTCACTTTTCAAGGCCTGACAGAATTGCTGCCACCTGCTCCAGGAAGCTTTCTTTGATCCTCCAGCCAGAAGTGATCTATTCTACCTCTGAGGCCTCATAGTATTTTTTTTTTGTACCTCTGTTATACATTTTATCATAGTCTACTTGCAAATTTTTTTGTGAAGAAATGAATATGGCCTAAACCTGACTAGTTGATAGTGAACCAAGTTTCACTGGTACCAAGTCTCATCATGGGTGGAGTTTGGATGCTCAGGTAGCAGGCTGTTTTGATGCTCAGACAATGACTCCCCAAATTCCTGAATATTGTGTCCATGCTGCATCAGTATAAGCAACGGGACTTGGACAACAGCATATTTATGTAATGGGTAACATGGTATAGTGAAAAGAACTCCGGATTTGGAATAAGAAAGTGTGGTTTTGAGTTCTGGGATGGGTCTTACACTGGGATGATCTCATTGGCAAGTTATGTGACCTCCTACAGGATCTTTTTCCTCCTCTGCACTGTGGACATTTGCAATATACTAGTACTATTTGCTTCATAAGCTTATTGTGGGAAGAGTTCTTTGTAGACTCAAAGGAACTATCTCATATTAAATAGGCAACGTTATAATGATATACAGCCTTTTCTCACCCCTCTAACTAGGATGCAAAATCTCAGAGTTGAGAAGCCAAGACCACAGAGATCTGAGACCTCCTGTGTCAATCAAGGAGTGATAATACATTTGGAGATGTTTTATAGCAATATCTGTGCCTCAGAACCAAATTATTACATTTTCCCTCTAATTTTGGGGAGGAATAACTCTGTTCATCCTCTAACAGTTTAGTTCTGCTGAGGGAGCAAGCCATAGAAATCTACCTCCTGGTGTACTAGTCCCCCAATAACGGTCATCCTATTTCAACACCTGCGATGTAAGTTAGGAGTGCCTGTGCTACCTCCTATCAGTCCCTTATTCCTATTCTAACACGTTTCTCCTCCCAGGGCCGTCACAACTCAGTTCAGTACTTCTCTTTTGCCATTCTACTCTATATGGAATCCCAATTCCACATTAACAAGCTCATCTCTAGTCTTGAACTTTTAAACCGACACTTACTCTATTCTCCTTGCTTTAATAGAGACCTGTCTCTGCCTTACCACTTACTACAGCCCTCCATACCACTAGATCCTGGTTTCCTGAAATTTCCTCCTCATACCTTTCACTAACGCTTCTATCTAGTCTGTCCAGTTAGTGTTCTAGTTCTCATCTCACCTTCACTGCTAACCTTCACATTCTGGCTAATCACTCACTCTCACCTCTGACTCTTAAAATTGACTTTGATTCCCACAGCTCTATTGAAACTTTGGTGGGGTGGATGTAGGAAGGAAAGAAATGCATATTAATTAAAAAAGATAAAAATCATTTAAAACAAAAAAATTCTTTATGGTTACCCCTGAGTTCCTGATAATACCATTTTTTGTTGCCTTAATTATTGTTGCTGTCCTTTTTTTTTTCTTCTACGTATTTAGATACTACTTGCCATCTATTTGATATGATACTTTCCAGTTCCAAAGCTTCAGGAAAACACTTGGTTCTTGGTTCTTCTACTGTATCTCCACATCCATCCCCTTTGCTAGCTCCTTATACTCTTCATGATCCATTCATGTGAGTGTTCTACAAACCTCCATCTCTTCCACCTCTTTAGTTTCTCCCTCAGCAATACCAATCACTTCCATGGTGTTAACTACAACCTCTATGTAGATAACTCTTGAGTCCTCTAACTCAAGTCCGTATCTTTCCTTTGAGCAATAGACTGAAACCTCCAACTTCTTGGTTGTTCTTCTTTGTTCTCAAAGAGGACCAAAATGATATGACTGTGTTAGAGTCAAGTTACAGTGTTTCTGATTATGATTTATCAGACCAATATGAGCTTGGAATGCTCTTCCACAGGTCAGCCACAAATAGTCCATGTGAACTTTTGGAGTGATGTCTCTAAATTTGTGCATCTCACATTTCTTTTGAGCTACTTCAATTCTGCTTTGCTCATAGAGCACAGTACCTTCTTTGATGAGGGCATGCTATGCTGGGTGGTCCTATGCCAGTGTCTCCCGTGTTACACAATCAATTCTAAAGTTCTTCAGAGAGACCTTGAGAGGGTTCAGCTGCTTATACCACATCTCTCATTGGGTAACTAAACCAAGTTCATTGTCGTAATTGCTAAGCCTGGTTCTCCTTCAGCCTTTGCAATTCTACCCATTGGTAGTACAATTTATCTGATTTCCTACCTGCAAATGCCTAAAAAATGCATAGAAATCTAACAAAAGGAGGGTCTCTACAACTTCTCTGCCCTCACTTCTCAAAGTTGCCAGGTTTTGTCAACTCCAGCTCTTATAACACAAGGTGCATTGGTGCCTTATTTCATGACACCTAGTTCAGGCCCTCATTACCTCCAGTATGGTCTATCACAATGGTCTCCCTATAGTGCTTTTCATTGAAATTCTATTCTTCACTCCTATTTTCATACTGCTTCCGTAATAATATTTACTACTTGGTCATGTCACCCCTCTGCTCAAAAATCTTCCCAAGTTTTCGGTCACCTCTCAAGTAAAGCATTAATTTCTTTGTTTCACCATCAAGGCCCTTTACATTGGATTTGATTCTATCAGGCTTTACCACCTTGACTCGTGTTAACTGTCTTTGTGCTAGTGCCAATATGGACAATTCTGTCCTTCAGCCACACACTATGCTGTCATACTAAGGTGCCTTTGCTCAGGATAATAAAAAATAGTAATGACGAATATTTATATAGCTCTTTAAAGTTAGTAAAGCATTTTACAAATATTTCATGTTATTTTCACAGCAATTCTTGGTAGGTGAGATTATTATAATTCCCATTTTACAAATGAGAAAACTGAGGCGGACACAGGTTAAATAACTTGCCCAGAGTCATACTGGTAGTAAATATCTGAGGCAGATTTAAACTCAGGTATTTCTGACTCTATGTCCAGTGCTCTATCCATTGGGCCACCTAGCTGTGTATTTATATTTACCATCTACCTTTAAAACTGAATTCAAATGTCATTTCTTCTAGGAACCCTTCACTGATCCTCCCACTCCCTGCCTAAAGTTGATAATGATCTTTCCTATCAGTCCTTACATTACACTTAAATCCAATTATTATGCTAGATTGTGTATAATAAAAAAGCAATGGGGTTTAATGGATAGAGAACTGTTCTTAGAACCAGGAAGACCTGGGTTTGAGTCCTGCTACTGGCCCCTCCTGGCCAGGACACATTAGAAAGTGGTTTAACTTCTCAGTGCTCTTAGTCAAATCTCTAAGTTGCCCAAAAGGTGTTAACCCGCACTAGTAGAGGAAGTTTCATTGTGTAGAAGTTCTCTGTACAATAAAATCATAGATAGTTCTGTTGTGCCTAATTGCAATCTGTGCTTGTGTCTTACTCTCCCATTAGACTGTAAGCACCATGATGGCAAATACTCTTTCATATAAACTTTGCTTCCCCACTCCCCCTATCAATGTATTCTGCCTATGCAGTAAACATTTAATGTTTATAGAAAAGAGCTCTTGAAGGGCAGTGAAATGCTTTATTCTTTTTTGTATGTGTTTTCCTAAGATGACTTGCATATTATAGGCAGTAAATGTTTATTTTTAATTCATTTATTTAAAAATAGTATTTATTATATATTTACATTTAATTATTTATTTTTTAGGTAAATGTTTATTTATGAGTCCTGAATCCTTTTCTTCACTGAATCCTCTCTTGTAGACATTGTAGTCTTGGTTACATGAGATGTTAGAGCTAAGGCCTTCACTGGATAAATGCATGTTTTAAAATTTGGTTCTATTTGAAGAGGGCAGAATTAAGGAAGACTGGACTTTTCAGGGCTTGTAATGCAGAACAGGCAGAAAGACAGGTCATTCAAATGACAACAACAACTACAACAATAGTAGTAACAATGATAGTTCACATTTAT
This sequence comes from Pseudocheirus occidentalis, assembly GCA_028646575.1. Taxonomy (NCBI): domain Eukaryota; kingdom Metazoa; phylum Chordata; class Mammalia; order Diprotodontia; family Pseudocheiridae; genus Pseudocheirus; species Pseudocheirus occidentalis. The sequence continues at coordinate 87,055,194 of CM053594.1, forward strand.
CTGGTGCTCTAAGATTTGCAAAGCACTTTCCCCACAATGACCCTGTGACGTAAGGAGTATAAGTGTTATGGTCGCTGACTAGCAAACAAAGAAACAGGCTGAGAAAAATTAAGTGATTTGCTCAGGAACATAATACTAGTATGGATAGGAGCTAGAATTTGGGCACCTTTCATCTTAAGTCCAGAGTTCTTTTTACTGCACCTTAATATATTCCTACGAATGCCATGAAGAACTCTACACAAGAGACAAAGAACCCCCTCATCCAATTTCTGATGACTGCAGAAAGAGTAGCCCTTTATCATTTTATTAAGAAGGAGTGTCTGTGCATGCGTGCGTGCATGTGTGTGTGTGTGTGTGTGTGTGTGTGTGTGTGTGTTTCAGAGAAGTTGCCAACCTGCAGTGGCAGAGGAAGATTCCTGACACCTGCACATTCCCTATACCAATGAAATAACTGGTCCAGTCTCTATGCCTTTTATTGAATTATCTATGCACATGTTTCAGTCCAGTAGAGTGCAGGCTTCTTGAGATCAGAGACTGTTTCATTTTTGTCTTTGTATTTCTAGCACCTAAGGCTGTCCTTGCCACATAGCAGCATCTTAATAAATATTTGCTGAATTGAATTGATTCCTGATATTAGCCTTTCATAGACCCTGGTTGAGCATAAATGCAATCATCATACGATAAGGCCTTTGCCTAATAGGGACAAAGTGTGGCAAGATTGGCAATTGAAAAAGTTTCATTCGTTACAGTGAAGGGATAGTAGCAGATCCCTTGTCTGGCACTATCCAACCTCAATCATACAAGCCCAGGGTATAAAGCACATCATAATCCAAAGCTCAGAAACAGCGTAGAGTGCCAAAATCATATAGACCTCCGTGACTGATACTAGTAATCAGTACAGGGTATCAGAGGAGTCAACAAAGAAAAATGTATATAAGACGATAAACTGCAGAAAATGTACATTGCAATGATATCAAGGTATTTCCCTGTTTTTGGAATAGCCAATGGTAGTACATTATGGAAACATTTCAAGTGGTCTTGAACAAGTTTTTTTCAGGTGCTTCCCTTATTTCCAAGGTCTAATTTACACAAGGGCAGAATTCAGCTATTGAGAAGTCTTCTAATTATCCCAGTATTTAAAGACCTAAATAATAAACCCTGCTGGTGTTCAGCTAATGTTTAATTATCATCATCTCAGATAGTTCTCTTGGGGTAGCTCTGCTGTGCTCTCTGCTACAAAAATGCCAACAGGGATGGCAGAAGGGACGTATTGAGCAAGCGGAGATCCAATAGACTGCTCCCTTGCTAGAAATATGTTCCTCTGGGACTTGTACCTTTAATACTTTAGAGAAAGGCTTAAGTACTTTTTAGGGTGTTGACTTCCATCATAATGTAAGAGATATTCTATTCCTAGGAGAAAACAAAACAAAAAACCCAAACTAACAACAACAACAACAAAACCTCCTTCCACTTGGAATAGATGTTCCCATTCTTCAGAATCGTTATCCTCCATTAAACTGTCCTAAATCTTGCTGTCAGTGAATATTTCTCAATTCAAAATTCAAATATTTCTTTGCTGTGCTAAATTATGAACTGTCTCAATACTTTGTGTCTCTTTCATTGTATTTTGCAATACAATTATTTCTGTATAGCTTTTCCTTACCAGATAGATCATAAGCTTCTTGAAGGCAGCATGCTATTTATTTTTATATGCCTCTCAATACCTATTATGATCCCCAAAGTGCTTTATGTATCCTAGAAGATTAATAAATATTGAATTGAATTGTACTTGAGGATAAACTAAAAAGAGTATTCAACTTTGAGTCATACAATCTGAGCTTGAATCTTCCGCTGAGTAAACAGGTGAGGTAGGACTGCTTTTCACTTAAATTCAATGAGCATTCATTAAGCACCTACTCTATGCCAGATACTATGCTAAACACCGAGGATGCAATTAATAAAAATCCTCAAGGAGCTTGAAGTCTAATGGAAGAAGAGATCAAACAAAAGGAAGCTGAAAGGGGGAGGGGAGGTCACCAGGAGCATACATTTTAAAGGTATGGTATTTCACAGAACCTAAGCCAAGCAGAGCTGCTAATGGAAAATGGAGTTACATGAAAGGTTATGAGTCCTCAGTAAAGGAAGAGTTTTTATTCAATGCTATCCTAATTAAATGTCCAAATAAATATTTTACTGAAATAGAAAAAAAATAATAAAATTCATTTGGAAGAACAGAAAGGTCAAGAATATCAAAAGAATTTTTAAAAAGTAAAGAAAGGAGGTTAGCAGTGCTAGATCCTAAATTATAGTATAAGGCAGTAATTATTAAAGCTATCTGATACTGGCTAAGAAATACAAAGGTAGATCAGTGGAACAGAGTAGAGATGTGTTGTTGGGAAAGCTGGAAAGCAGTCTGGCAGAAATTAGGCATAGACAAATAACTTATACCATTTACTGAGGAGAAGCAAAAATGGATATGTGACCTAGAAATAAATTGAGATGGCATAAAGAAATTAGAATAACATGGAACATATCAGACTTATGGAAAGAAAAACAATAAATGAATAAACAAGAGATAGTGAGCACTGAGGTAAAAAACATTGATGATTTTGATTATATTGAATCAAAATGGTTTTGTACAAATAAAACCAATGCAGTCAAGATTAGAAAGAAAACAGATAATTGGGAAAAAAATTGTAGACACTTTCTCAGATAAAGGTTTCATATCTCAAATATATAAAGAATTTTGTTAAATTTATAAGAATATGAATCATTCCCCAACTGATAGTCAGCGGATATAAACAGGCAATTTCAATTTAGAAATCAAAACTATACATAGTTATATAAAATGCTCAATTCCTCAATTACTTGACTTTTGGGCTCAGTACAACTCTGCTTTCAGAGGACGGAACTTTGTCCCAAATTGCTGGGGTTTTCGCAGCTCCTAGAGCTATTAGGAGGCTACCATCTCTGCAGCCCCCACCAGCTTTGACTCACTGGTCACCCACCTCAGGACCACTACCCAAGACCACTATCCAAATTCAGGCAGGTTACGGCAAGAGCACTTAGCCTCCGAGTGATCGCTGGGCAATCTGCAGGCCGGAAGCTCTGAAGCAGCCACGTGGAGGTGGCTGCAGGGACACAGCTTCAGCTGCTTTCTTGTCCTGAGGGCAGATGGTCGGACCCCTTCTTTCCCCCAAATTTATCCGAGTTTCACTAACCTTTCACTTTGTCCTTGGATCTTATGCATTGATAATTCTGGAAACTGCCACAGCTACTAGTGATCCACTCTCCCAAGTGCTCCAGCCATGGCTTGTCCTGGCCACCCTGGGGCTAACAGCTCCATTTCAGGCCTGGCTAGGCTCGGCTCCCAGCAATGAGCACTTCCTATCCATCTGCCAGGCTGCCTTCAGCGAGAGCTTTGTTTCTCTGTCACTTTGTGGGTTCTGGAGCTCTAAAATTTGTTTAGAGTCATATTTTATAGATGGTTATGGGGGGATGGTTATAGGAGAGCTCAAGGAGTTCCATGGCCATCTTGACTCCTCCCACAGAAGCTTACAATTTAGTATATTTGATGAAACAATTTCTGAGACATTTAACAATAGTAATCAGTAATAGGAGAACATTTATGAACAGGATAAGTTATATAGATAATAGGAGTTATAGGAGTTCCAAAGACTGAAAACTCAATACACATTTATTACATTTTTTTCTAATCCAATTAAATAAATCCTCTCCAAAAACATTTGTTAAGTGTCTATGATGTCTTAGACACTGTGCTAAGCAGTGGGGATTTGTAATGGTAATGGAATTTAAAAATCCCCCAATATTGGCTTAGTTTTTGGGTTGAGTGTTATGTTATGGGAATCTGAAGATCTTCCCTGCGCCGAGGCCCTTTGATAGGATTAAGTGACTTTGAGAACCTTCCTTGATTTGAAAATATACTCTGCCCCCTAATAGGCTGAATGTGATTACATGGAGCCTGTGGCAGGAGGCTTGTTCTTCAGGAATGCCCACACCTTATTGCTTTGTGATTGGGGAGTGGGTCAAGAGGGCTGTGACATTCTCTGATCCAGGAGAAGGCTATGTATACACTGATGTGAGGTTTTGCTTTGGGGGTTCACTTTGGAAAGAGTTGTGTGATTTGGCCAGATGAGACTCTGGGAAGCCCTTGAGCCCCCTGGCTTTGAAAATTCAGATGTTGGTGCTTCCCTCTCTGGTAACTAACTAGGTATGAATGTAATGGTCATATGGTTGGAAGCCTGTTTGCTGATATGTTTCTTTGTCTGCTTGTAGCTTCTGCTTATAACTTTTATTTATATTCTCTGAAGTTCAGGGTGCTGACTTTTTCCCCTGAACTAGGTAAATGATATGTGTTTGATTGATTAAAGTAAGATTGTTAACCCATTTTGAGTTGCTTTCCTTTAGAAAAGCAAATCTAAGAACCTGTGCTAGCAGCCACCCTGGGTATGCTTGGGTGCTTGCTGATACAGGATTCCAAGTAAAAGCAACTACAACAAAAAACAACCAAATTTTCCTTACTCCCTAAAGAATTTAGATTCATATGTCTGGGAAGACATGCACACAAATAGGGACATACATAACACATACAGAGCAGACAGAAAGTAACCTTAAAAGGGAAGTCACTAGCATCTATCAGAGCTGGGAAAGGCCTCCTGCAGGAGGTGGGATTCAAACTGAGTCTGGTGGAAAATAATTAAAGTCAACAAGCCTTTATCAAATGCTTCCTGTGTGCCACGCTAAATGCTGGGGATACAAAGAAAGATGCAAAAAAAACCCCACCAAACAAAAAACAAATCAAACTAAACTGAAAAACAACACCCTAAACAAACAAATAAATAAAAACAGTCTGTTCTCAAGGACCTCACAGTCTGATGGGGAAGACAACATATAAACAATTACGTACATGCAAGATACAGATGGTATATGTTAGTTAGTCACAGAGGGAAACTGAGATGATTCCCTAGCAGTGAGTATGGTTCATTCAAGGGACGGTGTGTTTGTCCTTCATTTTTGAAGAGGGCCATGGCATCAGAGAGATGATGATTTGACTTGCATTTGACTTTGATTTGTGTGAGGGAGGGCTATGCAAGGTCACAAGCCTCACTTTCTCCTCTAGAGTCATCTGGGTTTGTGGCCAGATATCCATCAGAATGACTGAAGATGATCCAGGATGCAATGGGAGAACTTGGCTCTTTTAGGCTTGGCAGTCAATGGAAAGATATACAGAAAGGAGCTGGATTGTCACATGAGAGGGCAGCAAGTTGGCCAGCACAGATAGATTGTATGTTGCATGAAAGTGTAAGAAGACTGGAAAGGTGGGAAGAGATCAAGTTGGGAAGAGTTTTTAATGCTCAATAGAGGAGTTTATATTTGATTACAGAGATAGTAGGTAGCCACTGATGTTTATTGAGTAGAAAGGTTATGTGGTCAGATCTTCATCTCAGGAAAATCATTTAAGTAACTTGTGTGGAAAATGGTTTTGTTTGGGAAGGTACTTAAGAAAAGGAGACAATTACAGGGCTATTACAATAGTCCAGGCTAGGTATGATGAGGGCATTAGCTAAGGGGCTGGTTGTGAATGGTCAGGGATGGCTTAATGGAAGAGACCATATTTAATCTGGATCTTGAAAGATGGGCAAGACATAGTTAGTGGATTGTAGTGGCAACCACACTGGAATACCCAGGATGGCTGCCAGCACAGGTTCTTAGATCTGTTTTACTAGGAAAGATAACTGTTTAAGGGGTCAACAATCTTTTAAAATTATATTTACTAGTTTAGGGGAAAAGTCAGCACCCTGAACTTTAGAAAATACAAGCAGAGAAATAAAGACCAATAGACAGGGCCCCAAATGCCTGAATCAACTTTACAGTTGATTGGACTGAGAGAGCCTTTACATCTGAGCAGACAGGGAGCTCTGAACTTATGGTCACTGAGAATCTTGATTGGGGAAGCTCAAGATCCTTTTCATGAGCTAGCCCCCAAACCAAAATACCAATTTAGAGTATAAATACACTTCTCAGAGACAGAAGACATCACAACGTTTGTGATTCGGGTCTAATTAGCAAAAGGTGTGAAAGCCTTCCAACAAGTAAGCCTTCCCTAAGCAAGCTTCCCTTAATGGGCTCCATCCAAAGTCTGTTAATGGATAGGGAGATCTTAAATCCCTTTAAGATTATTAGGGCACAGAGTGAGAGCATATAGTGGAAGAAAAAGCATGTGCAAATGGATGGTCATGAAAATACGTTCATATTAATTATTAAGTGCTTTTTATTACTGAGGGAACTGCGCTGGTCACTGAGGGAGCTGCAAAGCCTTGATAAGACATACTACCTACCTTCATAAGGTTTCATACCTTGCTCTCCATGTATTCTGCAATCTAGTGACATGGATCTCTTTGTTGTTCCTCACACATGGTGTTCTATTTCCCAGCCCTGGGTATTTTCACTGGCTTTCTCCCATGCTTAGCTTTCTCTCTCACTTTATCTCTGCCTCCTAGCTTTCTTGGATTCCTACAAGTCTCAGCTAAAGTCCCACCTTCTGTAAGAAACCTTTCCTTTTCCTTAACCCAATGCTTTTCTGCTGGGATTATCTTTAGTTTATCCTGTGTATAATTTGTTTGTGCACAGTTGTTTGCGTGTTGTCTCATGTAAACTGTGAGCTCCGCAAGAGCAGGGATTGTTTCTGACTTTCTGTGTCCCTAGAACCTAACACTTGCCAAACAGTAGGTGATTAATGTTTGTTGAATGACTGACATAAGTGAGCATCAAAATAAAAAACAAACAGATTTAGAGACAGAAAAAAAGCTTTATTTACCAAAGGTATTTTCTAATATCATGGAGAATGTCTAGTCTGCATTCCAATGGATAGAGTGGTTCCAATAAGGCCCTTTTAATGCTCATGGTTATGAATAACATTGTGATGGTTCTCCAAGATCTAGAACACAGCAGCTTTTTATATGATATTAACAGTTCCTAAAAATGAATGAAGTTCCCCATAGAGGGAAAACCAAGCATGAAGAATTTATGTGGTCCACATGGTGATGTGTATGCATTATGATAGATAGTCCATAGGAAAAAAATCCATTAGTACATGTATTGGACAGACATTACAGATAGACAGTGAACTGGGTATAGGGCTGAAAAGGAGATTAGGCTGGATTGTCTTTGGAAAATGGAGCAGCCCTTTCAGCGCTATCATTGATTTTCTGACCCAAAAAGTCTAGCTTGCTGGAAATATTTTATGAGCAAGTGTATATAGCTATGAATAGGAACACACAATTTATAAAGAGTGAAAACTAGGGTTTATTTAAAGGGATATAATGCGCTGTATGGTAGGCCTAAATAGGTTCTAGTATTCTAACACTGAGGAATTGTGCTCAAGAAGTGGAAAAAGACCATTAATGAAACATATGCTAGAGAAAAGGATGTGGAATGCTAATGTAATGAGACTGAGGGGTAGAAAAAAAGCTCAGATGCCCCTTTGTTACCTATATAAGCTGAAGAAACTCAAAAGAAACCACTCAGTGCAATGGGTAAACACCATGTGAAATGTTTATGGGAGGACAGAAGATCATAGGTCTCAAGGTGCTAGGGGGTCTCAAAGACCATCTAGTTCTACCTTTCTCTGTCCCCTCCCCCAATTTTTCTGATGAGAAAACTGAGGCCCATAGAGGTTAAATAGCTTGCCTAAGGTTACACAGATAGTATCAGTTATCAGGAAGGTTATTTTGGTTGCTATGTGACAGATAGATTGGAGACAGGAGAGTCTAGGTGTGAGGAGAATTAATTATTAGAGTGATATTATAATAGTCCCCATGAAAGATAATGAATGCCTGAACTAAGGTGTTGGCTCATGAGCGGAGAGGAGATGGATTCAAGTGTGATAGAGCAGAAAGAATCCTAGAGAGTGGCACGAGACGTCCAAGTTTAAAACTTGCCCTAGATACTTACAAATCACTTGATCTACCTGAATTTAGTTTTATCTTCTATACAATAGAAATAATGGTATCCTTATAACATGTGCCATATGTTATTTGTGAGGATTCAATGAAAAAATATATACACACATATGTATATAAATATATACACATATGTACACACACACATATATATAAATGTATACACACATATGTATATGCGTGTGTATGTATATATATATTTATTTTTTATATAAATGTATATCTACCTCAAAGCTCAGGTAGGTGGTGCAATGGACAGAGTGCCATTTCTGAAGTCAGGAAACCTCATCTTCCTGAGTTCAAATCTGACCTCAGGCATTTACTATGTGACCCTAGGAAAGTCACTTAACTGAGTGTTTACCTCCATTTCCCTGGTAAATGAAATGGCAAACCACTCCGGTATCTCTGCCAAGAAAACCTCAGAGTCATGAAAAGTTAGACATGACTGAAAAATTGCTCAAAGAGCTATATAAATTCTACATATTATTTACTTTATCTGCTGTTGTCAAAGGAGCCCTTTCTAGAAGTAGAGAGAGCTCCAAATCCATCCAACAATTCCGTAATTCTATGTTGGAGTATTTACTATATAGACTACATTAAAGAATACAAAGATAGAAAAAGAGCAGTCTACTCTCAAGGAGCTTATGTTCGTGGAAGGAAGTATATAAACACAAACATATATATGTATATACATATACAAGCACATATATATATATATATATATAAATCATTTGATAAGGGAGAAAACACTCATAGCCAGACCTAACTCAAATCTATTCCTTTGGCAAATTAAGACACAGAGAGGGGAAGCACATTGGCTAGGTCACTCTGTTTTTATGATTTTTGAGGTTCTCTGGTATACAGATTGGCATGGGGAAAAACCATTTAATTTGAAGCATCATTTCTAAACCACATAATGTGCCCCAGTAGGAACAACTCAGCAGTTAGTAATTCATAACCCACGTGGAGGTGTGTATTTCAGATATTGGAGTATCTTTAACTGGCAGGACCAATGTAACCAAAGGTGATGGCCTAGTAGTTACCTCAAATTATGTAAAGTTTGCTATTTGAAGCATAATGACAGGAAACCAGAAAGTGGGTGGGCACATTTCTGTGGCTCAGAAAGTGCAAAACATAGAAGAGGCCCCCAGAACCCTGAGGCCGGAAAAGAGGAGCAAATGACTTGGATGCCTTTGTTGTTTCTTAAGAAAAAAAAGAGGAAAGGAAGAATGATTAAAAAAGGGATTCACTTCTAATTTGCTACTAATGATTACACTGCCCAAGAAAGCCTCTCTCCAATTTTGTCTGTCTTTCTTCATTTGCAAAACGGGAATCTTTGTGTAATGCCTGATGACTTTCCAGTATTAAAAATATCAAAGGTTTCTGACACATGGTTGGGGACTTTTGCTTGAGAGCAAGATAACCTTGGGAAATTCTAGTAGCTGGATGGAAAAAGCGACTGTGCCTCCTACGAATTACGAAAAACTTACTCGTGGTTGAACCAACCTTGTTCCCTTTCTCCACTTTTCTTCATCTGGTACAAATATAACCAAAGATAAAAACAGCATCAGGATGAAGGTGGCTATGATGATGATGATCAATTATTTAATTATTTATAATTAATTTCTCAAATTAGCAAAATGACTTCTGTGAAATTGTCTTCTTTTTCAAGTAAAAAGGGGTACAGGGTACAAGAGTGTGAGCTAGCATTTGAATATTGGAAAGAACATTCATTCATTTACCAAACATTTATTTAGTGCCTACTTCTCTCTTCTGGATATTGGGAATACAAAGACAAAAAGAAATCACCCTACTCCCCAGGACCTTAAAATCTAAGGAGGGTGGGGTAGGGGTCTAGAACATGTAAATAGATAAGCAATACAAAATACATAGAAAATAAAATTTTGAAACTATTTATTATCTCATAACACTGACAATTAGAGGGATCAGGAGGTGTCTCTTGTAGGATCTAGGAATTAAGCTGAGCCTTGACGGAAGCCAGGGATTTGAAAAGTCTTAAGTAAGGGAAGGAGAATTCTAGGAATGGAGGATAACCTAAGCAAAGGAAGGGAGTAAGAGATAAAATACCCAGTACAGGGAACAGTCATTGTTGAACTATGTTTCAGTTGTATTTGACTTTTCATGACCCCATTTGGGATTTTCTTAGCAAAGATATTGGAGTGGTTTGCCATCCACTTCGCTATCTCATTTTACAGGTGAGGAAACTGAGGCAAACAGGGTTAAGTGACTTGTCCGGGTCACACAGCTAATAAGTGTCTGAGGACAGATTTGAACTCAGAAAGACAAGTCTTCCTGCCTCCAGGCCCTGCACTCTATCTGCTGTGCCACCTAGCTGCCCTATGGGGAACTGTCAATAAGACCATTTTGGCTGGGATGTACAATGTGTGAAGGAGTGTGAAATGTGAAATCATACTGACTAACTGGAAAAATAAGTTGGATGGAGCCCTGGTGTAAAGTTTTTTTTTTGTTGTTGTTGTTGTTTGTCCTTCATTCTTGAAGAGGATCTTGACATCAGGAAGGTGATGCCATGACTTGCAAGTGAATTGGCTTTAAGTGAGGGAGGGCTGTGAAAAGTCATTGGCCTCATTTTCTCCTCTGGAGACATCTGGGCCCAGTGAGAATGTAGAGGTCAGGATGATTACAGATGTCCCCGTTAAAACACTGAACTATCACACTTTAGAAGTCTGGTGGTGAAGGATGCTTTCCAGTTCTTGGCTAAGAGGAAGCAGACTCATGGTGAAGTATGAGATGGACATTTTCAGACATGACCAGTGGTTGAATTTATTTTACTTCTTGATACTTATGTCTTAATAGGCAGAAATGTATCGACCTATGGATAGATAGTCAGTGAATGGTGAAAAGGGGGTTAAAAAAGAAGAGTATCATTGAAAAGAAAAGTTATTGAGAACAGAAGATAGTGCTGCCTTGAGAAGGATACACAGTATTCTGATTTTTAAAAAGACTGGAAGAGTCAGAAACTGTGAACTATAAACGAGCAAGCTTGTCTTTCAATTTCAGGTAAAGTTTTTTTTTAAAAGTTTATCAAAAGTCTTGGTGAATAAGAATCAGAAAAATAATTGATGATCACAGCTACAAAGCATGGCCTCAATTATGAACTGATCATTCTATAGTAACTTGGCATTTCGGGCCAGGGTTCCCAAATGGGTAGATGAGGATGTGATAGCTCTATCTGACAGCTTCTTATATCGTCTTCTCATTCTTAAATAGAGAGGTAGGCTACATGACAAGAAAGTGAATTAGAACCCAGGTAAATGATGGGGCACAAAGAGTGGCTACTGATGAGTCAAAACTATCATGGAGGAAGATTTCCAGTTGAATGATTGAAAATCTGTACATGGGTCCTTGGTGCTTCACTTTTTTTTTTCCAATGATGCATAAAGTCATGGCTGAAATCCCACAAGTTTGCAGATATTTTAATGGGAGGTTAACTAGCTAATTCATTGGAGCAGACAATGTAAACCTTAAAAGATTCTGAAGGGCTAGGCCATCAAAATTCAAACCATAAGAAGGAACTGGATATTAGTCAATGTGGTCTTGCACATTGGGAAGGGAAGAGAAGGGAAGGGAAGGGAAAGGAAGGGAAAGGAAGGGAAGGGAAGGGAAGGGAAGGGAAGGGAAAGGAAGGGAAGGGAAGGGAAGGGAAGGAGATGTAATGTGGGTTAGAAGCTAATTCATAGAGTGAAATGCTTTGTAGATTTATGAATAATTGAAATAATATGTCTCTTTCCCATTGGAAACATTTACTAACAAGTGTTATAGGTGCATTTAAACCTCAGTGGGAGATGTTGAGTTAAGCAAATGTTGGTCACCACTTTTGAATTGCTAGGGTGTATTATAACTTCAATAAATCCTTGTAACTTGAATCAGCATGCTGAAAATTGTACTCCATCTGCATTAGTCCCAGTGCCTAGAACAGTGTTAGGTACATAGTATGTTTACATAATACATACCTAAGAGTGGTAGTAAGGTCAACAAAGGAATTTTTCTTAAGGGAAGATTTAAATTTTTTTAAAATATTTTTTTACATCAATTCAGTTCCCTAGAAATTCAGCAAAATGGCCAAAACATAGTTTGGTAGATTTTCTTTGGTTTGGAATGAAACATTTTCCTAAACCCAGATGTTGATTTTGGATGGTGGAAACAGGGAATGACGTGAAATCTTGATACAACTGCAACAGGTTAGCGCAATATAATTTGCGAGTGAAATTAACCTCCAGCAGAGGGTAAGTAGACGTTTTAATTATCCAAGTGGACTAAAGTAAAAGAGGACTTCATAAGGAAGGGCATTTCAAACTAACATATTGTTTTAAGACTCTCATTTTAAATACCTATTTTAGAAAGTAAACAGAGCTGTGGCAAAGCCTAACCCATTGTGTCAGCTTCAGAGTAGTCAAAATGAGTGCTGATTATACCGACAGAGAAATTTACATCACTCATTAATTGGTTAGTCAATAAATATTTTGGGTCAATAAACATCTGGAGTTAGCTGCTGGTTATTATGAATCTAGGAGAAAACAGAGGAAATATGCTAAAAGAATCAAGAAGGGTACACTAGGGCTAAAGATTTATGGACTACCCACATTACTTCTGCTAAGACTAAATGTGGACATATCATTGTGGTCCTGTTTAGGGACCATAACTTGGTGGTTGGTAAAATACTTTGGACTGTGACCCCAGACAATACTGGTATGATATCACCTATATTATTATCTTTTCTGTACATTGTAGAGCTACTTGAAGATGAAGTTGACTAGTGGCTATATATAGCATGTAGAAAAAGTAGGGAGCGAATAGGGAGCATCCACTAATTTCATCTGATTCTGGGTTGTGGGAGTAGTGTTGGTGGTAGATCTTTAGTTATTTTCATTTTTGTTTTTTGCTTTTTGGAGGGCAGTTGGGGTTAAGTGACTTCCCCAAGGTCACACGGCTAGTTTTTGTGTTAAGTGTCTGAGGCCGGATTTGAACTCAGGTACTCCTGACTTCAGGGTCGGTGCTCTATTCACTGCGCCACCTAGCCGCCCCCAATCTTTAGTTATTTTCAATCATCACAGGACCTGCCTCTGAAAGTGGATGGATTCCAAACTTGGCATATCAACACATACCTGACCAACGTCTGCTTCCTTTCCCCACTGTTAGAGTACAATAATAGGGAGACTAGACTAATGCAAGTCAAATACTATGTAAGGAGGATTTTTTTTTAGTGTAGCATGCTTATAGTTTTGATGAATCATTTTTCTTCTTTTTTGTTTTGTAAATTTCTTTTTTTTTTCTTAAGGTAAGTGAAGAAAATAGAATTTTTGTGTTCCTTAGCCATTTGTCAATATAAGTGAACCTTAGAGTTAATTCTCCTGGTCATTCAGGAAAGAGTCATTCAATTTAGACTGGGCAATTTTTTCCCTTTTTTCCTCTGAAAAATAAAAAGGTTTGAGCTAGATGAAGTCTAAGGCATGTTTCCAACTCTCACAGTCTATAACTCTTAGACATAGTTCAGGGAATGGAGATTCTTAGGATGCTAGTTCTGAGTAGTTGAATTTCCTGGGATTAGAGAGGTTTCATTTAATGCAACAAATTTAGGGCAAAGTCAGAATTCTTTGGCTGTCTTCTCTGCTCTCAACCATCCTTTCTATGAGGGAGTGCTACTTTTCCTGTGTTTTTCAGAAGCAAACAGGTGCTTTAGTGGAAAGAGCACTGGGTTTGCTGTCAGGAAGACCTGAATTCAAATCCAACCACAGACATTAACTATGGGATACAGGGCAAGTCTCTTAAACTCCATTTACTTCAGTTTCCTCATCTGTGGCTAATAATTGCACTTGCCTTCCAGAGTTGGTGTAAAGATAAAATGAGATGATACTTGTAAAGCATTTAGCATAGTACCTGGTAAATAGTACCTGGCGCTTAATAAATGCTTGTTTCATTTTCCCTTCCAATAAATGCATCATAATAATTAGATGATTCATGGAATCATTTACTGGTAAGTTGGGATGTTCTGAATTTTCTTAAAATCCTTTGCCAGTTTGTAGTTATGGGATGGTAAAATGAAGCTTTAATAACAATTCAACCCAATTCACAGTCATTTATTAAGTATTCACTATGTTCCAGGTATTGCATTAGACAGTAGGGATATGAAGACAAAAATGAAACATTCTTTCCCTACACAAAGTAATTTCTAAAGTTTAGAGCATTAACAGTGGAGGGTAGGGTCAGCAAAGGTCTTGCGTAGGAGGTACCACCTGAATTGGACTTTAGAGAAAGCAAGGAATTCTATGAACTAGAAGTGAGGAGAGAGACACAATGGCCACCTATGCAAAGGGCATATGACAATTATCTAAATGTCTGAAGGACTATAATGGGACAAAAAATTAAACTTCTCATGTTATTTCCACAGCGCAGAACTGGGATTAATGAAAGTTATACAGAGTTGTATTTTAGTTTCCGTACAAAGAACTTTATGATAATCAGAGCCATCCAACAGAAGGACAGATTGCTCATATAGTCATGAGATCATAGTCATTGGAAGTGTTCAAGCAAAGGTAGTGAGATCATGGAGGTCAAATGGATGTTAGGTAGGTTGGAGTATCTCATTTCCAACTCAAAAATCTTCAGCTTTTCCTCTAAATCGCTCTTAGAAGTTTTCCCCGATAACTTTAGAAAATCCTGTTAGACTAGAAAGAATGATTTGAAGTCAGAGGACATGGGTTTGAACAGCTCTATGACTTTGGGTAAGTCATTTCATCTTTCTAGGTCTTGGTTTCCTCGTCTATAAAATTATGGGCTTGGATTAAATGACCTTTAAGGCACTTTCCAGGTTGAAATTTGTGATCCCATGATTCTTTCCTTTCTATAACTCCTTAAATATGTAATTGGGGATGGGAAGGAAGCACTGGCTAGTGGGCCAATCCTTGGACTATATTTGGATTACTTTTCCTTGTTTCCAGACAAGAATGGAGACTTAGAGAGTCTACTATGGGCAATGTGTGACTTGACTGAGGGGAAAGGGGGGTGGTATTATATGGTGGTGAGGAGTCTTTTGGTTTGCTGCAGAACCAGAGAAGCTGATTCAGGAGAAACTGAGCCAGAACTGAGTCTTAATCATAATAATATATTATATTAATTATAACATATAATAATAATATATTATTATTAATAATAAACTGAGTTTTAATTGACATATTCTTCTCTTGGTCCTTCAGGGATTGGATATAGAGAAGTGCTTAGCTTGGCCAGAGGAGACTCTGGGCAGCCATTAAGTCCCCTGGCTTTGAAAAACCCAGATGTTGATGCTTCCCTCTCTGTTAACTGTGAATAGGTATGGATGTGATGGTCAGATGGTTGGAACCCTGTCTGCTGATTTGTTTCTTGGTCTGCTTGTAACTTGTGTTTTTATTCTCTGGAGTTCAGGGCGCTGACTTTTTCCCCTGAACTAGGTAAATGTTTGATTGATTAAGGTAAGACTGTTAACCCATTTTGAGTTGCTTTCCTTTAGAAAATCAGATCTAAGAACTTGTGCTAGCAGCCGCCCTAGGTATGCTAAGGTGCTTGCTGATACAGCTACCCTCTGAGACCCAACCTTCCTCTATGAGTAGGAGTTGAAAGAATGAGCCAGAAGGGCCTTTATTTCAATCACCAATGTTCCAACATAGCATAACAGCTTACAATATATTGCCCTACTCCCTGTTTAAATAATTATTAAATTAATTAATTAATTATTAAATAATTTAGCATTTTATTATATACTTTCTTTTAGGATCACAGGAATTAAAGTCTTAAGGATATTTGAGATCATCAATTAGGAAACAGTCTCAAAGAGTCTGTTTGATTTGCCCAAAGCCATATAGGTAGGAGATGTCAGAGCTAGGATTCAAACACAGGTCTCATAACTTAAAATCCTTCTACTACACCATGTGGCCAGTTCTTTAGGAACTGTTCTGAGCATGTAGGGCCTTTTCAGAATAATGGTTAACATTTATATATCACTTACTATGTGCCAGGCATTATGCTAAATGCTTTACTATTATTATCCCATTGCAATTATTATCTCAAAATTCTCATTTTCCTTACATAGTTTCCATATGAAGAGGAAATTTTTTTTAACCTTTTTTGTTACTCTACCACACCTACTTTAGTGATAAGTATGTGACAGGTATTAAAATAGAAGACTTGTTATTTTAGGAAGAACATTAGATTTGATATGATCACATTCATCCATTCAGCAACTGTGTGTTCATGGATAAGACATTTCTCTGAGATTCTGTTTCATTACTTGTAGAGAGAGTCAACTAGAACAGTTATTTCAATTGAATCTAACTCTATGTGACTTCATTAGGGTTTTCTCAGCAAAAATATTGCAGTGGTTTGTCATTTCCTTCTCCAGCTCATTTTGCAAATAAGAAACAGAGGCAAACACGATTAAGTGACATGCGCAAGGTCACATAGCTAGTAAGTGTCTGAGGTCAGATTTGAACTCAGGTCTTTCCTTACTCCAGGGCTTCTGCATTATATGCTGCACCTTTGTAGGGGGGAAGACCCCTCTCCATCACATATGTATTTTTGTTGTCATTCAGTCATGTCTGACTCTTTGTGACCTTATTTGGGTCAACTGGCATTAATTGCCCACCATGTGCCAGACATTGTGCTGGGAATACAAAGAAAAGTCAAAGACAGTCACTACTCTCAAGGAACTCCCAAATGAATGTAGGAGGCAACATGTATATATATCCATGTACAAACAAATTATATACAGGATAAACTGGAGATCATTATCCAAGGGAAAATGCCAGCATTAAAGGGGTTTGGAGGAGGCTTCTATCTTTGAGATTTTAGCTAACACCTGAAAAAGGTGAGGGAGTCTAGGTAAAAACTTTGTAAAGTGGGGGTAATGATACAGGATGCCCATTGTGGAAGAAACCTTAGCCCACAGAGGTTAAGTGATTTGTCTGGAGTCACAAAAGTGTCTCTGCTACTCTTTACCTAAAAAAGGGTTATTGTTAAGAAAGCACTTTTCAAAGTATTGTATAAATAAGGTTGATTAATTGAATTAGGATGGTAGAATTTCTGATTCAGAGGGGACCTTAGAGGCCATGTCCATCAATGTATTGCTGACCAACAGTTCCCTCAAGAATCTTAACTAGCAAAGTAGGGGAGGTTTGCTCAGGGTGCAACCCAAGAAAGTAGGTCTGCCTCAGGACACTTGTGGTAGGGACAATATCTGCCATATAAGTCAGGATAATTTTTACTTAGGAGATAATAAAATTATCCTTGGGACTTCCATTTGTTCATGGAACGAAGGCTCAGGACACTGATATGCCTTCCTGGTTGATCAATGCATGAGGAAGCAGACTCTTTTAGGACTCTGGCCAGTAGACCATCATGGCCAATGCAGAAGCAGGAAAACTATGCCCAATTGAATCATGGCTGGGCACCTTATTGAATCTCATATCCCTGCTACGGTAAAGCAAACCTTCTTTTCTTAATTGCTAAATAATGTGAATTTCAAATTTTGTTCCAAAGTAGAACCTGAACTAGCAGATCAGTTTGAGTCAGTATGGTCCTAAGACAACATTTTTCAGTCTGTATGCTGCTGAAGGACAGAGATTAGGGAGAAGTGAACAGCCACTGGCGAGAGAAAGCATACTCTGAAACACTGAATTTTTTAGGCTGCTGAAAGGTGAGGAAGAGACAAGGACTAGACAGAGGAGATCACACTTTGGGAGAGTGCTGCAGCTCTCTAATTTTCTGCCTTGGTGGAAAACCCCAGTGACCCCACCTTAGTTACAGCTGTATTCAGGTACTTGACAAATCATGATTCAGCTACTTTTTAAAGACCTCTGGTGCTAGAGAACTCACAACCTTTTCAAGCCATGCATTCTACTCTTGGATAGTTTGGACTACTGGGAAATTTTGCTTTATATCAAGCTAAAAGTTCACCTCTCTGCTCCTTTCACCTATTATTCCTAGTTTGTCCAGAAGGGACAAGCAGGGCAAGTCTAAAATACTCTCTACATCAGGAATCTACAAAAAAAATGGGGTCTGCCCCCTGTTTTTGCATGGTCCTCAGATATAAATTTTTCAATTTTATTTAAATATTTTAAATTTATTTAAATAGCAATATTTAATAATTTATTTAAATAATAATCTTTTAATGATTTCAATATATTATTTAAAAATATAAAAACCATTCTAACCTTGTAGGCCATAGTCAGGTTATAGGAAAAGGCCTACAGGGTTGTATTTTGTCTGACCTCCTGCTCTATGTGACAGTCCTTCAGACACTTATACATATGATCATCTGCCCCTACTTCTTCAACCATTCTCCCCAACCCCTGCCACGTCTTCTCTAGTAACATATTCAATTTCTAGGAACATATTCAATTTCTCCAGTTGATCCTCTCATGGCGTATATTTTGGCAACCTGGCTACCCTCTTCTGGCTTCTTTCTAGGTTGTCAATGTCTTTCCTAAATGTGGTACCAATATCTAACCACAGTACTCCAGGTAGAATCTGATCAGGGAGCTATCACCCTCATATAATTGGATAGTATACCTCTTAATGCATCAAAAGCTTAAATTTGCTTTCTTGGTTGTAATTGATTCCCATTCCAATCCCCTACCATTTCAACAAATGTTCATTAAGCACAGTGTATCCTACCCTCAAGGAGCTTACATTTTGCTCAGGGAGCTAGTTGATTGATATTGGAGAGTATACAGGCCACAGTTTTCCCTATAAATAGTGAAAACATGGGCACACTTATCTATATGTGTACAGATAAGCAAAGTAATTTCAGGAGGGAAAGGTTCTGACAAATGGAGATTGAGTAAGAGTTCGTAGCATTTTCATATTTAGATGCTAATCCACTGGATGGAAGAATAAGACTCCTTGATTTGTGGGTTAATCAGTTTGTCTTAGACTAAATTAGTTTAGAAAACACTGGACCATACCCCTCTAGAACACTGGCACAGTCCTGCCATTGTCATAAAAAGAACGGCAGTCATTCTTTCTGCTGAAAGGTTTGATTGAAATTTAACATTTGACTCATTTATTCTGTAACCCACTGAGACAATTGCTGCTCTCTGTGCATTTTGGTGAGAGTTTCTTTGAAGAGGCCCAGTCTTCAATGGAGGGCAAAGTGAGATGAATCACTGGCCCACTTCTCTTGTCTCTGGAGGGTTATTGCACATTAATGAGGGCTAACATTGCTGACAATACGATCTGTCAGTTCAGAGGCTAAAAGATCAGAGTGTTGGCTTTGTTCCAGCTAGCAAGACCTTGACACTAGATTCAGAGGTTATGCACAGCTGAAGATGCTAACTTCTGAAATGAAACCCTTGTCAAAGCAGAATTGTAGAGACTGTCAGATATTCCACTTGCCAAACATTTTGAGTAGCAGAATTCAAGAATGCCTTCTACATATTCCCTTAAAGTTTGGCTTTTAAAGCCCTTCACAACCTGCCTCTTTCCTACCTTTCCAGCCTTCTTATACATTACTCCTCTCCATGAAATGGACTATGTGATCTAGACACTGGCCTACTTGCTCACCCTCAAACCAGGCACTCAATCTCTTAACTGTGAATTTTCATTGGCTTTCTATCCCCCATACCCAGAATGCTATCCCTCCTAATTTCTCCCTCTTAAATTCCTTGGCTTTCTTGAGATGTCATTTTTTTTTCAGAAAGTCTTTCCCAATCTCCCTTAATGCTAGTACCTTACCTCTGAGATTCTCTCCAACTTTTCCTTTATGTGTCTTGTTTGTAAAGTTGTTTTCATGCTAGTCTCCATAATTAGATTGTAACATCCTTGAGAGAAGGGAATTGGGTCTTTGTTTATTCATTTATTTGTTTGTTTATTTATGTCATTCTTTATATGTCCAGTGCCTGGCATATAGGAGACACTTAATAAATGCTTGTTGATTTGGCTTGCCTTGATTACAGGTATACTTAGTTGTTCGATATTTCAATGCATTGACCTCATTTATGTGGACACTCCTTCCATTGGTAGAGATCACATGCCTTTTTCACCCAATGTTTTTCTTGCCCATGTTCTTCTCTAGATCTTCTACAGATAATCCATTCAATAGATTACTCACCTTCTTTTAGGACAAATCACATTTAAATTCAAAAGGAACTGCAGGGCTGACCATTTGTTATATCTTGCTCTCATTTTATGACCAACTCATCTCACTTTCCACTTCTTTTCCTCAGTGATATTCCTTAGGCAACTTATTAAGTAAAGGTCATCTTTAAAATAAAGTACAAAACCCATGACTTCACATTTCTATCCATGACTTTTCATTATTTCAACAAACAAGGAGAACTAGAGGCTTCAATATGAGGGGGCAAAGTTGATCTCATAGGTTTCCCTATGATTGGACTATTGGAACCTATGACTTGAATATGTCAATGGATGGGTATGCATCATTCAAAAAAAACTGGAAAACATCTTCATTATACTTGATGTTTGACAACTTCAACATAAATAAATTTGATTGAATCTGTAAAATCTTTTCTAATATCAAACAAGGATTTTTGGGGGGTTTGTCTCTCCTGTTTTGAATTTCTCTCCAAAACACCAATATATATCCACCCCAGTTTTCTTTCCATACCCCTGTTTAGGGAATTTTGACACATATTTACCGATATTTGCCAACATAAGAGTGCCTCTTTAAACTAGGATGTTGGTATGTCCCTTGTATGGAACCATAGATTTGCAGAATCTCATATTTGGAAGGAAACTTGGAGGTGGAAAGAATATAGAAAGTGATATCAGAAGACATGAGTCTGCTCATCTCCAGTGATTCCTCCCAGGCTCTGAATCTTACTGTAATGCATTGGGCAAATTATTTTACTGCTCTGGTGATCAGGTTCCTTATCTGTAAAATGAGGGAGTTGGACTAGTTGATTCTAATCAATACCCTCTTATTTTCAGCAGATCATTCCCATTATTATCCCTATTCTTTCTTTGATTTCAATGTCTCCTTAACAACTGTATTCTATGTTGCTGTGTACAAATACACATGCCTCCTCCATCTCAGAAAAGTATTCTACTTAGATCTCACCATTGCCACTAGCTATTACCATATTTTTTCCCTTCTCTTAGCTAAACTTCTTTAGAAAGCCGTCTATACTAGATGCCTACACTTCCTCTCCTCAATCTCTTTTCTAAACTCTCTATAATTTGACTTCTGACTTCTTCATTCAACTGAAACTTCTCTCCCCAAAGTTATCTGTGACCTCTTAATTACCAAATGTAATGACTTTTTTTTGATACTCATTCTACTTGAACTCTCTGCAGTCTTTGATACTATGAATCAGTCTTTCCCATTGGACACTTTCTCCTCTCTATGACTTATTGACGCTGCTCTCTCCTGGTTGTCTTTCTGACCCCTCCTTCTTTGTCTCCTTTCCTGAGTCTTAATTCATGTTATATCCGCTAAGTGTGGGTACATCACAAGACTATGTATTGGGTTGCTTCCCTTTTTCTTTGATAGTCTATCATTTTTTGTTTCTTATCGTCTTCCATGGATTCAATTTTTATCTCTTTGCAAATGATTCCTAGATCTATATTTCCAGCTGTAGATTTTCCAGTCCCCTATCATCAGATGCCTTTCCTCCTCTTCTAATCTTTTCTTTTTCTGTTAAGGGAAGCACAATCCTCTCAGTCACTCGTGCTCACAACCTCCATGCCATACTCAGATCTGAGCTTATAATTACCCCATATGACTAATGTTTTCAAGTCATGTTGTTTTTACTTTTCTTATGCATCTCATATTTGTCCTATTTGCTCTACTGACAAAAGTCGCCCTGTTAGTTCAGGCCTTCATCACTTGTCATCCAAGCTATTTTGAGAATTGTCTAATTGTTTTCCTTGCCTCAAGCCTTCCTGCCACTCTAATCCATCATTCACTAAGCTATCAAAGTGATTTTCCTAAATCGCAGGTCTATGTTACCCTACTACTCAACAAACTCTTTCTTTTACCTGTAGCATCAAATGTTATATTTGGCATTTAACTCTCTTCACAACTGGTCCCCTTCCTCCCTTCCAATCTTTTTATACTCTGCTCCCCTCTTTATACTCTATGACTCAACTATTCTGAACTATTTTTGCTTCTTCTCATATACTATTTTATTTCCAGTCTTTGCACCTTCATATTGATTGTCTCTATATTTGGAATACTCTTTCTCTTCACTCCTACCTCTTAATTTCTTTAGTTTCCTCCAAGACTCAACTACTTTTGCAAGAGACCTTTTCTAGTTCCCCTAACTACTAATTCCTTCCCCTCCAAAATCACCTTCCATTTACTCTCTATATATGGTTGATGTGCTTAGTTATTTTTTTTTCCATCTTCTCTCCCACTAGAATGTCTGCTCCTTAAGAGCACGGATCAGGTTTTTGTATTTTTTTGTATCCCCAATGATTAGCTGAGTACCCAGCACCATCAGTCAATAGCATCTGACTCTTCTTGACCCTACAGACCATAGTGCATCAATATTGTCCATGTGGTTTTCTTGGCAGAGATAATGGAATGATTTTGCCGTTTACTTCTCCAGTGGAGAAAGAGAAACAGATATTAAATGATTTGCCCAGGATCACACAGCTAGTAGGTGTCTGAAGCCATATTTGAGCTTAGGCCTTCTTGACTCCAGGCCCAGAACCCTATCTTCTAAGCCATCTAGCTGCCTCCTACCAAGTACTTGGAAAACTTTTAAGAAATGTTGGTTTATTGATTGAATTGTCTGATTTCCTAGCCTCTGCTTGGAAACCCTCAGTGATAAGGAAATCATTATTTTCCATAGCATTGCATTTGCCCTGAGGTTTTCATGCATTGTAGATTTTGTCATTTTGGTTATTTTATGATCCTATAAGATAATTTCAACAGTATTTTAAAATGTTTACTTTATAGCCTGTCCAACTTTACAGATTTGGGGGAGGGATGATGATATTCAGTATCTACCAATAAATATTTGAAATATATTTTATGACCATATGATTTCCTCAGATAAAAAAATATTAAGCAATTACTTAAGGATGAATTATTATGAATGATTAGAGTTTAAAATATTTAAAAATTTTTAGTGTGCGAATCATATAATTTACATTTAAAGGGGTTCAAGAGGTCATCTAGTTTAACTCCCTGACTAATACATCAAACTCCTCCGTAATAACTTTGGCAGATGACCATCTAGCCACTGATTTAGCACTTTCCTGTTGGGGAACTTATTTTCTAAGGAACCTGCCTATTTGTCTTAGTTCTAATTTTTAAATACTTTTTACTCATTTCAATCTGAAGTCATCTGTCCAAAAAGTCATAATAGAAGCTATTAGGGGCCTGTGAAAAAGGGAAAATGAAAAATTAGAATGTGGGAGATTTAGACAACTCTATCTTGCAAAATTTTTAGGGGGAAGGATGTTGAAAACCTTTTTGTAAAACTTATCTTTATCTCTGTTTCTATCTATATCAACTTGTATACATCTATTTATATCTACATTTCTATATCTCTCATCTATATCTATATCAGCTATGTATATATCTACTGTGATCTATCCATCTCTCTGTCTGTCTCTGTCTCTGTCTCTCTGTCTCTGTCTCTCTCTCCTATTATCTTGGATAAGGAATAAAATCTACTCACTCCCAGTTCAACTCTCTCTCCAGATGGTTCCATCTCTTCAGCATACTTGGTCACTCTGCCCTGAGGTCTGTTCTCCTAATTGATTAATTCATGAGCTACCTCTCCATTTCATGAGCAGTTTCACTCATGCTCATTCTATTCCCAAATCAACTCATTCCTTAGAAAATTCCATGTACTCAGCAGCAGTACTTATCTATCCAGGGAAAGCTAACATTATTCAAAATTATAATATTTATTGAATATTCTTATAGAGAAGTTCAATTGTTTAAATAATAATAAAAGAAAATATATCCCCGTACAGAATTTCTTCAAATGACTGCCCCTTTAGCCTCCATAAAAGTCTTATTCTGACGCCTTATTGTGAGAAGATGATTTATGGTTCTTAAAGGTTATAGCAGTCAAGAATAAACTATAACACATTCAACAAAGCAACTAGATGTATAACTAACCTTAGGCAATCTCTCTTGGCCTCACTTTCTTCAGCTATAAATGAGGTTAGACTATATAACTTCTAAGACCCCTTAACTATTCTTTCCTGTGTCAAAAGGCCTTTGAGTATTGTACCATTTGATGATGAATTCAACTAAATAAGGTCTAGCCTAACTAAAGATAAAGACTCTTATTTCCAGTTAATTGCCCATTAGATGATAGTTAAATGACCATGGGAACCCAATTTTAATTTCATACCATCAGATATCTTGCCTCTATTGCACTGGTAATGGTGATGTTACTGCTGTCACTTTATGAAAGTTATGTTGGCAGGTCCAAGTTTCAAAAAGTTTATTCGCTCTCTGCCCTCCCCCTCCCCCCACTTCAAATTTTGTCCCTGCAATTAGGGTATACTGCCATCAAGTGGCAATGTGTCCCTTGATCACAAGATTTGAATAGTAATGTATCATATTCATATATCATGTTCATATATCTCGTGTGATTAACTAAGAGAGAGGTTGACACTCATTCTCATCCATATATAAGTATTATGTAATACCTATTATTAAGTATTTATGACATATATATGTATACATATATAAATATCAATCACACACATACACACACACTCACACAAACTCATATAGTCTCTGTGTCATCCTTCTCCCCACTCAATAAGCTCCATTGGCTTCCTATAAGCTCCAGAATCTAATATAAAACCTTCTGTTTGGCCTTCAAAGACCTTTAAAACCTGACCTTTCTTAGCTTCCAGTATTCTTGAACTTTGCCTAACTTTACATCCTGTTTAATTCAGTGATCCTGGTTCCTTGCTGTTCCTTGAACAAAACATACCACATCCCAGCTCCAGACTTTTTCACTGACTCTCTGCTATGCCTAGAATTCTCTTCCTCCTTATCTTCCTCTATTGACTTTCTTGGTTTCCTTCAATTCCCAGCTAAAAGTTCACCTTCTTCAAGAAGCCTTTCTGATCCCCCTCAAAGCTAGTGTCTTCTCTCTGTGACTAGTTCCTCCTAATCCTGTATATATCTTACTTGTACATTTGTCTCCCCATTTGATTGTAAGCTCTTGAAGGCAGGGGACTATTTTTTGTCTTTCTTTGTATCTCTAGAATTTACCATTGTGCCTTAAGAAAGTCAATTAAACTCTCTAGGTCTCAGTTCTTTATGTGTAAAATGAAGGGAAGAGGGGAAGAGCAATTCTTTCTTTGGTATTCAAAGACATTAATAACCTAGCCCCCTTCCTACCTTTGCAGTGTCTTTTATCATGCACTCTTTGATTCAGTGACATTGACCTCCTGGCTATTTCAGAACAAGATACACTATCTCTTGGCTCTGGGCATTTTCTCTGCCTGTCCCTTAATACTTCTATGGTCACATAGATGTCACTATTCCCTCCAGTGATTTAGATTGCTACTCAGCCATAACAATTCATTTTATGTGACTTTTGATCATAATCTCCCATAAATTCACCACCCAATACTCTAGGGGTCTTCTCCTTTCCCTCTTTACATCATGAGGATACCAGTTGAGTGTGAAGCCTGTAATCCCCTGCCATGTAACCAACCCATCTTTTTTTGTATTATACATTCATTTGATGAAATTTCTCATATAGAGAAATCTAATGAGTTAATCATACAATTGATAATAGAACTCATCACTCTATTCTCCTAGCCCAGAATTTGTGAAGTACCTGAATTAATGATATCTTTTAGAAACAAGCTACTAAAGAAAAAAAAGTCTAGAGCAAAAGGTGGAATTTACTTGTGATTTTTAATGATGATCAATTACACCTTATTCTAACCAATGTATTTCTCTCTTTCTCTTTCTTAGAATTCACGTATCACATCAAAGTTCTGAAAAGGGATTCATAAGTTTCAGTAGACAGGGTTCTGTCCTTCTGCCCTTCTTCATACCTCTAACCTAGGAGTAAAACATGAAAACTTCTTAGAATTTCTGGCTCAGGAAATCATCCCTGTAATGACTGCTAATGTCACCCCTCAAACGGTTTAGCATCCTCAGAGTTCTTTTTCATCCTTTCCACATAAAAGAAGGAAGAATCTTTGAAAAAATATAAATAAAAATGGGAACTGGAAAGAACACGAGGAGTCCTCTCGTCCATTTTACATGCCTTGGTTTCTAATGAGGGAATAAAAGGTAGACCTCAGTGCTGATCATAGAATAATAGCGTGTATAACCTTCCTTTTGCAGGATGCCTCTGATACTGGCTTCCTTACTGTTCTTGCACACAGCACTCCACCTCTTTACTCTGAGAATTTTACCTGGTTGCTCCTCACCCCTGGAATGCTTTTTCTCCTCTTCTCTACCTCCTGTCTACCCTGAATTCTTTCAAATGTCAACCAAAGTCCCACTTTTCTTTTTCCATTCCTCTTACTTTGTCTTAGTGCCTTCCCCTTGAGTCTATCCCCAATTTATCCTGTATATTTCTTGATTGTATGTAGTTGTTTGCATGTTGTCTACCCCATTAGCCTGTGAGCTCCTGGAGAATATTTTTTATTTCTTTTTTCATGTACTCAGCATAATGCTTTGAACATAATAGGTGCTTAATAAATGCCAGTTGACCGATTGAACAAAAGTGCCTTTAAACATCGTGTAATTGAGTTGTTCTAGTTTATAGATGAAGAAACTGAGTAATACAGAAAGTGACCTGCCTAATGTAAATAATAGCAAAATCTATAGCACAAGATTTGAATGTAGATCTTCTGATTTCCAGTCCAGTGGTCTTTTAAGTAATCCACAGTGCTTCTCCCTGCCTTTTTCAATTTTATTTTGATTTTCATTTCCAAATTCTCTCCTTCCCTTTATCCTCTCCCTCACCCATTAAGAAGGCAAGAATTATAATATCCATTATACATATAAAGTCTCACATTACTCATGTTCTGTGGGGAAAAAATAAGAAAAAGAAAGAAAATATGATTGAATGTGCACCCTGAGTCCATTAGTTCTCAACCTGGAGAGTGTCCTAGCACACTGCTTCTCATATCATTCTATAATTTTCCCATAGTTTGTTTATTATACTTCCCCAGTCAGACCAGACTGTGAACTCTTTGAAGGCAGGAAATGTATCTTTTCTCTTTTTATTGCACATTCATGCATCCATCATGGTACAGAACACATGATACATATTTACCAAATATATATCAGTCTGTTATCATCCAAAATACCATCCGTGAGAAATGTTGATCAACAGCTCTCTTCATGCATGCAGAATCTTAAATGACATTGGGTGGAGTTTGTTCAGCAAAGCTGAACCCAGCTGCACTTGGACACCTTCAAAGAACACAATCTAATTTGAATAAAATACTTCCTCAATTATTATGTGACTGCAAAACATAGAATACAATAGTCTCCAAAGAAGTGAAATTCTCAAGCACCAAAAGGGCTTGTGTTGTGTTTGTCCTTCCCTCTTCAAGAGCACCATGGCATCAGGGAAATCCTTGACTTTGACTTGAGGGAGGGAGGGCTGACCAAAAGGGGAATAGAAAGATGCGTGGTGGGTGTGAGCAGTGAGTACTGGGCACTGTGGCAGGTGCTGGGGATACAAATGAAGGGGAAAAACCCCTAACAGGGCAAAAAAAGAATGACATCAAAGAACTGGTTTTTAAAAATTTCATCAAAGAAATATGTAATACAAAAAAGAAGATGGGCTAGTTACATGACAGGGGATAACAGGTCCCACACTCAACTGGTATCCTACCAATGTAAAGAGGTAAAGGGGAAGACCCTTAGTATATTGGGTGGTGAACTTCTGGGCGATTATGATTTAAAGTCACATAAAGTGGGTTGTTATGGCTGGCTAGCAATCTAAATCACTGGAGGGAATGTTGACATCTCTGTGATCGTAGAAGTATTGGAATATTAGAGTACTTACTCAATAGATTAGCCTGGTAATCCAGGCACTTTATAACCTGGCTCTATGGGAAACATTTTTCAAACTTCTATCTTATAGTTTAAATCTATAACTACGCTCCCTCTAATCCTACCTCCAACTTACTGGTCTGGATTGTTGCCTATACACACTTTAGTCATTCCTCTTTGATAATGATGCCTTTGTTCAAATTATTCCTTCCTACTTAACACATTTCCTCTTCTTCTCCCTTTAACTACCCTTTAGCTACCATATCCTCTATAAAGCCTTCTCCTACTACTCTAACCAGAAATGATCTCTTCTTTCCCTTGACTTAGAAATGAGATCAATTGAATAGTGTATTTTCAATTTTATCATGCCATTTATATCCATTTAACTATTAGTTAAATTTTGAATTCCTATTAATTTTCTTTTCCCCTCACCAACTAGACTGTAAGTCAGATGAGGTCAGGGAACATATCAAATACTTTTTATAGAAACACAGTCCCGGAAATATGGTGGGAACTCAAAACACATTTATTAATTTCAAAATACTTGAAGATATCTATGTCTTTATCTTATTTTTCTAGTTCAGAAATTGATCCTGGATCCTAGATCCAATTCTTAACATGTGTGTGTGTGTGGGGGCAGTCTGATGAAGCCTATGGATCCCATTTCAGAATAATTTTTAATTGTATAAAATAAAATACATAGGATTACAAAGAAAATCAACTGTTATAATTATCAGATTATTAAAAAAAGTTCATAGAGTCAAGATTAAGAGTCCTTGTCCTAAATAATGACTGATTTTTTTAAAATCAGAGCCTAATAAATTGTCATGAACAATTAAATATAAAAAATAGCTGACATTTATATAGTGATTTAAGTTTTCCAAAGCACATTACATATATTACCTCATTTTGACCTCGTATTAGCCCTTTTAAGTAAGTTATTAGTTCCATTTTACAAATGAAGAAGCTGAGACTGGAAGGTGAAATGATTTAGCTAAGGTCACACAGCATGTGTTGGAAGCAGGTCTTGATTCCATGTTCAATGCACTGTCTGCCACACTGGACTGCTGACTCCAGTTACATATGGTTCCTAAGCCATAAAGATTATCTTTTGTGTACCAAGGCAAATAACTAAATTATTACCTTACTGAGGGCAGGAAGACATTTTTGTCTGTCTTAGTGTCTAGAACAGTACATTAGGATAATAATAGCTCACATTTAGATAATGTTTTATCATTCATAAGGCACTTTTCTTATAATACCCTGTGATTAGACAATACTTTCTCATCTTCCCTTTACAGTTAATTAAATTGAGATTTGGAGAAGATAACTGTTATGATCTCACACTTAGTAAATTTTTGAGCCACGACTAATGCCAGAAGGCCTGTGCTGAAAGTGAGTCAAGCATCTCCAGAGGTAGATTCATTTTTTTTGATAACTTTAACATCAAACCTAGATTTGACTCTGTAACTCCTATGTGTAGGCCCTATGGTTTCTGGGGCCAAAAAGAGCAAATCTAATCTCTTTTTTCTCCTCATACAACAATCCTTCAAATGCTTGAATACAGCTATCATGCTTCTCCTGAGTCTGATCATGTCTAAGGCTAAAAGTACTGCTTTCCTTCAACTGATACTTGCATATCATAAACTTAATGTCATTTACCATTGTTGTCCTTTTCTGTGGGCTCTCTAGTCTACCAATGTCCTTCCTATATCATGGATCCCAGAGCTAAACAAATACTCCAGATGTGATATGACCAGGGAAGAGTACAGAAGAATTCTGCATAGTGTAGGGGTTGGTGTTTTGGACCTTGAATCAGGAAGACTTGACTTCCAATCCAGCCTCAGACAGGTGCTAGCTGTGTAATCCAAGGCAAGTCACTCAACCTCTGTCTGCCTCAGTTTCTTTAATTGTGAAATAGGAATAATGATAGCACCTATTGCCCACGGATGTTCTGTTGGGAAGATTGAATGACATTGTATTTGTAAAATACTTAGCACAGATCCTGGCACATAGTAAGCTTTTAATAAATGTTTGTGCACTTCCTATCACCTCCTTATTCCTGGGTACTTTGCCTCACAATGTAGCCCAAGATTGCATTACTGGTTTTTGTAGTGGTGGTGGGGAAGTTGTATTAAAAAATTTTTTCACCCATCATATCATGGTATTAATTCAATTTGAGTCATTAAACCTCTTGGATGATCTTCTTGTTTTTCTTCTCTTTTCAGGTAAGCTGCCATCTTACATAGCTTTACTTATCGTGGACTAGGGAATGAAATTGTTTAAACTAAAATGTAAGACTTTGCATTTGTCTCTACTGAATTTTATCAGTCCAATTCTCTACACTGTTATCTAGTATTTTAGCTTTCTCTCCTTACTTGAATAAAATAAGTTATTTAAAGAGACTGCTCTAGCTCAGCTCTCAGACCTCTGTTTGGCCAGCTAGGATATTTGAATTACATTAAAGAAGCTGGCAGAGCTTTCCTATCCTCTGTATTAGTGTGAGAGAAATCTTGATCGAAATACATGTAGTCCTTGCCTACTCCATAGAGAAGAAAATGAGGATGATTCCTTCCTCATTTGTGTCCTTGTCTTATAAAAGAAGACACATTGCGTTGGGTCTACCCAGGCTGAGTACCTAATGCTTTATTTAGACAGCGTGGGCCATTCTTCCAATAGCAGATCGTAGGAAGAAAGAATACAAGCATTTATTAAGCACCTACTATCTGCCAAGCCCTTTGCTAAATGCTTTATAAATATTATTTCTATTGATCCTCAGGACTAGGAGGTAGGGACTCTTATTATCTCTATTTTACAAATGAGGAAATTGAGGCAGAGAGAGATTAAGTGACTTGCCCAGGGTCACAGAGCTAGTAGATGTTTGAGGTTAAATTTTAACCCAGGGCTTCTTGAAGAGTCCTAGTGCTCTATTTACTGACTACCTACCTATTTCCCTAGTAGGTTAACAAAGTCTTGGAAGTAGACTTCATATACAAGGGGCATAGATCCTTTATGCACTGATCTTTAGGAGGCAGCTTGGCGTAATGGAAAGACTATTAGATTCGAAGTCAGAGGATCTGGCTTTGAATACTGAAACTTCCACTTACCACTACTTGTGTGGTTTTGAGCAAGTAACTTCACTTCTCACATATCTACTTTTTTGGGGATAAAATAGTGTTTCATGAATCTAATTTGGTAGACACACATAGGCAGTTTTCTCTTATACACACACACACACATACATACACTTTTTTAAGTTTAAAAGACATTTTTATTAGATTTGTAATTTGCAAAACCAGTGCATTCTTATGAGGCTTTTTTTGTTCAGTTCTGTCTCTGGCTCAGCATACCATTCCTATATTTAAAGCCCTGATTCAGAAATCCAAATCCCATCCAGAAATAATTTTCTTAGCCAGCTAAGCTCTTGAATTCCCAAGTATGTTTTACTTTTTGGATACCTTTCCCTCCAATGGGAGGTATGATCTTCATGAAGTCAAAACCATTTTTGTAATAATGCTGAGACATTTTAATTTTTTACCATGGTGAATATTTTTTTTTTTTTGCTTTTTGGAGGGCAGTTGGAGTTAAGTGACTTGCCCAAGGTCACACGGCTAGTTTTTTGTGTTGTGTCTGAGGCCGGATTTGAACTCAGGTACTCCTGACTCCAGGGCCGGTGCTCTATTCACTGCGCCACCTAGCCGCCCCCTACCATGGTGAATATTGACAGATATATAACCCAAATAAACAAAAGCTCTTTGGGAGGGTACTCGATTTTTAAGAGTGAATTAGGGGTCCTACGCAGCTAGGTGACACAATGGATAGAGCAATAGGCTTGGAATTAGGAACACTCATCTTCATGAGATCAAATCTGACTTCAGACACTTAGTGGCTATGTGACACTGGATAAGACACTTTGTTTGCCTCGGTTTCCCTATCTGTAAAATGAACTGGAGAAGGAGATGGTAAACCCTCCAGGATCTTTGCCAGGAAAGCCCCAGGCTGAGATCACAGAGAGTAAGACATGACTGAAAAACAACTGGTCTGAACTAGTGGTCCTGAGACCAAAAAATTTAAGAATCACTTCTCTATGAATTTAAACTTTAAAGTCTATGCTATTTATTGCATAAAACCTGCCAATGATCTTCAGTGTCTGAGATCAGTTTAGTTCAGTCTGGTGAAATTCATCATCAGACTAACTACTGGGCCACAAACTTGAGCAATTTAAATTATAGAGGAATTGTAATCTACATTAGGGGAATGATTACTCACACTTTGGAAATTACTGATCTTTGAAGTTGTGAAGGGTTTAGAGGAATTTAATTCCCTTCATATCTCATCTGTAAGAGGGTGGGCTGATCACATAGTAAAAGTGATAAGTAATAAATAGCAGAGTGTTATTATGTTGTACATATAAAAATTTTAAAAAATCAGATGAAGTCTTTCAGTGGCTCCTCTATGGACAATTCATGGAAAGACATGTATCAGAATAGTGCCATGGAAAGCACATTGGGTTTAGTGTTTAGTGATCTAGCTGTGCCATTTTGGGAAAGTTCTTTAACCTCTCTGGACTCCAGTCTTCATTTATAAAAGACACTTCTTTTCTCCTCAGATCCCTTCTAAATTCTGTTAGTTGTAGAGAGGCTGTAATATATGCAGGGATACCCACACAGAAGAGATCCAATTCAATTCAAACCATTCTAATTTTAAAAATCTAACAAGCCACACACTATATCAGGTGGTAGGTTTCATCAGAAACAAAATCATTCTTATCCTCAAAGGAGTTCACATTCTTTTAATTTTTTTTGGAATGGGGAGGGCAGGGCAGTTGGGGTTGTGACTTTCCCAAGGTCACATGGCTAGTAAGTGTGTCAAGTGTCTGAGGCTTGATTTGAACTCAGCTCCTCTTGACACCAAGGCCGGTGCTCTATTCACTGCACCATCTAGCCACCCCAAGAGTTTATGGTCTACAGGTAGGAATATATATGCTAAGATGCTTTCATTGGACTCCATTCTCTGCTTCAGAGAACCTCACCATTCTGCTCCTTTTACCTTCTCCTTAAACATTTTTTAGTAAGGGTAGGGTGGTTTGAACCAATCAATAAATTAGCCTACTTGACTTAAAATAAATGTCAAGATTCTAACCTTGATACCTTTGTCAGGTGGTAATGAACAATTAATCAGAGGTATCAATAAGGTCTAGTCATTTCAAGTGAATCAATCAATCATAGGCTTTAGTGTTAAGTACAAGAAAATCCTTGATCAATTTAGATGTACTGTAAAGCCACTGGCTGAACTTAGACTGTTGTTCAGGTATGTTTGGATTGGGTGAAGATATTGACTCTGCCCTGTGGGTTTTTCACAAAGTAACATACCAATTTCAATCCCAGGTATTTGAGCACCTGGAATTTTATTGGTAGAAACCTTTAAGTCAAGATTGTGAGAAAGAATTACTTGGATGGAGACAAAGGAGAACCCTGGCATTAGCTTTGGTCTTGGTCTGCATCTACCCTTGTAATCCACCCTTATGGATTTCAGATGAACAAGATGAATTTAATTAATGCCTTAGGGCAGCAGTTTTGGCATCAGGAGCTGAGAATGGACTAGATGTAATAAGGAAAGTCAGGATTAAGTCTCTTCAAGGACACTAGAAGAAAAGCTACACCATACCCAAGAGCACATCTTGAGGACACCAGAAGGACTTCTAGAAACTATGAGCTATGAGTTACTTCTTGCAACATATCCTCTCTAAGCTTGAAACTGGTTTTCCTTGGGTACTGTGCCGACTTGTGGGAGACTACATCACAGATTTTTGGGAAAAATGCTTCGTGCTAATTATTCCTATTCATACTGGATAACAGTACAGAGAATTAGACTGAATGCAATAGGATAAAATTCAATAGAGATAAATGTAGACTCTTACATTTTGGTTCAAACAATTTCCTTCCCAAGTCCAGGATAGGTGAAGCATGGTAAGATGGAATCCTATGTATGCTAGTCATTACCTCTGTGGTAATAGTCTTTGGTCCCAAAAAATCATCAACAGCACTACTAACTAAAAACTAGCTAAATTTGGCCGACTAATTAAAATTAACTGATAATCATGGTGGGGGTGGGGGGAGAGGAGAAGTATACCTATAGGGAATTATGGATGGAATGACTGAAAAAATGAAAAATCTAATCATAAGACTCTAGGACTACTCAGAGGCCCCGAGGGGACAATAAGTAGTGATGTTTCAGGGACTGAAGCTGACAGTGACAGTGGAGTTTGAAAATATATTTCCAGAGCATTGCTACATCTGTATCATCTCACATGCTGGCTCCTCATACACTTTCTGCCCTACCTGACATTTAGTTAAAAAGCCATTCCTAGTCTTATCTTCTCTCTCTTTTCCTTCTTCTTGCTGTACTTTTCTCTCTTTACCCTCTTACTCATTTCCAAGCTTTCAACCACTCACTCTACATCAAGATGACCACGAAATTCTATGCTAGTCTCTCAGCTTCAACTTGATTAAGCACTGAATTAATTTTCTTTCCCCTTAAACCTGCTCTTTATGTCAACCTTTGCTTTTTTCTGGAACCATCAGCTGCTTTCCCAAAGTTGGCTCTGCACTTGATAGTCTAGTTTCCCCTTCATCTATCATCCTAGACTGTCATCTGGGTCCCTCCTCTTGGACTACCTTGTGTCTACTGACAAGGAGGCTAGCACTCATTGGTCTCCTTCCGTAAGCCTAGAGTGTTTCCAAATTATTCCAGGGTGAGACTCCTCTCATCCATAAATATTCCTTTCTTCTTCAGATCTGATACTCCCTGATGAAGCCCACTCCTTTCCCTTATCTTGACAGATAGCTTGCACAGCCAATGGATACCAAGGACTCTGCCTGGAAGAGTTCTGGTTTCCGTTTCATACTCTCAGATTGCTGAATCATGGCATATGCCCCTTTAGAGGAGTCGTTTAAAGATTCCAAATGACCAATAGAAAAAAATGCTTTAGTATTGAGTGTGTATAAAAGAACATCTGTGAGGATAGGGATATTGAACCACAGGGAGGAATAAAGGGAAGAAGACAGTATTCCTGCCTGAAAGGTGGAGGAAGTCTGTGTGGTTTATGAGTTAAGAGGGTAAATGTAATTCCAGGTGAGTGTTTAACATACTTAAGGGAACAAAACTGTTGCTAAATATCCTGACTGAAGCCGCCTCATTTATATGCAATTGCTGTTAATTGCAAATGATTTCTATCAATGATTTATTAAAACTAGTGTCTCTATTAATCACTTCCACTGGGAAGCATTTTGTTAACCTAGTTTGAATTATTGAATATGCTGGGAAGGAACACAGATACACACATTTAGACATTCTCTCAATCAAACTTTTCATTAATTCAATGGGGCTTTCTCCTAATTAGCATGAATAAGTGAATTTTTACTATTTTTTTTCAACTTGCTATCATAAATTTGGAGTTGGAGGGGACCTTAGAAGGCACTAAGTCCTACTCACTCATGCTCACAACAACTCTGTTAAGATTGATGAGCAAGTATCTATGTGTGGAGCATGGTATAGCATAATGAGCAGAAGGATTTGATATCAGAACACCTACACTGGCTATTACCTCTATGATCTTAGACAAGTCATGTAGCCTCTCTTGGACTGAATTTCTACGGTTGTTATAAGGGTATTGGATCAGGTGATTTCTAAGGTCCTTTCCAGCTCAAGAATCTTATGAACTAAGGCGGCTAGGTGGCTCAGTGAATAGAGCACTGGCCCTGGAGTCAGGAAGACCTGAGTTCAAATCTGACCTCAGACACTTAACACTTAGGTAAGTCATGTAACCCCAATTGCCCTGCCTTTCACCCTGCAAAACAAAACAAAACAAAACAAAAAGAATCTTATGAACAAGGTCACAAAAGTAATTATCAAGAAAATAAGAGTAGAATTTTGAGACCTAGGATTCTAACAGCCTTTCAGACTCAAAGTCTAGAATTAGCATAGTCTTCATCATTTATCTCTCCACTCACTGGACTAACAGGTCTATAAAGACCTCATGGCCCTATAAAGACCTAAAGGGATATGTATGACTACCAGGCTACACTTCTGACAAAAGGCACTAACTACTAAAGAACTGGAACATTCAAAAGGTTGCTTCCAGACTGCTAATTGTCATTAACTTGGCATTGGAAACAATTAATTCTTCTTCACTAAGATGTGGGGGGGGAGACAGTGATACACAGGACAATATAACCGCACATTTGCCTATCACGTCTACTGTGACCTCATGGGAGTTGAACCCCCAGGAGGAGGGAACCATGGTGATGAGATCGCTGGGTGGGGTCAGGTGAAGTGAGAGCATCTCTCTGTGATTCACAAGATAGTAGAAGACTACAAAGTACTTAGATATTGGGTTCCTTGTTTCTAAATCACTGAGGGGAGTAATGTTGCCTCCTTGGGGAAGAAGCAAGCACCGCAAAAAGCAATGCCCTAAGATAAAGCCCTCTGGGGAAGAACAGGAAAGCAAAAGGGAATGGGTCAACCTTACTCTCATTGAATTTGACTTAGGGATGGAATGGCATACAGTCTAAATTGAGTATCTTGCCCTACAGGAGAGTAGGGGGGATAGGGATGAGAGGGGGGATGATGGAGGAGAGGGCAGGGTTGTTAGAAGCACACACTTCTGTAAAGGGACAGGGACAAAGTAGAGAATGGAACAAGGGTGGGGCAGCATAGGAAGGAGGGAAATATAGTCAGTTTTCACAGTATGTCCATTGTGCAAATGTTCTATGTAACTACACACGTACAGCATGTATTGAATTGTTTGTCTTTCCAGTGGGGGTGGTTGATGAGGGAGGAAGGGAAAGAATCTAAAATTTAAAGTTCTATAATCAAATGTTAATATGTATGTATGTATGTATGTATGTATGTATAGTGAATTCCATGCAACTGGGAATTAAGATATACAGTCACTGGGGTAGGGAGATCCATCTTGCCCTACCGGAAAGTCAGAAGGGTGATGGGGGAGGACATAGGAGAGAACAGATTAGTGGAGGGGGTATACAGTGGGATTGTTGTTTTGGGGTGGTGGGTAGGGGAAAGATGAGGAGAAAATTGGTAACTCAAAATCTTGTGGAAATGAATGATGTAAACTAAAAATAAAGAAAAGTTAATTAACAATAAAAAAATAAAGCCCTTTGGCACCCCACTCTCAGTATTGCTTTGTTCCTCGGTGTCTTTTAATTCCTACCTTCTGCTTTGGATCTACTGTACTATCTATTTTTTTTCTTATTTAGTATTCTATTTTCCCCAGTTACATGTAAAAACAAACTTTTTTTACTTTTTTGGGGGCAATTGGGGTTAAGCAACTTGCCCAAGGTCACACAGCTAGTAAGTGTTAAGTGTCTGAAACCGGATTTGAACTCAGGTCCTCCTGACTCCAGGGCCGGTGCTCTATTCGCTGTGCCACCTAGCTGCTCCCTAAAAACAATTTTTAACATTCACTTTTTAAAAGTTTGAGTTCCAAATTCTCTTACTTCCTTCTTCCCCTCTCCCCCATTGAGAAGGCAAGCAATTTGATTTAACTTATATATGTATAATCATGCAAAACATTTCCATAGTAGTGAGGTTGTGAAAGAAATAGAACAACAACAACAAAAAAAAACTCAAGAAAAATAGAGTAAAAAAAAGGATGCTTCAATCTGTATTCAGACACCATCAGTTCTTTCTCTGGGGTTGGATATTATTTTCATCATAAGTCCTTCAGAGTTGTCTTGGATTACTGTATCACTGAGAACACCTGAGTCATTCACAGCTGACCATCTTACAATATTGCTGTGACTTTGTGCACAGTACATTTCACTTTGCATCAACCAATGTAAGTCTTTCCAGGTTCTTCTGAGAGTATCTTGCTCACCATTTCCTATAGTACAATAATATTCCATCATAACCACATAACACAATTTGTTCAGTCATTTCCCAATTGATGGGCATCTCTTCAGTTTCTAATTCTTTGCCCCCAGAAAAGAGAAGCTATAAACATTTTTATATATATAGGTCTTCTCTTTTGGAATCTAGACCTAGTAGTTGCTAGGTAGAAAGGTGTGTATGGTTTTATAGCCCCTTTGGGCATAGTTCCAAATTGCTGTACAGAGTGGTTGAATCAGTTCACAACTTCACCAACAATTCATTTTTCTTATATTCCTTCCAATATTTGTCTATTGTGCTATTTATTCTTGCCTAATTTTGTTGATCTGGATTCTTTGTCCACCCATGTAGATCCCCAAACCCTGTGATTTGTCTCAGATTTACTGTTTAATGATCATTGATACCTTGCTTCTATAGGATATGACTCGAGGCTGTGAAATATGCACTGTCATCATTAGAACTGAAGCTCCTTGGAGAGTAAGGATTATTTTATTCTTTGTGTTTGAATCCCCAGTTCCTCCCATATACCAGGCATTTAATAAATGCATGTTGATTGGTGAACTGGGTCCCTTCTCTCCTTGCCTTTTTCCTAGCTACCATTTCGCTGTAGGATGATTACAACCCACCAGGACTGCTTGACTTCTTATATACCTTGCAGCAATTGGAGTCACGTTATTGTTTCCAGTGAAATGGAGAACTATAAGACCTTGCCATCTGTCCTATCATTGCATCTTAAGGTTTTCCAGGCCCTACCATGGATTTTGCATCTATGTCCTCCAGATGCCTGACTTTGCTTTATTTATGTATTCATTTGCTTTACTTATGTATTCTTAGGACTTCTAGGCCTTGCCATCTGTAACTCCATTGAATCCTTAAAACTTCTGGGCCTTTCCATTTTCCTTGCAGCAGAACTTTCTTTTATATGTTGATTTTCTC
This sequence comes from Pseudocheirus occidentalis, assembly GCA_028646575.1. Lineage (NCBI taxonomy): Eukaryota > Metazoa > Chordata > Mammalia > Diprotodontia > Pseudocheiridae > Pseudocheirus > Pseudocheirus occidentalis. The sequence goes on from CM053594.1 coordinate 87,094,008, forward strand.
CATTAGAACATGAGCTCTTTGAGAGTAGGAATTGTTTAGACTTTTCTATTTGTAACCCTAATATTTTGCACAGTGCTTGGTCCATAGTAAGCATTTAATACATTTGTCCTTCCTTGCAATCTTTATCTGTGTGTCTCTCTCCCTCTCTCCCTTCTTCCCTCCCTTTCCTTCCTTCCTTCCTCTCTTTTGAAAGGAAGAAAGAAGGAAAGAAAGAAAGAAAAAGAAAGAAAGAAGAAAGAAATGAAGGAAGGCCTCTCTCTCTCTCTCTATCTCTCTCTCTTATTCTCATTATAGACAAAGGGACCAACACATGTGGTATTCTAGGAGTTGAAAGTAGTCAGTCTTTGTCAGTCACAGCGGCTGCTGCTTGGAAGGTGTCCTTCATTCCTGCTTTCTAGAGGCCATGGCCAAAGTTTTGGTTCTGAACTTGTTGGTGCTGGAGAATCTGAACCCTTTCCACAGCCCCTTCCAGTTCAAGATCCTCTTTGAGTGCAGCAAGGCCTTGGCCGACGACCTAGAATGGAAAATCATTTATGTAGGTTCAGCAGAGAGTGAGGAGTTTGACCAGATACTAAACTCAGTACTGGTCTGGCCAGTCCCTGCAGGGTACCACATGTTTGTGTTTCAGGCAGATGCTCCTAATGTCTCCCTAATCCTAGAAACTGATATAGTAGGTGTAACTGTGGTCCTTATAACCTGCACCTACCATGGGCAGGAGTTCATCCGAGTTGGCTTCTATGTCAACGATGAATATACCAACCCTGAGCTTCAGGAGAACCCACCCCTGAAACCAGACTTCACTCAGCTCCGGTGAAACATCTTGGCTTCCAAACCCTGCATAACTCAATTCCATATCAACTGGAACAGTACCATAGACAAACTGGAAGACATTGGAAACCAAGACCCTGTCTTAAACATTGGGTTCCCTCTGAGTTGCCCCCAGCCAAAGGATTAGATCTCCTAGACTGGGCCTGCAGCATCATTCCTGAAAACTCCATGGATTGCATCTAACTAAAAATGAGACCTAAGCACTAAAATGGACCTGGATTTCTGCCAAATGAATGGTTTTGTTTGACCTTTTGGAAAATTTCTGGGGCAAGCCTGAAAGACTTGGGTTGGGGCTCTAAGCTACAGCTATAAGCCAGTTAAACTGGTCCTTATAGGAAGAAAAACCTGTCATTGGTCTGTGCATTAGTTCAACACAGAGAGACTATTTACCTGTTTTCTTACAGGCCTGCAGAGCAAATGGTACATTAACTCTTGCTCGTTGTGAATTTTGCCTTCTCTCCTGACCTTTTGGGGTACTGTCGCTCTGCAGAGATAATTCAGTCTGTGGGTGGGTTTTTCTTGTTTTGGGTTGCTATTGGGCTTCCTGACCTATAACTGGAGATCTTCTCTTTCCCCAAACCCGTTTATGTTGTTTCTTATTAGTTTCTTCACCTTCCTAACTACCTTCAATCAGTGATTTGCTCTGACTTGCTGGACTTACTCTTTAATAATCTTGGTAGGATCTGGGCTTCCAAAGTTTTGATGGCATGCTGATTGCCACTCTTAACCTAGCTGGATTTTTTATTACTGCTTTCATCTCCTGGAAAGGACCGTTCCCTTATGTGCCAAGAATAGGGTTATGAGGGACTATTTAAAGATAAGGCCATCCTCTTCCTATTATTGGTGGCAACTCAACTCAAACAAGACTTATTCCTTGCAGGTCTTGGCTGGATCAGAGGATTTATTCAAGAACTAACCGACTGATTTTCTCTGGACAAGAGTAACTGAAACATATTCATTGTAAACCACACCCCTTAAATAGGAGTTAATGCCAAAAGGCTGCACTTAACCTCTTCTGGGGCCATATGATCCCTCAGGCTATGGGAGGGCAGGATAGTATCTGTGTTTTGGAGACAGGAAAAGAGGACCTGTGTGCGTTCTCTAGCCCTCAATTCTTTTTCTCTGAGCTGTCCTTTGACCCTATGGCTATTGTTGCATATGAAATTTTGTATATTGAAGGTTTTATACTAATATTTATGGTTACTGGAGAAATAAAAAGCACCTAGGCTGGATTATAGTGGTTTTTCCCACCTCATTTTAGCCTCAAAACATCAACCAATCCTTTGGAAAAAACTGGAGCTGAACTTTTGAAGATGAGAAAGAATGTTGTAGAGAGAAATAAAGGATTTATTTCCTACCCCTCTTTAAAAAAAAGCAGTCAGCTTTTTCTGACACTAGGAGTGTTCTGGGGAAGACTAATAGAACATAATGCCAGGGAGATAGATTGACGCCCCATTCTGCAAGATTCTGACTTAGGTTAAAGTGTTTTGGCCTTTACTTGAGAAGCGATAGGAAGGCACTGAGGATGTGTGAGTAGAGGAGTGGTATACCAAAAGCAACGCTGTAATAAAATGAGTTGGGTAGTTTTCAGTAGGAGGAGTTGGGGTCTATCTGATGCTACTTCAACATCAGAAATTCTCTTTAGGCACTCACATGTGCACACACTTACACCCACACTTCTAGGAGGAGAGCAGCAAAAGGCACACCTCGTGCAGTTATTATTTTCAGGAAGCAAAGAGGCCTTGGAAAAGTGTTAAAAAATTGAGCTGATGAATAGATAAATATGCTATACCAGCCCATAGGGAATGATTCCTGCTCAGCAGTATTTGGTTCATAAGATGTATCTTCTTAAAGAAACATGAGTTTCTCCATACTGAAGTACAAACTGCAAAAATTATCCTCAGGGAAGGAGGATTTTCAACAGAGTGATCTTCCTAGTCTGCTTTGTAATGCAAATGCATTAATGAGCTCAGCTATGTCCTGTGAACATCCATCTAATGTAAAGATAAATTCAGTATCTGACGACTGTGCGCCCTGAAATGTAGGAACTTGAAGCCTATACCCGTATTCAAGACACGTTTCAGGTCAGCCTTTGCTCGGAAGCCAAACTAATAAGCCCCCACTGATGTTTCTCTTTTGCCAGACCAAACCAGGGGACTCATTAATTCAAAGCAAAATGAAATTTAATTAAAATATAAAAGCAAGGTAAATAACAATGAAAAAAATAGAGGTTGAAATAATAACCCACACAGATTGCTGGGAGAAGGACGATCCTTGGCCAAGGAACCCATAGAGAAGAGAGAATGACCTGTCCAGTAGCCTCTATAACATTTTCTCCCAGGGTTAGGTCCCTACTGAAATGCCTCCCTTCAATATCTACTCTTTTTTTTTAAATTTAAATTTATTTTCTTGGTTACATCATTCATTTCCACAAGGTTTTGAGTTACAAATTTTCTCCCCTTTTTGCCCCTACCCCCCAGTCCAGAACATTGATCCCACTGTAAGGCCCCTCCCACAATCTGTTCCCT
>CM053594.1:87097863-87132152 GCA_028646575.1 Pseudocheirus occidentalis
CATGACTTTCTCGCATCATTCTCATTTCTCTCTCCAATTTTTCCTCCACTTCTCTTATTTGGTTTTCAAAGTCCTTTTTCAGGTGATGTATAGCTAGTAGGCATTCTTCCAGTGTCTTGGAAGCATTTGTTGAGGGAGTTTTGACTGAGCTGTCTTCCTCCTGCTCCATGCTTTGGTCTTTTTTGTCCATAAAAAAGGATTCTAGAGTTTTACTGCTGTTCCTAGCTTGCTTCCTTTTTCTCATGTTGGCCAGTCTCTTAATTGCTTGGTTTTTTAGCTGTGTGGAACTCTGTTTCCTGGAGGGGGACAGCTCTGTCCCAAATCGCTGGGGCCCTCACACCTGCCAGAGCTCTTAGTGGGGTGCTGCAGGCCCCACCTCCCAGTCTTGGCTCACTGAAAGCGCACCCCAGGACCACCACTCAAGACCACGATGCAGATCCAGGCCACTCAACACAAGAGCCCTTGGCCCTGATGGATCGCGTCAGCCCCCCTGCTAACTGCAGGCCGAGGGCTCCGAAGCAGCCCAGTGGAAGCTGCTGCTGCTCTGTTCCTGCTGCTACAGCTGCCTCCCGCTGCTTCCTTGCCCTAGGAGCAGTTTGGCCGGACCACTCTTCTCCTCCCGAGTTAGCAAAATCCACTGACCTTTCTCTTAGCCTCTTTTTCTTCTGGCCTGATAGATGTGGTAACTGTGCCTACAGTGCAGCCAATCTGCTCTCCTATAGCCACGGTTCCTTGCCCGATGCCCCAGGGCCTGAGCCGGCCGGGGTTTCGGCCGCTGGTCCCAGACTGCTGCAAAGAGCCCCGCCTGCTGAGCTGCCTGTAGCAACAGATGTGCTTTCTGTCTTTTGGAGAGTTTTGGAGCTTGAAAATCTCTTTAGCGTCCCATTTTATGAGTTTTTTAGCATGTTTGTGTGGGAGCTGTGGTGCTTTGCTGCTTCTATGCCGCCATCTTGGCTCCGCCCCCCAATATCTACTCTTCATTGCTTCCACTTCAAGCCTGCTAATGTCATCATGTAGGTGGAATTCTGTACTATGTTTCAAGGTGCTTCCTGTTCTGAATAGTGAACTGCTGGTTTAATCTTCATGTTATATTATCACCGTGTGTGTGTGTATGTGTGTACACATGTTAAGGCATGCTGCTATGTGAGTTGTGCATGCAGGTGACTTGCACATATGTTCTCTCTCTCTTTCTCTCTGTCTTTCTCTCTCTCCCCTTCTCTTTCACATATACACATACATATACATGTATATCTGTGTGTGTTTATTAACCTAACCTTGCACCATAATTCATTTTAATTCCACCTTTCATTCCCCTTAACTTCTACCTTTCTGCTTCCCTTTCTTTGTATCCTTCCCATCTCCATTCTTTGCTTCTTTCCTTTAGATCAAGGTGGTATAGTTGGAAGAATGATAGTCTTGGAGTCAGACCTCTCAAAACTTAGAATACACTCCCTTAAGGAAGTTTTTTTTAATAACCACAGTTGTCAATGACCCCCTCCCCAAATAATTTTTATTTATTTGCACATGCTTTATATTTGATTATCTGTATACATGTCATTTCCCTCCCAGCAAAATTACCCTTTCGAAATTAAGGGGCTCTTTCATTTTTATATTTGTATTGCCAGCACCTAGTAGAGGGATAAAAATTTGGTATGTACGAAGAAAATGGTTGCTGATTTGCATTACATTACCATTCCTAGCTATGTGACTAGTCACTTAATTCATGTGAGACTCAGTTAAATGGAGATAATAACATTTAAATACTATTCAGCAAACCTTCAAGCGCTATTTGATTGTGAGACATTATGTTCCCTCCCTTCTCATCTCCTTTTCTATTCCTCTGCCTGGAGTTAACCTATGGAGATGTCCTAGGAGAGAATTGTTCCTACAGGGCTTGTGGTGGGCTAGGTGATAAAGGATTTTTTTTTCCACCAAAAGATATTCTGAATTGATATGTAAGGCTTGGTCAGGTGATCAGGTGAAGACTTATTAATTAAAATGGTCAAACGGCAAGATTTTGGTTAGGAAGGCTAGGGAGTGAAGACCGAGAAACTCTAACCAAAGGTAAGTTGATATAGATGATACCATTGAATTATGGCCATACTAGGATGGAACATTACTGCTGGGAAACCAGGCTAATTTAGGCAGGAAGATTCAAGGTTGATGGCCTATTGAAAAGCCAAGGAGAGAGGTAAATCAGAAACCAGGTAAAAGTCAAGAATGCTGCAGGGTATAACTTCCAATGGGGCAAGTTTAGTCCTATCAGGTACCTGTTCTTAAAGTAATAGCTTGTCTAATGTATCTACAGGATAGAAGCTTTAGTGTTTTCATCTCAGGAATTCTCTGACTCTGTCTCAGAAAACAGTTATATGTCCTTTGGGCAGATGGGTACTTCTGCCAGGTGATAGGTTTACAAATTTTCAAATGCCCAGTATCATCACAGCCTGCTTTGTTTATTGGGATCCATACCTTTAGAATCATAGGATAAAAGAATGTTATAGATGCAAGAAACCTTAGAAATTATCTTGGCCAAATCTTTTCCTTTTATGTATGAGACAACTAGGCCAAGGGAAGAAAGATGTCTGGTCCAAATCATATAGTAAATAGAAGGACCTGAATTTGAACTTGTCTTCTAATTTTAAATATAGAGATGCCCCATGCATTTACAAGGACCCCTCTGAGCCAGCCCCTTCCCCTGAATTCAACAGAATTAGCATGGGGTTGGATGTTGGGATATTTGGTTTCTTGTCCAGATCTGTTACTGACAAACTGTGGGTGAACTTAAGTATTTCACCTTTTCAATCTCAGTTTCTTTAGATTTAAAATGAGAAAGTCGAATGGAGTGATGTTTCAGGGCCCCTTAAGCCCTGAAAAGTCTGATTTCCACTTTGTTTCCTTTGGCCACTTCTCACCTCCAGTTTGAAGAACTTCTAGATTTTAACCTCCTTTCCCAGCCAAATGGCAAGATTTTAGTTGGGAAGGTTAGGGAGTCAAGACTGAAAAATTCTAGCCAAGGATGAGTTGATATAGCTGATACCATTGAGTAATGGCCATACTACGTTGGAAGGTTTCTGCAGGCCCATAATTCTATCCACTGTGCTACTGAGCTGCCCACGCTATCCCATCAAGCTATCCCATCTGTAACTCTCCCTGGCTTGAGTTTTCTTATTAATTCATATTAATTTTGAACTGCTGGAAATGATGATACACAACTCCATCTTTTTAGCACTAATGTTATTCTAGTGAGAAGGCCTGTTAAATCACATAAAGAGCTGGTCTCAGAGATAGGAAGACCCGGACTAAATCCTGCCTTTAATAGATGTTGGTTATTTTATCTTGCCTTAGTCATTAGCCAGGTGGCACAGTGGCTAGAGTGGCATAGGATTATAGAAGTAAACTCAGGTGATACAAGCTAAGGAAAACCTCAAGGCCAGGTATGGAGTCAGGAAGACTCATCTCTCTGAGTTCAGATCTGACCTCAGACACTTACTAGCTGTGTGATCCTGGGCAAGTCACTTCACCTTGTTTACCTCAGTTTCCCCATCTGTAAAATGAGCAGGAGAAGGAAATGGCAAACCACTCCAGTATCTTTGCCAAGAAAACCCCAAATGGGGTCATCGAGCTTTAGACATGATTGAAAACTATTGAACAGCAACAAGGACATAGCCATTTAGACTCTTATTGCTGTCCCAGATCAGGTGCTGACCTGCACAGGCAGAGGGAGTTTTCTCATTGTCAGATACTCATACCAATAAAATCACACGTCTGACTATCCTGTCATCCCTCCTTCCCTCCAGGATTGTTCCTTATTGAGGACCTTCAACATTTAGTATAAAACAGTCTAGGCCCTATGTATGTGATCTAACTTGGCTTTTAACCTTTGACCAAGGCACACTTTCCATTGAAGTAGTTCAGAATATCCAAGTCCTCAGCATTTTCATTCCTATGGCTACTTCCTAACTCAGCCCTCCCTTCTCACCCACCCCCAATTATGAAGCCAGGAGTTTTTAGATTGTTCTGAGAGCGGTTTCCTGCTGAGCTTGGTTTTTCCCTCCCTTCCCTCAGGGATTTGATGGGTAAAAGTCATACTAATTATAGTAATTTGCATGAATGACTCAAGATATATAACTAATTAACATGCAACCCAATAATGGTGATTGTGCTTTTCACTAAATATGTGTCATTTTAACTTTGCTATAAGTTATCTTTTATTTCAACACTAACTCTGCTTGTCTATACTCAGTTCTCAGTCTGTTGCTCATAGAATGTAGACATTTGTTGTTGTTGTGTGTGTGTGTGTGTGTGTGTGTGTGTGGAGAACATGGTTGTAATGTAGAACAGAAATAAATGTAAAAATAAATGTAAACTAGAAATCAGAGAAAGTATACATATGAGAATATATATGAGACAGTAGAAATTGAAGGAGTTCTCTCATTGGGAATAAGGTAACTCAGCTCAACCAAAATAGTCCCAGTTCTCACCCAAAGAGGAAATTCACCAGTCTGAGAATAAGGAAATGAGTGAAGATCAATATGTTGGCTTCTTCTCCAAATTGTCCTCCCTTCATGACCCTGAAGAGAGGTTGGAATTCCCTGTTTTCTCTTTTGATAGTGGGGGTCAGATGAACTTGAAGGGACCCAGGAAATGGAAATCCTCTCTTCCGTTCTTCTCTCATCTTCTTTTCCTCCTTCACCCCACTCTTCAAGCAGACTGAAGACATTTATCTATACCAATGGGGACAGAGTATCCCACTAATGGGCTTTGAGGCTCAGGTTACAAATGCTATATTAGAAGTCAGAAGCCCTGATTTCAAATTCTAACTTTGTGTGACCTTGCACAATTCATAAATGTAGTAACCTCTCTAGGTTTCAGTTTCTTCATTTGTAAAGAGGAGATTGGATGAGATAATCTCTAAAATCCTTTCCAGTTCTACATACATCATTTCATGAGCCCCACAGAGATCCTGTGATGCATAGATAGCATAATTATCACCATTTGGTAGCTGAAGAAACTTAGCAGTTAAATAACTTGTCCATAATAAGTGACAGACCTAAAAGCCTTTTCATTTCAAATGTATTAATCCCCAAATGATCTTTCTAAAACACTATGCTGCATTTACTGAGTGCCTTCTGTATGTGACACTGTAGGGGAAGGAAGCCTGTCTATAAAAATGAATTAAATCACCCTGACCACAGTGATGATTTGTAAGCAACAGAAGATAAATCACCTCATTTCTCTTATATCTTCCCTGTGTTCTTAAACACTCATTTAATCCTTCCATAATGATAACCAGAGCTGTACATATGTCCTACCTGGTCTTAATTTCCTTTAACTCAAACAGCGCATTTAAAATCCTGCTTGTGATACCTAGAAATCTCGTCCCATTTAACCCTATATGCTAAACCATTTTCTTAACTCACAACAAAGTAATCATTTCAAATCATAGATTTTTTTAGAGGTGCGAGATAATTATTTTATTTAAAGAACAAATGAGGTAATCCGACGAACCTCATTTATTCTGCAGAGGAAGAAATGGAGGCTTAGATGGGAACAGGGACAATACTAGCACCGGGCTCTTCTCCAACATATTTTGTGCTGCACCATGTTGTCACTCACTAGTATGGCACAGTGCAGTGCAAATATATTTTTGTATCTCTGTAGTTACACACATTTTGCTGGACCAACATCACATATCCCTTTCCTTCCAACATAATGAATTAGAGATGGAAGGAATCTTCCCTTTACAGATGAGGAAACTAAAGCTTGGAAAACTTACATGAATTGACCAGGATCACATGTTTAGTAAATCTTGATACTACCAACTCCTTTCTATTGACTCTAAGACCGAAGTTTTCTTTCTTTACCATTCTTCTACTGTTGGACCTTTGTACTATGCATATGTCTTAGAGATTATAGAGTGAACTAGAAGGGATGTTAGAGATCACTTAGACCAACCCCTTCATTTTTAAAGATAAGGAAACTGAGTCTCATAGACATCAAGTGACTTGGCCAAAGTCACATAGGTAGTAACAAAGGTAGTATGTAAGTTCAGATCTTTTCACTCCAGATTCAGGGATCCCTGCCCCGCCATCCCCACTGTACCACATTGTCTCCTTAAGAAGTCAACTCCATGAGGGAAGATACTGTAACTTCTCTCAAGTGTGTTCTTCAATACCTAACAGGGTATTTTGCACCAATCTGAGGCAGTTCATTTCACCAACTTACTTTTATATATTTTTAAATTTTTAAAAATTTTATTTTTAATTTATAGAATAAAACAATATTAAAACCTTACTCTCATCTGGGTTGAAGGGGAAATCAATTTTCCAGTTTAAAGAAATGTGTGGACTCTATGGTTTACTTAGTTCCTATAGCTCATTGATTAGAGAATTATACTTGGACAATGATTAAAATATTACTTAATTCAAGAACTATAAGATTTGGACTCAGACAAACTCTGCTGGAATTTTGGATCTGCTGTGTGACTTTTGCATAAATCCTACACCTCTCTGGATCTCAGTTTCCTCATATATAAAATGAGGAGCTGCCTATGGGTCTCTGACAATGTGTCCCAGGTCTCTTACTCACATTTCTGTGATCTATTACATGAAATGGGAATCCAATACTTTTGCTGATTAGAAATTGCTATCTTCTGATGGTGAGAAGTTAACCTGAACTGTAACCAATGACATTCTGGAGCCAGCACAAACCATCTCACAAGAACCAATTGTGAAATTTTCAGAGTGGGCATTTTCACTTCAGAAAGCAACAAATGCTACAATTCAGGACTTGATTTTTTTTTCTGATTCCCTAGTCTTAAGAAAGTGATAGAAAAAATATAAATATTGCAGATTAAACTTAAAATTGGGCCATGCTTCTATTTTCCCTACTCCCACTCTTACTCCCCGGAGATGCATTTGTTAAATACTTCCCAGCACATGCCTAGTTACCACTAAGTTTGGGGGGACAACTATCTGGATGCTCCAGTGTCTGGCTTTGTTACTTATATTCCTTCCCTGATTACGTAGGAACCAGTTTGCCTTCTCCTTTGTGACTCTGATATGGCAGTAGGATGACTAACCACTTCTTGCTGGCTGAATGATTCCAATCTGCCACTGATATCTACTACTTTCTCTCTCTGCCAGGGTCCTACCTGAGTAGGATGAGTGGCAGTTGCAATATTTGTGAGAAGAGGAAAAGGAAGGACTGAGCCATATTGATGTTTAAGCAAGGTCATAGGAAGAACATACATGGGGTGAGCCAAGCATAGGATTATAGAAGCGAAAGGTTTTTCTATTTTAACTCAGGTGATATAAGCTAAGGAAAACCCAAAGTAAAATGTTGGGCAGAAGGAAATTTATTCATTAGGGGCAAAGAATTCAAGAGAAAACCAGTATAAAAGCATTTCCATAGAAGAGATACATGGATTAAAAAAGATGGTCACATAGTAAGAGTAAAAGATGCACAGCCTTCCTACTCCAGTAACATTTTCTCAATATCAAGCCAGTGCGAGTTAGGTCCTCACTGTGTTAGATAGACCCTGTAGAAAATGGGAAGATATATATGAACTGATGCAGAGTGAAAGGAGCAGAATTAGAAGAACAAGTTATGTGACAACAACAGCATAGGAAAAAAACAGCAACTTTGAAAGAATTTAGAGCTCTGATCAATAAAATGATATAACATAAGTCCAGAGTACTGAAAATGAAACACACCATCCTCCTCCCACCAGAGAGATGATGAACTTAAAATGCAGAATGAGACATGCATTTTTAGATGTGGCTAATGGGAGAATTTACTTTGTTTGGCTGCATATTTATTATGATGATTCTATTTTATATTTTTAAAAAATTAAATGGAAGGAAGAGATAAATGCTTTCAAAGTAAAGGAATGTTTTAAAAGTCATTGGATATACAATTTATTAACACTAAAATAAATAATAAAGTCAAGTCATCATTTACTATTTTTAAAAATTGCATGTCTTTGTGATAAAATTACGGAAGTATGAGGACAAGTGCAGAGCAGGGTAGTAACCAAACATAAATGGATTGTGCATATATCTATATTTACAGAGATATAGATATCAATACATATTACGTATGTGCATGTATGTATAAATGCACACACATACTCATCTATATATTGGGGGACAACTATCTGTATGTTCCAGGGTCTGGCTTTGTTCCTTCCCTGATTACATAGGAACCAGTTTGCCTTCCTCTTTGTAACTCTGATATGGCAGTAGGATGACTAACCACTTTTTCCTGGCTGAATGATTCCCATATGCCACTAATATCTACTACTTTCCCTATATACACACAAGTACATGTATATTCCATGTACAACTGTATATCTGTACATGCATATATGTATATGCAATATACATATATCAGTGTTATCAGCATGACATTTCTTTTGTCTTTAAATATTGTCCTGCTTCCTTCTAAGCAGACTCAGCTGATTTTCAAGATGAGCATGTCTTTCATGTTTTTTTTATATCATTTCTTTCAGGGAAATCATCATTAGCACTATCTAACAAGTGATTTACATAAAAGATGTGTATTTTCCTTTAGGTTACTTATCCATTTAGCTGCAACTTCTTCATGTTTTCTGATTTAATTTATTTCAGAAATGTCAGTGTATGCGTGATTTGGTTCTAGTAATATATCAAGTTATTAGACCCTGGACAAAGAAGAGTATTAACCAATAAATTAAAGGTGGTAAAATGGATCAAAAAGTATGTGATTCTTAGTCCTACCTACTTATTGCTACGCTTTGATTACTGAGGAAGCACATAGTATGTGACTGAGAATCATTTTATATTTTTGTCTATCTCATGTTTTGCTGTGGTCATCGCCAGGAGGCCAGAATGTCTGTACTCATGGGCTTGTCCACAGATAGGCAAACATAGTGTATCCCTGGGGCCGTGCTCAAAGCTTTTACAACTTGGTAGGACTACGGAATCTTGCACATCAATGTCATAATATTCAAAAAACCAGGATTCCACGCTATATGAGAAATCAGGAAAATGCTTCTGTGGTAGTCAATAGCAATGTTTACTAAATGGTGATAAACTGAAGTACTGTGGAGAGGACTGTAATAGATCAGACATTTGCCTAATGGCTGCTGATTATAATTCTTTGTAATTGGCTATTGTCATTGCTTGGTGAATATTCTTCTGGTCACAACACAGTAGAGCTTAGTAGGAGGCAGAGTTGACTAAAGTGCCATGGATGTGGTATAGACCCCTAGACCCTGTCCAAGGCCTCTTTCTATCTACAGTTCCCTGTCCTTGGGATGTTCTCTGCTTTACCTGCACCTCCGAGGTTCCCTGGCTTCCTGTAAGACGCAGATCAAATCCTACCTTCTGTAGGAGGGCTTTGTCAGTTTCTCCTCCCCCATATCCCAGGACTTCTTCATGTGACTTATAGGTACATAGCTATTTTATTTGTATGTCGCTTCCCCATTGGAATATGAGCTCCTTGAAAGCAATGACCTTTGGATCTTTGGGGTTTAGCTTAGTGCTTGGCATATAATAATTGTTGTTGTTGTTATTACTCAGTCATTTTAGTGTGTCTGACTCTCTGCCACTCCATTTGGGATTTTCTTGGCAAAGATACCACAGTAATTTGTCATTTCCTTCTCTGGTTCATTTTACATTTGAGGAAACTGAGGCAAACAGGGTGAAGTGAGTTGCCCAAGGCCTCATAGCTATTAAGTATCTGAGGCTGGATTTGAGCTCAGGTCTTCCTGACTCCAGGCTTAGGGCTCTATCCGCTGTATTACCTCACTGCCCCTGGCATGTAATAATACTTATTTATCTATAGTTTTAAAGTTTATAAAGTGCTTTACAAATATTATCCCATTTCATCCTCACAATAACCCTGTAGAGTAGGTGATATTGTGACCCTTATTATATATATGAGATACTGAGGCATACAGTTTACATTAATTCATTCATATATTCATTTATTTATTTGTTTATTTTATTCACTCATTTGTTTACTTATTTGTTTGTTTTAGTGACAAAACATTTAGTTTGTTATAGTCACACAAGTTAGCGCCTGATGTAGCATTCGAGCTCAGCTCTTCCTGGCTCCCAGGCCACTAGTCTATCTACTGAATCCCTCTGTCTAAGGGTCTAATAAATTCTTGTTGACCAAATGACTTATTCAGTAACTGAGTCTAAGAAATAATCAATATAGTTCCTACCTACTAGAGCTTATAACCTAAAAGACCCTGATGCTTATAATCAGTACACTATATATTATAGAACTAGAATATATGTATCTATTTTAAAGTAAGGCAGAATGCCTTTAGAAATAATGTGTTCAGAATAGAACTATATATTCCACTTGTGCATTAGTTATTATTTACTATGCAAACATTAAGCAGTGTATAGTCTACTCTCTGTGCTCATTTCCTCTTTCTTCATTCAGACACATACAAGCCCTTCCAGCAAATTTCTTTAAAAATGTTGGTGTCTTTTGTTTTTATATCACCTTTGTTTCTGAGTGGGTCCATCCCACTCACTGAGCCATCTCTTGTAATAAACCAGCCAAGACATCCACTTAGTTTAATAGTTTGTGTAGTGTTCCATACCTATAGTAACATGCAAAGAAACAGAGAGGTGGATTTTGCCATCTCTTCTAAATGGCACAGTGGATAGATTCCTTGTCCTAGAGTCAAGAAGACCTGAGTTCAATTTCAGCCTCAGCGGTTTGCTAGTTGTATGATCCTGGCCAAGTCACTTAGCCTCTATCTGCCTCAGTTTTCTCAATTGTAAAGTAGGAATAATAATAGCTATCTATCTATCACATATAATATACATCTATATTATATAGCTATAATATAAATGATATTTATTATATATACTATATTAATTAATATATTACATAAATGTATAATACAAATAACTATAATATCTATCACGTAGGATTATTGTGAAGCTCAAAATAGATTATATTTGTAAAGCCCTTAATGTAGTACCTAGCACATAGTCAATGTTTAATGGATACTTCTTCCCTTTCCCTTCCGCCTACTCCTGAATTGAGCTTTTTGTTCATAATTATTACAAAGGGATCAGTTTCAAATTTAAATCCTTCTCATATACATTATTGCTAACATTAAAAAACAAAAACAAAATTCTATTTGGCCAACTAAATTATCTTTGTTCCCATTAACATTTACCATTGTTACTGGGAATCATGGTAGGTTAAAAGAATATTTTTAGTCAGAAAATCTGGGTCTAATTCCCTACTGCAGTACTTCCTTGCAGTTTGAATGACCCTCTGAGAGTCCCTCAAAGTGACAAGTCTTTTGACCTCCCTGGGGCTCAGTTTCCTCATTGCTAAGATGAGGATAACAATACCTGCTTTACAGGGCTACTGTGAAGAAAATGCTATGCGCTTTACAGAATTACAATGATACAAACTATTAATGTTACTATCTATTCCTCTTGAGCTCAGAAGAATCAAAATTTGCAGCAACTCAAAGGACCGCCAGTTTATAGCACAGAGGGGGTGATCGATTGTTGCTGGTGAAAGTAGGATAGAGTGTATTATTGGTTATAACTTGTAGAAGAGGTATAGCATGATATCAGGTATGTATGAGCTCAAGAAAGAGAGATAAATGACAGAAAGGTGGATCATTACAGTGATTTTCAAGATGTAGCAGGATGCCCCAAGAAAGCCAAGAAAGGCCCCTGAAGCCTTGAGGAGAGGCTCTGTGTCAGATTTATGGAAGGGCGTGGACAAAAATCCCTCAGGATGGGAGTAGTGGGGTTGACTGTAGTTTGTACTGGCGGAAGAAGGACTCAAACCAAAGAGTTTGTGGACCACTGAAGGTGCTAATAATAATAATAAATGGCCTTTATTTAGTGCCATGAAATTTGTAAAGTACTTTACAAATATTTTCTGATTTGAGTCTCAGTACAACCCAATAAGAGAGATACTATATGTGTTATTATCATCTTCATTTTCTAGTTGAGGTAACTGAGACTCAGGAAGGTTATGTGATGCCAATGGTCAGTCAGCTGGTTAAGTGGAAGAAAACAGTTTTGAACCCAGTACATATAATATCCTAGATCTAGAAGGACCAGGGAGGTTGTAAGAACACAGCAGCAGATTTAGAACTGGATTAGATATTATGACCATGTAGACTTATACTCTTATTTTACAGATGAGGGAACTGAAATCCAGAGGAAACTGTAACTTGTCCCAAGTCACATAGGTCAGAGTTGGGATTTGAACCCTGGTTCTCTGATTCCATACCCAATGCTCTTTCCCCAATATAGTAATCACCTCTTGGGGGCCAAGTGTAGCACTTTATGCCTCATGCTATATTATTTCTCTATAGGTTGTAGAAAAGAAATCCCTATGTATTTTTGACTGTATTTCAAAAAAGGCATCCTTCTTTAAGGCAGTGTGCCTTAAGTAAGAGTCAGAGGTCTGTCCTATGCCCACCACTCCGTTACTCCTGGCATCTTGTAGGCAGCCTGCTTGTCTCCAAGGCAGAGTCTGTGAATGAGCCAGCTTCCCACTTATTATTCTCTTCATGGCTTCAGTCTTTGGTTGTGTTTCCAAGACTCCAGGCTGCTGAATAACATGCAAGATTGTGCTTTGAAAGCATATTGATAGTTTAGCAGAAAAAAAAGCATACCGTGAGCCTCCCCACCTCCAGAGCATCTGTGTGAAGAAAATGAAGATGACGGTGCATTTCCCAAGCACCCAGCCTTCCCCACCACTCCCTTCTGCCCAACGCAATTCTGAGTATTCAGGAGCAGAGACTGACTTCTTATAAACCCACTGATAAAAATATTTCTTCCTTTCATCTCCCACGTGAGCAGTGTTCTGAGAAGACCGTTTTAGCTGTAGGCAGGAAAAAAAGCATAAACTTTTATTATATTTTTTCCAGTAGTAGGGGGAGTACAGACAGCTCAAATTTTATATCCTTTAATTTTTCTGTCAAATCCTCCCGCAACCTCACAGAACACTGGAGCCATTATTTTTTTGTTATTTTTCTTTTTATTTTTTTCTTTTCACAATCAGGTGTCTCTTCAGAGCCAGCCCGCTTAGAAGCCAGGGTTTTAACCAAGGCTCTTTATTGATCTGCTCCCTGAAGCCTTAGGAGGCAAAAGCTGAAGCAAACCAGCATCTCCTCATTTGCATTTTGTGGAAGTCAGCAGAAGAGGCCATTGTCCCAATGGCTTCACAATGATAAAGCAATTGTGAATGTAAATGGATACCACTGCAATACAGAGGGGGATGGCTAAGAATGTGAAGAATACCAGATAAGAGGCTACTAACAGCCTATATGTTCATCTGTCCTGGTGCTTGTGAAATCTTAGGGCTCAGAGAGAGCTTAGAAGTCAACTAGTCTAACCTCCCTCTACATGTGGGAATGATCATCCCCTCTATGCTAGAATAACTCTAGCATTGGGTTATGAAGCTCATAGCAGTCCATTCCATTCCTGAATAACAGCAAATGTTAGGAAGTTCTTCAGTTATTTTGAGCTCTTCCTCAATGTGATCTATGGCACAGTAGATAAAGACATGGCTTCAGGGTCCAGAAGAATCGGGTTCAAGTTCTGACTCATATGTATTGGCTGCATCACCCTGGGTGGGTTATTTAATCTCTTAATAAGGCAAACTGTCTAAGATAGTAAGTTACAGAGAAGGGGCCACCCTGCATTGCTAAAGAGAATTTCCTTGTCTGGGAGTTCTCAATATCAATCAATATTTATATCTGGAATTTTTATTTGGGTCATAAAAAAAAAACCTTCTACTTTCCAGCTGTATGAGCCTTTGAATTGCTTTACCTCTTTAAGCCTCAGTTTCCCATCTATAAAATGAAAGTGTTTTATCACATGATCTCTAGAGTCCCTTCCAGTATTAATCCCATGATGCTATGATTTGGCAGTCCTTTTATTTTCCCCCCCACTGGTACTAGTTCTGGTCCTTGAAATTACACAGAATAAATCTCACCCTTCTTCCTTGTGACAAGCCTTTGACTGTTTGAATACTATTCATGTCCAGTTAGTCATCGGTGTTTTTTCCTGTTAACAAACTGGATGACTTTGTTAAAATGAAAGAGCTATTTCTTGTCCACCTGCCAAACGTCTCTTATAAGAATAATAACACATACACATATGCACAATTAAGCAAAACTAAAATTATCGGTCCACAGCAAGAATACCTGATAGCATGTCCTACTTTCTGTATCCAAAGGTTCACCTCTCTATCCAAAGAGAAATCTACTCCATCACCTGTTATCTAGTATCACAGTTCTTCATTATATTTAATTTAAGTTCAGGTAGGTACTAGTTTCAAGGACTGTTTACTAAATTTAATCCATGTGATCTTAAGACGCATTAAGGGTTAACACAGCTTTCAGGAATAAGGAGCTCATACTTCCATAGTACCCTGCCCTACTTAGGCCATACCTGGAGAACTGTGTTCTGTTCTGGGCACCACAATTTTAGAAGGACATAGATAATTTGGAGATTGTAAAGAAGAGGGCAATGAAGATGGTAAAGGGCATTGAGTCCATGCCATATGCCATCTGATTAATAGACCTGAAGGAGAATAGGGAATAGAATAATCAGTTAGAAACATGATAGCTATTTCAAATAAAATTTGAAAGGTTATTGTATGGAAGAAGGATTTGTCTCCTGGGTAGTCTCAGATTGCCAATCTATTAGCACTCTTGGGAGTTGCAAAGAGATAAGATAATAGGGATAAATCCCTATTAATAATTAGAACTGTTGAAAAATGGAATGGGAAGATTCTTCCTCCTTGGAAGTTACTCTAGCAGAGAATAGAACCCATCAGTGAATGAGGGCAATATGTATCCCAAGCATGTGAGGACTTCCCTAGCAGAATGGGTCGATGAAAACAATTTGTTCCAGCAATTATGAAGGTGACTAAAGCAGACACTGTGGAACACTTAGAGCTTACCCAGACACTAAGACATCCATCCAGACATCCACTTTATTCCAGGCCATTGCTGGTCATCTTGTCTTTTGTCCTGCCACCCTCCCTTCATGACTCTGGAAGAGAGTGAAGCTACTGACTTTGTCCAGCTCTGCCTCACTTAAATCCAATTCACTTGTAAGTTAAGACATCACCCTGTGATCTCAGTGATCCTCTTCAAAATCAAAGGACAAACAACAACAGAGAATGGATGACCACAAAAGAGGTAAATTATAGTTTAGATTCCTTGTGGATTTGTGTTGGACTAGATTACTGCTTAAATCTCTTCCAGCTTAAAGATTTTGTGATTCTGGGGTCTATTGCAGTGGATAAAGGAAAAACAGTCTGAAGAACTTGATATCCTCCAAGTCATTCTAGCATCTATGTTAATACTCAGTGTATTCAAAGCAAAGGTGGATACAAGACAGAGTTAAAAAAATAAAAGCATTCAAAGGATTATAGGGCAATTAGAAGCTTTACATCTATATATGAGTATTTTTTTCGAGAATAGTGAACATTAAACCATGAAGCGTCATCATAAAAAAATGAGTTTGACTTGTTTTACACTACAATAAATGATGGATAGCTACTTTATAAGTTGTTTTCTCTGGCAACCCAGATCTTGGATTGGTTAGAGCATAGTGATAAAGAGAAGCATAGTGATAAAGAAATCTGAATTTGGAGTCAGAGACCTGGGTTTCACCGCTCTCTCAGAAACTTTTTGAAAACTGTAAACTTCATAATAATCACACAAAAAACAGAAAACAAAGAATGATATCTTGCTTACACCTCCTGTATTTTGACAAGGGTGAACCAAGAAAATTGATAAATGACAAAGAAGATAATAATGTGCATATATTCTAAGTTCCCTTTCAAACCTGTCTAAAATTCTATCATCTTTGACCCTGTTTTTCTCCATTGTTCTCTATACTTTGATGCTTTGTCTTCCTCTTCCTCCTCTTTTTCCTCCTCCTCCTCCTCTTTTTCCTTTTCCTCATTTTCCTCAGCTTTGGAACTCCTGCCCTAGACTGAACTGTTGTGATTGGTGAATGAGTAAGTATAAATTCCCGTAATCCACTATACCTAGCTGGCTAGATGGCTTCAGACAATGCTTCACATCCCACCCAACCTTCCACCTGTCTTTCCAGAAGTTTCACAAGTGTTCTTGCCATCTCCTTGGCTGTCCACACATATGAACTGCCTGATTCTGTAAAACAAATAAATTGCAACTCACTCACGCGTCTACTCAACATCAGTGTTGCTTCACAGACAAAAACATTCTTCCTGAATCATACATATCTCTAAATGGGTTGCTTCCTCCATTTGAATATAAGTTCGTAGAGGGCAGATGTCTCCCTTTCTTCATTTTCAATGTTTATCATAGTACTTAGCATGTTGAAAGGATTAAAATGTTACTCATTCATTCATCCATTCATTAGTGAGTGAATATATAGTGACTTACACAATTACTCTGGACTTGGAGGTTGAAGGAATTACTGAAAGCACTGATTTCCCTCTCCTAGAGACAATCAATAATCAACCGATCAGCAGCTTAGCAGCCCAGGGGTTATAATACTCCAAGAGACAAAAAGAACTGAGTTCAAATTCAGGCTTAGACACTTAATAACTGTATGACATTGGGCAAGTTATCTAACCTCTGCCTGCCTCAATTTTTAATTTGGGACATGGGAAGAATAATAGCACCCACCTCCCCATATAAAACAAGGAACATGCAAAAGTGCTTTGCAAACCTCAAAGTGCTATTTAAAGGCTAAATATAATATTATCATTATTTATTAAATGTCATGCAATGTATCAAACATTGAAGATACAAAGAGTTCTTATTCAAATGAGAGAACATGGAGGTACATACAAGATACATATAGAATGGAATATATAGAACATATAGAATGGAAGCAAGATAACCTTAGAGGGAAAGGCACTAGGAATTTGAAGAACTGAGAAAGAATCCTGCAGATGGTGACATTCAAGCTGAACACTGCATTAATATATCATAATTTGTATTAAGCAGTAATTGTGTTGTCTTAATATAAGATACTTTATTTAACCATCATTCTTTTTTTTTCTGATGGGTGTGGCTTTCCATTTTTACTGTTCCCAATATATCAGTTATGAAAACTTCTATGTGTATGTATGCATGCATGCATGTATGTATGTATCTGTCTGTCTGTCTGCCTGCCTGTCTATCTATTCTTCAAGTCTTGCTTCTGACAGATTCCACCTGTATGGCCACAAGCAAATCACTTAATCTCTCAATGCCACAGACAACTCTCTCTATGACAATAAATTGTAGAAACCTTCAGTGAGGGAATTTCCACACTAAGTAATTTCTATCCTGAAGGCAAATATGGATCAGAGTATCCTCTCTCATCATCTTCAAAAAAAGGTGGGGGTGGGGTGGGTAGAGATGAACAAGAGGGGATATTAAGTTTGCTTGATTTGCATTTCTCTGTTTACTAAGGAGTTTTTATGATCTTTTCATGTGATTATAGTTTGTATTTCCTCCTTCGTGTCCTTTTAAAGTTGTTCCACAGAGAAATGTGCAGTATTAATCTCATAATGGGACATCTCTCCATTCCTTTTCAATTTTGAATGGAAGAGCTTTATCAGATACATTTACTTAAAAATAGTTTCCCCAGTTTGGCTCTTTTTTTTTTTAAATTTGAAAGAGAATACTTTTTTTGCTTGGAAAAATCATTTTAGATTTATATGACTAAGTCTATCATTTTGTTCTTATTGATTTCTTCCATTTGTTTGATGGATAAAAATCTCCTTCCTCTCCTAAATAGAGCTATGTATATAATATAATATTCCTTTTTCTGGAGGTAATGTGTGTGAATTGGATTTAAATGAGGCAGTTTGCGCAAAGTTTTCAGCTTCATTCTCTTTTCTGGAATCGGGTAAGTCTGGTAGCAAGACAAAAAGTCAGGGCAACTGGCAATGTCCTAGGATGCAGTGAATGGCCTTGGTATCTTCAATGTCTGACCAAGTTCTAAGTGGTCCACAGTACCTGATTCAGCCTCCTTCATTGTCACTGGAACAGATCATTCTCATCCACCCATTCTACTTGGGAAATTCTTAATATACTTGTTGTATATATTCCCCTAACTCACCGATGGATTTGAGACCTGTTGGCTCCTCTCAACCTGGTTTAGCCTGTCTGCCAAGGTTAGTGAATGGGGTGTTCAGGGAGGACTAATGTTTCTGGCATGAGGGTTGTCAAACCTTTCTGGGAGCTGCTCATTTACCTTTGGTGTCCACCCAACTCCTACCTGTGGCTCTAAGAAGTTGTAGCATGTGCAGCAGCCATACAAGGGAAAACCATATCAGCAGAGTGCTAAACTTAGTTAAGAATAATGCACAGTAGCAGCAGCAGTTGTAGTAGCTGTAGCAGCAACAGCAGGATGAGGAGGAAGAGGAGGAGGAAGAGGAGAAGGAGAAGAAGAAGAAGAAGAGGAGGAGAAGAAAGAGGAGGAGGAGAACGAGGAGGTGGAGAAGTAGTAATAGCAGTAGTAAATATGATAATACAGTATTAATAATGATGATGATGATGATGATGATGATTATACTCAATCCTGGTAGGTAGTGTGGCATGGTGGTTAGAATACTAAACTTTGAGTAAGTCGAGTCCTGTCTTTGATATGTGCTAGCTGTGTGACCATGGACAAGTCAATAAAACTTTTCAGTACATCTCAAGGATTGTATAATCAATTAGAAGAGATGATGTGTGGCCACATATAAGTATGATGCAAAAAAGAGCATCATAAGTGCATAGGAAACATATGAAGTGCTTTATAACGTCCAAGAAAGGAAAAATCATTTAACCATTTCCCCTTCTCCATTTCCAGTTTAGATCATGACTTTATCCACAAGGAGGATCAAGGAAAGTTCCAACTTCTGATTAAAACATTTAGTAACCATGTGACCCTGAGCAGGTCCTTGTTTTTTTTTTCTTTTTTTTAACCTATCTGAACCTCAGCTTCCATATCTCCAGACCGGACAAAAAAAGCTTCTACTTCATCGTGTTGAGAGTCAAATGAGATAATGTATATAAAATGTTTTGTTAACTTCACAGGACTATATAAATGTTAGTTATTATTATTTTTACAACCCCCACCTCAGGTAGGGAATATACGTATGTTTATCCCCATCTTACAAATAAGAAAACTGAGGCTTAGATAATTTACTTGTCCAAGGACACATGCTTAATAAGTAATGCACATAAATCATACAAATGACTCATATATGTTTGACATCAAAATTATTTTTTTAATATATAAAAAAAATAGTGGGGACCGCTGGTAGGAAGCAGTCATTTTGCCCTCTTCATTTCCATTTTGGATAATGACTTCATTCACAGGGGTAGATGATAACACAGGTCAGATTAGAGGGCCAAGTTCATTTTGTTATTTTCCTGAATTTCAGTTTTGTCCTAATCTGTGAAACTGGGGGCATTTCTCATTCAGCTTTCGGCAGAAACACCAACCATTTATTTCTTTTTTAATTCTTCAATTCATGGAAATGAATCAGGACTGCAGTTGCGTCATCCAAAAGAAAAAGCTAATTAACAAGGTCCCTCTTCCTTCCTTTTAGAGACCTTGCCATGGTTTCTGCATGTAGTAGCCACAAGCCTGGAAGGAAGTCGTAAGCACTACTGGGAAAGGAAATGCTTGGGTCAGCTGCTGGCTTTCAAACCTGTTGTGAGCTTGGGCCAAAACCTTGGTCACTTGTCTTCATGTCTATACACTTGGATAATAATAATGCTTTGCATATGTATAGCATATTATAGTTGCCAAAGCATTTTTATATTTATCATCTGCTTATGGTGGTGTGGGATAGGAATTCAGGAGAGAGATTAGGGCTCCATATATAGCAGTGGGAGTATCTACATGGAGATGGATGATACTTGAACTCATAGGAGCAGATGAGCTCTCTGAAATCCCTCTGTGCTCTTCCCTGGTCAGACCATATTTGGAATATCGTATTCAATTCTAGGTGCCATGTTTTGGGAAAGATGATGTTAAGTTGGAGAGAATCCAGAGGAAGGCAATGAAAGAGGTAAAGGACCTTACAATCATACTGTAAGAGGATCAGTGGAAGGAATCAACAGATCAGAAGAAAAGATGACTTTAAGGGAATGCCATAATTACCAATCATACGGAAGTGAGCTTAGTTTTGACCTACTTGGCCTAATATGGCAGACCTAGGAGTGAGGGTACGAGATACCAAAAGAAAGAGTTTGACCTCATGTGCAGAAAATATAGAACTACACAATATTATTAATCAATCAACAAGCCTTTGTTAATTACTTCTTATATGATAGGCACTCTGCTGGAGCCTGGCAATGCAAAGACAAAAATGAAACAACTCCTGTCTTCAGGAAACTTGTACTCTCTTGGGAGGAGGGGAGATAACTTGTATACATGTAAATGATTACAATCTAACTGTATATCCAGATATGCATATGTACATAAATTACAAGGTCATATTGGTGGGGAGATATTAATGGTGAGTTGCTCAAGAATGAGCAAAAGCCTCCTGTACAAGATCATGTCTGAACTTACCTTTGAAGGAAACTGGGAATTCTAAGAGGTAGTGTCTCCCAGTCATGGGAGACATATGCAAAGATAGGGAGATGGGAGAGGAAATACTCTTTGTGAATGCCAGCAGGAAGTCTTTTTTCTTTTTCTTTTCTTTTTTGCTTTTTGGAGGGGAGAAATTAGGGCAATTGAAGTGACTTGCCCAAGATCACAGGGCCAGTTTTTTTGTGTTAAATGTCTGAGGACAGATTTGAACTGAGGTTCTCCTGACTCCAGGGCCTGTGCTCTACTCACTATGTCACCTAGCTGCCCCAGGAAGTCTTTTTCAGTGGAAAAAATAAGAACCTATGAATGGGAATAAGGCATAACAAGCCAGGAAAGGAATTGGTTGCATTGAGATGTAGTGGTTTGCTTCTTACATGAAATCTTCACATCAGTACTTGAACTGGCTGAATACTTGTAGATGCCATAAGGGAGATGCTTACTTGGATATGAATTGGATTACATGCTTTCTACAATCCTGTCCATCTCAGCTTTTATGATCTCATTTGACCTTCACAACATCCTTGTATGGTTCATAGTATCCTTCCTTTGTAGGTAAGGAAACAGAGGCTTGGAAAAGTTTAAACTTCTTAACC
The DNA here is from genome assembly GCA_028646575.1 of Pseudocheirus occidentalis. Taxonomy (NCBI): domain Eukaryota; kingdom Metazoa; phylum Chordata; class Mammalia; order Diprotodontia; family Pseudocheiridae; genus Pseudocheirus; species Pseudocheirus occidentalis. The sequence goes on from CM053594.1 coordinate 87,119,036, forward strand.
AAGGTCATAACCAATGAGTGTCAGAGCAAGGATTTTAGAATTATATAATACTACAGCTGAAAATGATTCTGGAGGGAGCATGGGATTAGAGTCTAGAGAACTGAGTTCAAGTTCTGGGTCTGTAATTGAATATCTACTTGACCATGGTTGTCATTTTACCTCTCACTCCCTCAGGGTCGTCACTTGTCAGACATATATAATAATAGATGACCTTGTGAGGTCAGAGCTTTGCAAATACTAATGAGCTATGGAAATGAGTCACTTTTACAGTCATTTTGGAAATCATTTAGTCTAACTGTTTTGTTTTAGAGATTAGGACTGTGAAGAATTGAAAGAGGAACAGACTTTCCTAAAGCGAGCCAGGAACTTGGTGGCAGAACCTGAGCCCACATCTCCTAATCCCTTAATAGGGACACTTTTTCTACTATATGTTGCAATGCTAACCCATAAGTGGGTCTGATTTCACTAAGTATGAAAAGTGGTTGCAAAAGTAGCAACATAAATTAGCAATGACTTTATGATGTGAAGACCTTACAAACAATATTTTTTGTTTGCATATGCCCTTTCTCCCTCAATACTCCCTAAATACTATATACTTCTTAAAAGGGAAGGACTACATTTGTCTTCTTCATTGCTTTCTGTGCTTAGCCTAGCAGCTTGCATTTAACTATTAAAGACCTGATAAATATTGTAAATTGATGACAGGGACATATATAAAAGTGAGAGTAATTGGGATTCCATGAGCATGTCATGAATTAGAATAATATAGAATAGGCCCAATGACAATGGAAGAAGAGTTTGGAGCTGTAGCCAGAACAGGGACAGAAGGAGTAGGAGTGCCCACTAATCAGGTTTGACTAAGTCTTACCCTTGGCTTTAAAAACAATCAAGATGTGGCATGAGTGACTGGATAACATAGTTTATGTGACAAATATTTGTGGGAACTAGTAGAACTATGAGCTTGGCATAAGCCAATGAGGTGAAATGGTAGTCATAAAAATAATGAAGGAAGTCTTTGGCTGTGTTAAATGAAGCAACGTGTCTAATTGTAGGGAAGTAAAAATAGGGCAGTGGAAATTCTGCTGTATGCTGCCCTGCTCAGAACTCATCTGAAAATTGTGTTTGGTGTTGGGTGACAATAATTATAATAACGAATAAACATTTTAAAGCACCTACTATGTGATAGATACTGTGCTAAGTGATCAAAGACAGGAATAAGGCAATTCCTGATCTCAAGACGTTCACATTCTAATGGAGGAGACAACCAGGGAGGGATGGGGGCAGTGGATGAAAATTACCCAGTGCAGGGGCAGGGCCATGATAAAGTCCTTCAGCAGGTGTGGGAAATGATTTGAGGAGGTGTGAATGTCAGTTTGTTACATCTTGCAGAATGGTTGTTTTCTGGAGGTGATTAAGCAGAGGAAAGCAGCGGGTAAGAAGCTGATGGGAAGATTCTCTGGGCGCTCTCCATAAATGATGGAGGACCAGGGAGGAGCTCCCAGTCATCCTTTCCCCATCTTCTCAGGCCAAAAGGAGGGATTGGTCCTAGAGGCAGGGGAAAGTGAGGAGATGAGCTTAAGAGTTGATTTCATCGTGCAGAATGGCACATTTTAGGAAGAACATTGACACTGTCTAAAGGAGAGCAACCAGGGTGATAAAGAGGATTGGAGATCATGCCATGCAAGATTCCCTTGGGAAAAAAACAACACTGGGGTATTTGATCTGGGGAAGAGAAGACTTAGTGAGAACCGAATGGCTATCTTTAAATCACCTGAATGACAGATTAAACTGGTTCTGTTTGCTTCCAGGGGGTGGGCTCAGAAGCATTAGGTGGAAGCTAGGTGGTGTGGTGAATAAATCACCGGCTCTGGAGCCAGGAGGACCTGAGTTCAAATCCTGGTCTCAGAAACTTAGCACTTATTAGCTGTGTGACCTTGGGCAAGTCACTTAACCCCAATTACCTTGCCTTCCCCCCTCCAAAAAACAAAAAATAAATAAAAATAAAAGTCATAGAGACAGAGGTTTCAGCTCCATATCAGTAAAACCCAACCAATCAACCAACCAAATATTAAAACAAGAGGATCAAACTCATAAAAATGGAACTATCCTAAATTGATAACTTTGGGAGTAATGAGTTTCTCCTCACTAGTCATCCTCAAACAAAGATTGCGTGACCAATAAGTATTGTTCATCTTTCCTTGAAGAGGACCAATGACAACAGGAAGGTGATGTCTTGACATGCAAGTGCATTGGCTTTAAGTGAAGCAGAGCTGTGCAAAGACATTAGCCTCACTGTCTCCTCCAGAGTCATATGAGTCCAATGACAAGACACAGATTAGGATGATTGGAGATGGCCTCAGATGTAGTGGAAGACCTAGGTCTTTTTAAGTTGAAGACTTTTCATGTCTCAATTTGTCTGGGGCAACACTCATTTGGTGGTTAAAGGTTAAGTGAGAATTGAAGCAAAAGATGACCTAGTTTGACTTTACAAAAGAATCATTCTAGGAGAGGAAGACTCTCCTGGTCAGAATAGAGAAAATTGTTACACACATTGGGTATATGGAGAGGGGATTCTTATTTAGGAATAGGATTCTCCCAACTCTCAGATTCTGTGATTCAGTATTGTTGAGCATAAATTCCAACTTTCTTTCTTTGAAAACACAGCCAGACATGTTTTGGGACAAAATTATGAAGATGGCAAAGCTTGTGTTTGAATTTATTTTATACATTTCTCCCTTTTTCTTCTACCCCCTTTTGTCTCTCACTCCCCCCCTTTTACTCTTTGCTTGCTATCAGGAAAAGGTAAGTTATCAGTGATTATTTATACCTTAGTGTGAATTATGTCCCCTTTGTTCTCTTTTCAAGAGGTATTAGCATTCATAACCTTGTATCTACTTATGGAATGATATCCTTTATTCTTAATGAAAGGGATCTGAGCAATCAGAAAGTAGGTAATGGAGGCATTTGGTAGTAAGAATGCCCTTTTATAGTCCCTGAAATAACATTAGCCAACACTGAGATCACTTCTGCCTACATATAGGGTCATCACAGAACATAACTAGAGATAACAGCAATAAAGCATATTGATAGCGTACTTTGTAGTTTTGCTTCCTATATGTGATGATTTGTACCTCACTGGTACCTTTCTGGTAGCTAGAACACATAGGATTATCATCAGTATACAACATGAGGAAATGGGAGGTTATGTGACTTATCTATGGCTATGTGACTATTGAATATCAGAACCAGAAACTCTTGATTCACACCATTAGTGGGTACTCACTCTAGGACTTTCTCTTTCTCTTTCCCTCCCCCTCCACTTTCTCCTTCTCTTCCTTCGCAAAGTGAACCGAATTACTTTGTTCTTTTTCCTATCCCAAGCCCCCCTGACCACTTGGGGTACTTTTCTTTGTGGTAGCAACACTGATTAAAGAGTCAGGGTAATAATGCTTGCTTACATCCATCTTGTTTTCTGAGACTTGTAAATTGCTTTTTATATATCATCTCATTTGTGCCTTACTGGAGCCCACTGGAGCGGGTCTTGTGATTATAGTCATTTTTACAGGTGAGTACACTGGAGCCCAGAGGAGCTAAGTGATTTGCCTAGAATCACAAAGCTAGTAAGGTCTTTCTTACTCTGTGTCTTGCAATCTATCCGTTAGACTTTGTTATCCCTACAGAATGAGTTATGCCTGTATTACTTCATCTGTCCTTTGGTATCTGACATGATGCTAACACCTGAGCATGAAGTGGCCTATCCCTTCTCATTTCCAAGCTTTAAAAGGCAGAAGGAAAACAAAAGAAGGAGGGAAAAAACAAAATTGGCTTCCCTCCTCTCCGTTTATGTATTAATACAGGAACTCTCCGGGGTTGTCTGGGATATCCTGTTGGCAGGAGCAGGTTTCTCCAGGCTACTAAATTTAGGTCACAGCTCAATGAAGAACAATTAGAAACCCTTAATATGGGCTAATTTGCCCAGTGACATGAAGCAGGACAGCTGTGCACACATTCTGATTGTCAGGGCATGTGGTTGGGAGGGGGATGGGCAAAGAATGGTGACAGAGACATGTTCCTCTGACATTGGATCTATTCAGTTGCTGACTCGCAAGAGGCAGAGGAAGTTGTCACTGGTGACTGACCCTCCACACAGGTGCTGGTTTACAGGAAGAGGAAGATGATGGTCAGAACTGGGATTTGTTAACTCCCTTGGAGAAATGAAACAAAATGACAAAACATTAAATTTCACTGTCCGTAAAAATGTTTCCTGAATGGGAAAGGAAAGGGTTGAGAAGAGAACTAGGAAAGAGGGAAGGGAAATCTGAGAAAGTGAAGTATCTCTAGTGGGAATCAGAATCTTCCTGGGGTCTTCATATATTTCCCAAATCAATCTCTTGCTGAGAAGGCAGCATGTAAAGAGACCTGGACTTGGTATCAGAAGACCCAGGTTTCAACTTCGTGATCTTGGGCAAATCATTTAACCTTCACAAACCTCAGTTTCCTCATCTGTAAAATGGGGACAACATTGGTACCTCCTAACTCATAAAGTGCCTTTGAGAATCAGCTAAGACAATGGATGTAAAGGGCTAAATAGATGTGAAATAATTATCATTACAGAATGAATGAATTACTCTTTCTACTCCCTTCTTCCTCCTGTTCCACTGTAATTGACCCTCTGGGCTTTGAAGATATGACTTTGGAATTTCATGTTTTCCTTGATATTCATGAATAGAAGATAGACACTATTGTGATAATGAGGAAGAAAAGCTAGAGAATTGTTAGGATGTGTGTATTAACACATTCATATCCCTCTTTAAAGATATAAATAAAATATGCATCTGCATAGAGATAATTATATGTAATTATATGGACATCTTCTATAGTGCATTATTACATATCTATAATGTAGTTGATATGAGGAGCCTGGATGAACAGATTAAGTTTCAGGGTCAACAGATGATTGTGCCCTTTTTCCTATTCAGTGAGATAGTCTCAGGCACTTGCCAAGTGTTGCCCCTACCACTGGCCACTTTCCCCACTTCCCCAACAGACCTGAATTCAGGCACCTCACACCTTTTGCTTAGACTAGCAGTGGGTAACCTGTAGCCTTGGAGCCACCTGTGACCTTCTAGGTCAGTGGTTTTCAACCTTCCTAATGGGGCGACCCTTAATACTCTTATGTGGGTGTATCTGCATGTGGGCAGACCTCCCTGGAGATGGATAGAGGAGACCATTGGAAATATGAAAGGGTCATTTGATCCCCAAAGGGGTCACCATCCACAGGTTGAGAACTGCTGTTCTAGGTCCTTGGGTGCAGCCTTCTTTTGTCTGAGTTCAAGTTTAACAGAACAAATTCTTTTAGTAAGGGGACTTATTCTTTGAAGTTTGGATTCAGCCAAAGGACCACACTTGAGGACATAGAGGGCCACATATAACCTTGAAGCTATAGGTTCCACACCCTTGGCTTAGACTATAGCACAAACTTCTTAACTGTTTCTCTCTCTCACTAATCTCCCCCTTTTCTAGTCAATTCTTCACAATGCTATCAGTAGTAATGTTCTTATGACCAGTTTTACATGTCAATTACCTACCCATAAAATAAATTTTGGATCCTGATAGAATAAAGCAAATACTTCTGAGTCTGACATATATCTTTCCAGTCTTATTGCCCATTACTCCTCTCTCTATGTCCAAGCCATACTGCTTTCCAATCTTACTTTATGTTCTCCCACTTCTATGCTTTTCCATAAACTATCCTCCATGCCTGGAATACACTCCATCCTCGTCTTTATTTCTGTTGAAATTCTTTGCTTCCTCCAATTTAGGAAAATCATTTTGACTTCTGTGTGGAGGATGAATTGGAGTAGGGAAAGATGAGACTGGTAGGCCAAGTAGGAGACCATTGTAATATTCCAGGCAAGGGATAATGAGGGGCTTAAATTAAGGTGGAGTCTGAGAGAGCAGAGAGGTAGGGATTTGTATCTGAGATATCAGGGAAATAAAAATGGCGAGATTTGCCAAATGATTATACATGTGCAATGAAGGAGAATGAGGATTCTAGGAAGACATGGGAGGCTCAAACTTGGGTCAAATACAGTAATGGGATATGGAAAATAAAGCAGTTCATGAAGCCAGACTGGATGTCAGAAGAGGGACCAGCATTTGATTTGGAATTCATCTGAATAGAAATGATAACTGAGCCCATGGGAGACGAGTTAAGCACGTGAGATACTATGAAAAAGAAAAAAAAAGAAAAAAGAAAAAAAGAAAAAGAGGTCTATTCTGTAGCATTGGGATATACCTGGATTAAGTGGGTGTGAAAAAAATTCAATAAAGGAGTCTGAGAAAGAGTGGTCAAACAGGTAGGAGGAAAACCAGAAGAGAGTAATGTCACAGGAACTTAAAAAGAAGAGGATATCTAGGAGACAGTGATTGACAGTGTCATAGGCTGCAAAGAAGTAAAATAAAAAGATGGGTACTGAGAAAAATACATTAGATTCTTGTAATTAAGAGATTTCTGGCAGCCTCAGAGATAGTAATTTCAATTGAATGGTGAGATCAAAAGTCAGATTGCACAGGGTTTAGAAGATAGTGAGAGGAGAGGCACTTGAGTCTCAAAATGTAGACACCTCTTTTCAAGGAATTTAACTGAGAAGGCGAGGAAAGATACAAGATGATAGAGTAGCTGAATAATACAAAAAAAGGTTTATTTTAATGATGGAAAAGTAAGAGGCCTGTTTGTAAGCAGAAAAGAAGGAACCAGTAGATAGAGGGAAATTAAGAATGTAAGAGAGAGAGACAAAGAAAGACAGAGGAAGAAAAATGAGAGAGAAAAAGGGAGAGGGAGAGAGAGGAGGGAGAAAGAGAGAGAGAGAGAGAGAGACAGACAGAGACAGAGAAAGAAACGGAGAGACAAAGAAACAGAGAGAGAGAAATAGAAACACAGAGACAAAGACAGAAAGTGACAGAGAGATAGAGAGAAAAGATAACAATGGGGCAATCTGCTAGAGATGAGAGGAAATTGAATCAAGAATATATGTAGAGTGGTTGGCCTTGGCCAGGAAAAGAGCCATCTCTTGATCAGAGAGTGAAATAAGGAAAGAGAGCATTATAGTCTGAATTAAAGGCTCAGTGGAGCTCAGGATGATTCACAATATAGCCCTGCTTTTGACAGTTCAGGCAGGCCATGGACCAAGTTCTTATTTGGAAAGCATCCATTGATTTGCAGTAGGAATGTTCCTGTAGTGAAATCCTTTCCTCAGAGGAGGAAATATAACCTGCATTGTGAATGGGAGGAACTTTTCTTTTTCACATTTGGCTGATCCAAGCCCTCCTTTTCCAAAGCAAATTAATGATAACCTTTCCTCTACAACGCACAGCAACATTCAAGCCCTGAAGACACTGTGCTGGAACAGATGGGTAATGTAATGCACTGCTATGTTGTAATGTGCTCAGAATGGAAAGCTGCACCCAGAAATTAAAACACGTCTGGAGGTGCCAAGTAGCAGAAAGGTTTTAAGTATATGTTCTAGGGAGAAAGCTGGAAAATTCTCCATGATCTGCCCCCACTCTTCACCCTGCCCAAAGAAGGAGAACTAATTTCAAGCAAATTCATTGACATATTTCCCACCCCATTTCTCTCTCCCCAGTCTCCCAATAAAGGCATAGAAGTCTTCCCAAACTGATCCTGATCCTCTTTGGGCCCCTCAGCATTGTTTATCTGTTATGATGCAAAGCAGACTCTCAAGGCGAAAAGGAGATAAGGGATTACTGAATGAATGGAGCAAAGGAAGGTAGCTATAGAGAATTTCTAGTTTTCTGAGTTCTGCATTGCTCTGCCACTCTCATATGACTACCTAATGTCCAAGTGTGGTTAAAAAAGTCTGAGGCAGGCCTTTTTACACCAAGACAGGTTATTTTCTTTCTTTCTGGCTAAAAACTGTTCTCCCTTGTATTTGAAGTACAAAAATGTGTAAATGCTAACGCTGCCACAGAGCATCAGTGTAACCTTGAGTAAGTTTCTGCAGATCTCTGAGCCCATTTCTTCATCTGAAAATGGGGATTTTTTGTATTTATGATAAACAATTAAATAGATTAACAACTAATTAAACAAAGATTAAATAAGCATTATAACTCAGCAATGAGATACTGGGAGGAATTTGATTTTTAACCTTAAAGTATCACATAAAAGTGAGTTATTATTGTTCCTATTATTATCATTACTAATTGCCTGGCAGTAGTAATGGTTGGTTTATAGTTATAAGTTTAAAGTATTTTAGAAATCGATGTCCAATTCTCTCATTTTATAGGTGAGAAAACTGAGTCTCAGAGTGGTACAAGTACTAATTTTGGGTTTAGAGGACTTGAGTTCGAATCTTTACTCTGATACTTGCTTTCTATATGGCCATAGCCAGCTCATCTACCTCTTCTGGGCCTCAGTTTCTTTATGTTTAAAATGAGGGGGAACCTTCTGCCTTTAGATTTATGATTCTGTTAAATGAGTTTCTCAATATCATGCAGTTCTTTAGTGATGGAACTTAGACCCAGATGTATTGGTCATCTCATTTGATGCTTTTTTGACTAATTAAAATTGGACCATTCCCCTAATCTTTTTGAGTCTGTTTACTGGAAGGATTTCCAGTCATATAATAATACCAACTCTGCCACCTATGGGATGTTGGGTAATCACTTAATATATCTGAAACTCAATCTTATGATGTTTAAAATAGAACTGGATTTTGTAAATGGTTAGGTCCCTTCCAGTTCTAAATTTTTGATCCCATGATCCCTGATACCCCATGAAGCCTTCCATCCTTCATAGTATAGGTCCATTTAACTTTATGTAGGGAAATAGATATAGAATGTGAAGAATTAGAAATGCTATTTCCTACCTAGCTCCTAGACCCGCTACTGAGTTTGAGCCTATCTTTTGTTTTCTAGTGACCACTCTGAGTGAGCAGAGACCTTGTCTACAGATTTCAACCAACCTCCTCCCCCATAAAACATCTGAAAAACCCCTCTATACAAATGAAGACAATTGTATTTGGAAATAATTATGTTTCATACCCTACCTAAAACTCAAATGTGGAGGAGAGGGGAAATTTGATCCAGTCATGATTCCAACCTGCCACTATTATTTGTTATCCATTTTGCTGTAATGCTGGGTTCTAATATGGTCTTTCTTCCTGGAAGAGGGGGACTCAAAAAAGCTGTGCATAAGCTTTTATATAGGCTCTATCCAGTGGGTTTTCAAGAATGAGACCAATAAGAGATTATATATCTCCAATCTAAGGACAAAGTTGGCTAAAGCTATAGGAAATCATCAAAGTTGATCACCAGGTGATGTTGTCTTTGGGAGCTCATGAAACAATCTACTAACTTGTAAAGTCAGTGGCACCTGCACTGGTACAAGATGTACATACAATATGCAGACCATTAATCCTCTTATTAAAGTATATTAATACCTGTCTATCAAGCTGCCAGGCAATCTTAGGTAATCAAGGGTTTATTCAACTCTTACAAATCAGGAGGTTTGGTGAGTGCTTATTAATTCTACTGGTTAGAAACCATTGTTCCTCTGGAGGGAAGCAGTGGCCTGAGAGTGACATCCTGATGAAACATTCCATTGGGTTTGATGAAGTTTGGCCATAAACAAACCACTCTCTCCCTTTCTCTTCTGTCGCCATTTTCAGTCTTGATTCTTTCCTGTTCCATCTTAGCCGAAGTGGTGTGGGGGTACCTGGTATTCTAGAAAGATTGCTGAACCCTCATTCTTGCATTCTAGTTAGGTGAGCCTAGGGATACTATTTCACTTTAATTTCCTTATCTGTAAAACAGAATTAATAATTCTTAGACTACTTACCTTATACGGTTCTTTCAAGGAGAACATTTTACAAACTTAAAGCCCTATTTAGTTTTCAATTACTTTTACTGGGTAGTTCAACAGGAACTAAACCAGGTGACATTGTCGATAGATTAGGCTCATGAAAAGGGAGTGTCATCATTCTACCTTTCTCACAAGTTAGATGACTTGAGTTCTGAGACAGTCAATGGATCACAGGATTATAAATTGAGAGTTGGAAGGAATCTTAGAGATCATGCAATCCAATAATCTCATTTTATAGGTCAGGAAACTGAAATCCCTAGAGGTTAAGTGACTTGCCTAGATTAACATAGCTGAAAAGTGTCCAGGACAGGATTTGAAAACAGAGCTTCATGACTCTACATCTAGAACTCTTTTCTGGATCATGCTGCATTTCTATAGATATTGATCTAGAGGGGATCTTAGAGGTCAACCAGTCTAATCCCCTCATTTTATAAGTGAGAAGCAAAACAATGCATGCAAGTTACCCTAAGAACTAAATGGTAGAGCTGAGATTTGAAGCCAAGTCTTCTGACTCTAAATCCAATATCCTTTTCCATATATCTATAGTTGGTGAAGTAGTTTGCCCACAGTAATATGGTTAGAGCCAGGACTCGTTGCTTTACTGACTCCCAGTACTGAGATCTTTACACTATCCCGTTTGCTTTCAATATCTAACTAGAGGCTGACACTCTTATCATGATGATTTTCTCCCAACTTGTCTCTATCTCCAATCCTACAATGCTTAGCCTTAACACAAGTTAATTTGTATTAATATATATGATATTCCACCGGGGCTATGTTCGTCAAACAGGACCCATAAGTGTGGAAAAGCAATTTCATCATGGCCATAAACTAGGTAACCATCCCCATTAGCTCCATTGAATGGGAGACTGAAGTCATATTTGGAAGGGGCTTTGCCAAAATAAAAGTGTGCTATGCAAATGCAAAATCCAATTGTAACTTGTCTTCTCATCAGGAACAGTGAGCAGTTGCCCACCAGCTGACTCCCACTCAATTGAAAAGAAATAGCCTAGAGAGAAAGTCATGTAAGGGCTTCTGACAACTAGGAAATATGACTCCTGTACCTTCTTATTTATAGGAAAAGGGCCACATACTATGTTTACCATTCTGGAGAGTAGGAAGGAAGATAGTGTCATAGAATGAATGGATATTTCAAAAGTCTAACCATAGCAGCCTTATGGGTAGGGAAATGTATAAGCCCTAGCAAAGTTCAGGGAGACAGGAATGACATCCTGGAGAAATCTGATTCTGCTCCCAGCAAGCATCTGACTCTGACCTTGATAATGTTTCCCTCTTGCCCTTCTGAAGTTCAATGTCATGGTGTTCTTTCTTAGATATATCTTAGTAAAGCTTACTCTCAGGAAAAGATCTTCTATTAGTCATTTATATTCTATGAAGGTATAGATGTTTGCTAGTACAAAATAATTCAAATTTAACAAGCATTTATTAAACACCCACTGTGTAAAGATCAGTATCTTATCTCCTAGGTGTGATACAACATTTAGGTCAGAATGTGTCATCCTTGAGGGCACCAACTACTATATATCTTTTATCTTTGTTATTCTTATTTCCTAGCACAGTGCCTGGATCATAGTAGGCATTTTATAAATTTTGACTGAAGATATGGACCTTAATAGCTAGGATTTATTTGGTGCTTTAGGATTTGAAAAACAAACATAGCTAACCTTTATATATTTTTTTCTCTTTGAATCCTCATATTGGCCCCCTGTGAGGTAGGTGCTTTTATTGTTCCCATTTTACAACTGGAGTAACTGAATTCTAAATCTAAGATTGTATGAACCCAGGTCCTCCAAATTTGGACTGATGAAGGCGCTATCATTTTTCACCCTAGATCTACATGCTTTGCTATGTTTCTCTTATCATAATCCAAGATTGTATTACCATTCTCACTGTCATATCATATACTTAACTTTTATTCAATTTTATGATATGAAAACACCAAATATTTTTCATAGGAATGGCTATCTAGATATCCCTTTCCACCCTCTCCTCATCCTTGTACTTGTGAAGTTCATATATTTTTAAACTAAAGTGTGAGACTTTATACATCACTATTAAATTTCATCTTATTAGATTTGGTGAACATTCATAGAATCACAGAAATTGAGAATGGGAAGGGGACCATAGCCCATCAAGCCCAATGAATAAACTAAAGAAACACACTGTAATATATCCAATAAGTCGTTGCCCGGTCTCTGCATGAAGATCTCTAGGAATGGGAACTTACCACCTCTCAGGGTAGCACATTCCACATTTGGACATCTCTAATCACCATTAAGTTTTCCCTGACATTTAGTCTCAATTTTCCTCTTTGTAACTTCCACCCATTGCTCCCAGTACTGTTCTGTGGCACCAAGTAGAAGTCTAATTCTTTGGCGTTAATTCTGTGGCACCAAGTCTAATTCTTTCTTCATATGTTAGCTCTTATTCAAATGTTACCATATTCAAGGTGAGACTGGACAATGGCAGAGTACTTGGTACTCCTGGAAGCTCTGACTATGAACATGGCTCAAAATCACATTAGCTTTTTTTGTTGCCTCATCACTTTGGTCTTACAGTTCATTAAAATACCTAGATCTTTTTCTTCTAACACAATGAGGACTTTTTGAATCCTGACTGTCAGTCAGTCAATAAGTATTTGGTAAGTGCCTACTATGTGCCAGGAATTGTATTAAGCAATAGATACAAATGAAGGAAAAGACAGTCATTATTTTTGAGGAGCTCACAGTCTAATGGTGGAAATAACATGCAAACAATTATTAACAAACATGACATATAAAAATAAACTGGAGATAATCAATAGAAGGAAAGTACTAGTATTAAGGTCAATTGGGAGAGGATCCTTGTAGAAAATGGAATTGTACACAGGACTTAAAGGAAATGAGACAGAAATGAGGAAGGAGAGAATTCCAGGCAAAGAGAACAGCCAGAGAAAATGTACAGAAACTACATTTTGCTGAAAGGAATTACAAATAATAAATCAATATCAATATTAAACTTATGTGCTCCAAATGCCTTAGCATCCAAAATCATAAAGAAACATTATTTGAGCAACAAGACAGCAATGCAGTAGTGACTAGTGATTCCTTTCTCTTTCTTTTCCGCCCCTTTCCTCCCCTCTCCTTTCCTCCCCTCTCCTTTCCTTTCCTTTTCTCTCCTTTCCTTTCCTTTCCTTTCCTTTCCTTTCCTTTCCTTTCCTTTCCTTTCCTTTCC